>VZSC01018425.1:122961-136403 GCA_013398225.1 Steatornis caripensis | reverse complement strand
GGGGAATAATTTTCAAATAGAAATACCAGTATTTTCCAAGTTTCAAAAAGAAATGGTTAGAGGAATTCCTATGCCCTATATTGTCTAACGATTGTAATGTTTCCTTCTCTTTTAATCCGTAAATGCCCTGTCCAGACACTCATTCTAGTCCATACAGAGATAAAAACCCAACTTCCTGCCAATATTAATCAGTTACCTAAAGGTTCCAAATGATCTTGATTGATCCTGGGGCTAACAGTTACACGGAAGAATTTTTGGGAAAAAGTCTGTAACAATTGAACAAAGTTCCATCTACACAGGGTGTTGAAACATGGCTTCTTGATCATTAGTTGCAAACTCATTTTACCGACTGTCTAATCAAATTTCCTTACTAGTGCTTCAAAGTCATCTGATTTTTGTTAGCAATATACATACATATTATGCTTTTATGTTCCACAAAATATGGAAAAGGAAATTGCTCAGGCTGAGTAGAAATGAACTGTATTGATGAAAAAGATCTGCACTTTTTCGATATTTCCTAGTGCTTTCTTTGCAGCAAAAACCAACGTAAAATTGTTTTTATATTGTGCTTTCTATTGTTCTAGGCTGTTTTTTAACAGATGTAAGAATGAAAATGTGGAATAACTAAACAAATTGTTCCCAATGATAGATCCAAGAAGAAAATCCATATTTCACTTATCATCTTTGGCTCTACTAAATACTTGAGAGAAAGTGTTTTATCTAACCCAGCTGATGTATGTATAAGGTATTAAGTATAAATAGTTGAAATGTATTCATGTAAGTAAGTAGGTAAGAGTAACACATGCAGGTTCTGATAAATCAAAGGGATTCTATACACCTAAGTATAATTCATAAAATATTCTAAAGGTTCCTAGCAAAATTGATTAAATCTCCTACCAGCTATTTTGTTAACACATTATCCACATATAAAGACCTTTTAAATACATTGATTAATTGATTTAAATCTATCACAGCAGTTTCAACTTGTAAAGTAAATCTAAATTTTTATCTTACAAAAAAATCTAGCCTTTCTACTTGTTAAGGTTATGTTCCCAAGTACATAACAAATAAAAGAACGAACTTTCATCTCCAGACAATATGAAGCAAGTGCTCTGGATGTTGTGAACATTTTTATTCAAATTATTGTAACAGGGAAGAGCTCTACATTTCTTTTAGACTCTAAGTAGTCTGAGTCACTTTCTGGAGTTATCCATCTCCCCAGGGACTACAGAGGGGACAGAAGATACATTTTGCCTAATTTAGGTTTTTCGGGAGATTTCTAAAGCCTGATGAATGTGGGTCTAAATTCAACACTTTGCAGAAGCACTACTGAATCATTTATGGCAGAAGTTCATTCATTCCCAAGAAGTAGATTTCAGACAGGTAAGGGATTTCTCTTACTCCCCTTCTCTCCAGTATCCTACGACTTACATGTAGTAAAAAGCTCAGTTTCTCTGCTTCTGACTGAAGCATATATTATAACCTATACAACCACACTTGTTTTTAATAGGCTTTTCCTCTGGGTTCATCATAATTCCCACCAATGTCAGCAGGAGTGATGTGAACATATGGTTAGAGAAGGCCTGAGAGAGGGCAGCTATTCTCATGCCAAGTGAACAAGATTTTGCACCACGTTTCAAGTGTTTTGTGGATTGGGTGCTGCCAGAAATTCTGTATGAACAGCATTGTTTGCAGTATTTTGACATTGCATGAGGACAACCTGGAAACACAGGCAAGCAAGTCAGCATTGCTGAAGGGTAAAACTTTGGAGGCTGAGCAAGTTTTCAGCGGAAGGATGAGCTTTAACTGAACTAATTTTCTCATCATCTGACGGGCTGCTTGGACACATGATTGCTTAATTTTTCCATAGAAATCAGAACATCTCTTTCTATTAGGGTCTATTCATACAAGCAAGGGGCGAGTGACTGTTGTCAAAATCAGAACTGTGAATCTCCAGACTGAAGGCTGCAGTTTGTGAAAGGTCCTGGAGGCTTCCTTATTTCACTTCCTTCTATTCTTGAAAGATAAATTACATTTTTTTTTTCTTCTCCAGCAGTATGTTCCCTTTAGTGGAGTTCTTCTTAGGGGAAGACAAAAAGCCAAAATACTTTGAAACCAGAAGTTGCTTGTTATAGCTCTGCAACCTCTCTGTTGGGCCATCAAGTATCTGTATTTTTCTGACTGACTGAAAGTTCTCCAGGGTTTTTAAATTTGCAGGATCCAATGTAGGCTCTGTAGTGCTGGAGTCTTTTAGGACGATTTCAGGAATACTTTGAATAGCCAGCAAGTGATAGCTGGGACACTTGCTGTCCCTGTTATGGGTTCATTACTAAACTGGGGAAACCCAGACCTATCATTCAGGCAGCAAACCACTGACATAAACGGAATAAAATCTTGCTGTGAAGGAGGAGCGTAAGTGATAAGTGAAGAATATATTTTAGAATTCAGACATTTACGCATACCTGTCAGTTCCCATCTGCCTAAAACAAACTGTCACAGTCTTTTGTGGCTTACCCATCACATATTAACTCCTGAGATTTGAGTACCATTCCCATCTGGGATAACATGGGGTTTATCCTTAAAGTCAAATTCCTTTGAAAAGTTTATTCAACGTAATAGTGACTCCAAGTACGAATGTCACACGGATACATAAGAACTGAATTTTCCAGTTGACAGTGCAAGCCTCCACAAATTGAAATAAGTACGGTTTTCTTGAGGGATTGTGAAGGAAGTCTCTATGCCAAATATTTGATCTGTTCAGCTCTCTTGCAAGAAATATACTCTGCATAAAACACTCTCTGAAATGGGGCCTGCTTGTCCGGATGAATACATTATTCCACTGTGTGGAGAAAGGCTGATCTAGAGGCAAATTACTGAGCGTAATTTATTCCATATCCTTACTGGAATAACTTGTGCTCCTGAGCCTCCTCACATGTGTAGTCAATAGGGAACTGTCTGGCTACATGAGGTTTCTTAATACACCTTTCAGGTAAATCAGAGATTCAAATGCAAAATCCAGCACTCAGGGAGATCATCTAAATCTGTTATGCTCCCTGGAGAACCGAAGGTCTATAAACCAATGAATGGATTACAATGAAATGTAAATTCAGTATTTTCAACTCTGGGAGAAATTACAGTGCTCCAATATTTTTCAAGACGTACGTATCTCCCTCAGTCAAACAGTATCACCTCTCAGCATTTATCAAGTCTGTAATGTACTTTGAGAGAAAGTTTAAATGCTGATTGTACTTAAAAATATAGCTTTTATATATTTTTAAAACTATCTTCATATTGGGAACTGTCTCCTAGCCCTAAATGCTTACAATAATGTGCTGAACGCTGGAATGCAGGTTTACTTTTTTATCTGTTACAAAGAAGCAGTTGTTAAAGATTCATTCTAGACTCAGTGAAATACCTTAAGTGGAACCCAAGAGGTAGAAAGGGATTATTTGGTCTTTAGTGGAGTCTACCATGAAAATACAGCAGAGACCCACAGAGCTGAAGACATCTGCAGATAGTTCAAGCGGTTAGTTGGAGAAAAGAAGTGCTGAGGTAAGGATCAAAAATTGTTCTGTTGCAGTCTGAGGTTGAGGAAGGGGTGTTCTATAAATTCAATAGTTTTAAAAATACCTTTAAGTGTTGTTTAGTCTGAAATCTGATGTTGTCCTCCTGCTGGCTAAGCAAAGTTGAGCAAACTAGGTCGGATTAGAAGGAAGAGCTCCTCAGCTCCAGGTAAACTGCTGAGATGCAGTAGTTGATCTTTCTCCTTGTATTTCTCCCCTGCTTTTTAGTGCCAAAGCGGTGTGATAGTTTCAGCTATCAGATTTGTACTTGTCAGATCAACCCTTTTACTTCAAACTTGTCTCATTCCTCCCAAAGTGGTTGTTCAACCTTTCTTTTTGTCATTTCCAGACTCAGCAGCCGCGCAGAGGAGCCCCTCGACTGCCCCTCATCACCATATGAAAGAGGACAGAAAGCTTGTGTCTACCCTACTGATTGGCAAGATGAACAGACAGAAGGACTGGGGTGTGCCATGGTTCTTGGATCACAGAGCTATACTGTCTCCTTCCTGGTGATGAAGTTCACACTAGCTGCAAGTGTAGACATGCATCATGCAAGCATAAAGAGCTAACTGTTGTAGGATCTTACACCCACATTACAAAGAGGGTGTATATGCTCCCCGGTACACTGCTTCATTTGTGGTTGCACCAGGAGAGTAATCAAGTGACATAAATTCATGGTAGATGTCTGCGTTTACTGCACGACTGCAAACGCAGGCGCTACATTTCAAAGACCCCTAAGCAGTAAGATTTCAGAAGATGTTTTATAAAAGGGGAAGTGATTGTCATTATGAAGTTTGTAACTGACACGTGTATGTGATGAAAAGCTCAAAGATGAAATAATTTCACTTTTGTGTTATGCCACTGATGACACTAACTTACAGACCCTTTTTTTGTCTCAGGTACTCCAAAGCAGCTCTGGTTGACTACAGTGTGTGTACACAGTCTAGGATGTAGCTTTTAGCTATTGAATTTTCTGGGATCTGTTCTTGGTATTGTTCCATTTTACTTTTGGAGGCAGTGAATCAAATTCTGATCTGGGCTCTACAGTAATGCCTTTGGGCTGTGACACTGGGGCGAAGCAAGAGTTACAGGAAAACAGAATTTAAAAGATATTGTGTTCAGTGCACTGATTTGCTCCAGTTATGTATTCACCCTGGAATCGGTGAACAACACAGAAACTCTCAACATGAATATAAAGATGTCAGAATCAGTTCCTTAATCTTGATACAGTTAAATATTACTTCTGGCTAAGTATTGCATCTGAACCAAAGACATGATTTGAGCTTACAGACAAGAGTTTGTTCCCGAGCTGATTCATGTCAGTTTTATACTCGTAAACATCTTTTGATTTCAGTGGTGTTAATTCATATTTTCAATAACTCAATGAGAACAGAATATGGAGTAGAATCTTACAGTGTCTTTTCAGAACAGCCAGTGAACATCCTTGGTACATCAAGTAAAAATTGCTATTGTCATTATCAGAGACAAAAAATGAAATCAGTCAGGTTACAGCAGGTATCTTCGCTGAAACTAATACGGAGATGAAATGTACAGCTCCTTGAATGAGATCATCTCCTTGAAACAATCAGTATTATACAGTACATGAAGGCTTTTATTTCGTTGCTATTTCCACGTAAGATAGAGTGTATGAGATAAACACTACAATACAAGGGCCAAGACACTAAACTAATTGTACTAAGATCCCTTTATGTTAAATCAGAAAAGAGTGCATATTTGAAAAAGAAGGTGCAAATGGTATATTTCTAATATTTTCTCTCTCCAAAATTATCTGAGATTAAGAGCAAGGAAGAAATCAGAACTGGAACGTTGATGGAAGGTTAAAATATTTACAAAACAATCTTGATTTATTCAAGTTTTTTGAAGTCCCAAGAAACATGTTTAATGGGAGCTGAAAGACCTGAAAAGAAACCTTATTGTGGTGCACAGCAAAGTAACGCGGAAAAAAAAAGTCTTCATATTTCTTCAGCCTCTAGCTTAGCTCTCACTGTGGGAAATCTTGCTGTGAAGAGATTAATCACTGCTACTTAATAGTATCTCTGCTGGTTGCTCCGGGATAGCAACTAGCTACATAATGCAGCAGATGCATTCTTCTTTTAGTATGGCACCTAGAGTACTGTGAATGTGCCAAAGGGATTTCAAACTTACCATGGTGCACAACTGACCAGCAGATGCTGGGAGCATGTTGCTTGGCTCTCCAGAGGCTACAGATTCTGGAGGAAGATGAAATAGTCTCTTTTATCCCCTCTCGGTTTTTTTTCTTTCTTTTTTTTTTTTCATGGAGGAAGCAAAGGAACTACCTTCTACAAATCTAGCTAGCTACCAGGATACTTCCAGACTAGGTCTCAAAGATTTTCCATTTTCTGAAGCCAGCTCTTACACTGAACCTTCACTAGGGATTTTGACTTCTCACCTTGATCTCACTCTTTTTTCCCTGCCATTTGTAGCATTTCATTTCCTTAGCAGCAAAATGGACATTTACTTTAATGCGGTAATTACTCCTAGCTGGTTACATCCCATTCCTCATCAGTTCTGCTTAGCTCTCCTTTTTACTAGCACAACAATGTCTCTAGCTCCTTTCAGTCGTTATTGGCCTAAACTCTCCAGACTATTTTCCTTTCGGGCTTTATCTCTTTCATTTGCAAATCTACCTATTTGGCATCATCACCTCTAGTTCAGTTTACAATGAAAAGAAGTCCAACAAAGAAGTCTTAACAAACTAAGTCATGTATAAAATATCAAACAGGGAAATTGATACAAGGAAGACTACCTAGTCACAGACACAAAGGAAGGATTCTAGGATGGAAAAAGCAGCCCTTTTTTGAGTTCCTTCTCTTATTGCATGAAGACTTCAACAGCTTTACCTGAATGCTCTTCAGAGACTGTAGTTCAAAGGTTCTGCCTTTAAAGGGATTGCACTTTCTTCCTTCGGCAAGAAAAATGGACAGGTTTATTTAAGTTAAATGCTTTTCAAAGATACTTTCATAGAACCTTTCATCTCCTTTTGTCTTTGTTTCCAATTTTCCTGAAAATAACTGCAGTGACACAAGTGCAAAGCCTTTTTGATCATTTCAGTGGTAGTGATGATGATGCAGCTTTATGAACTGCAAGGCATGTTGTCTGAAAAAGCTATCTTCTGCCAGGAACAGTGGAGAAAAGAAGGCGGAGCGACTGGCAGTCTTTCATTCACATCAGTCACCTGTCACAGATCCTTCTCCAGCAGGTGAGTAGAGGCTTGAGAAACTGCTGCCTTTGGGGACTTCCACCATGGAAAAAGAATGGCTGTTGCATAGGCAGTAGGGCTGCATACAGTAAAACAAATATTTAAATTCACAGTAAAACTGAACCTGAGGAAAGGCTGCTGGGTTTTTATTAGCAGAAAAGATGAACTGGTACCTCTGGCTCCTTTTTTCAACGAAATAGTGTGAGACGAAGATAGACCAACATATGCTTAAACAGCAGTAGTCAGCAAAGGTGAGATTCAGCTCCAGATTCACTTAAGAAGAAAACACTTAAATGTAGCTATGTATATGCCATCTAGGTGTTTCAACCACTCTTCTGCTCGCTGGTGATTCAATAGAGTTGCCTAAAAATGAATGTATACTGCCACATGAGATTTGCTGGAGTACCCTGCCCTGCCTCTATCTGCCGTGTCCAGGGGGAACGGGTATTCCATCGGTCCTGTGCTGTATCTGCCAGCCTGCTGTGGAAGTCTGAGATGCATTACAGCATCTCAAATGAGTCTAGCAACCTGTGTTTAAGCAACTGAAATGAACCTGATAGTGTGGACCAGGTTTTACTGACCTGAATTGTTGTGTAAATGAATCTCACATGTAGACGTGTAAGTTTTGTTGAACTGAGTCGTTCCCCTGATGCTCTCTTGCTGGTCTGTTGCTTACTAGTGGCACAAAGTGTCCAGTACTTTGTGGCTGAGCAAACACAAAGAAAAGCATGACCCTTGCCCCAAACAGTGGTCAGTCAGAGACCAAGACAAGGCACAACAACAGAAATGCACAGGGTATATGGAGGGTGCGTGGAGAAAAAAAGAGAAGGGAAGCGAAGCCTGGTGATCTAATAATTGCATCATCACCAAGAGATATTTGTAGCCAGAGAGAACTTTAGGGAGGGATTTAAAGGAGATTGAAGATTCAGTTTTGGAGGAATGGGGAAGATTCTAAGCAGCAACATGGAAAACTTGTGAAGCTGTTAACCCGGGAATTTGCCTCAGCATCTGGTACTCCATATGCGTGATCGTCTTGGTGAAAAGAAGAATCTCTAAAATTGATGTGACCAACAAAATGGTCTGATGGAATAAGCCAAATGCGGTCAAAATACCAGGTAAGTACCCTGTCTGCAAGAAGCACATGAGCAGAGGAATGTTACATTTCGCAAAAACAGAGATTAAAAAAATAGGAATAATTTAGAAATGAAGTGATAAAAGACTTCACTGTGTCAGTGGGCAGGAAAGGCCTTATCTTCTGCTGTTTAAAAATAAAATCTCAATTATATTAGTTTAGATGGCAGTACCTAGGCAGAGATTCAAGTTGAAGACTTGTTTATGGGCTTGAACAGTAAGTAGGATGATGGTGTTTTCCACAGCAATCAAGTAAGAAAGTAGCAAGGAAATTGTGGGAGAAGAAAGATAAGAGAAAAATGCAAATAATCATTTTACCTGTCTATTCAATTAACATCTAGGCCTACTTTGTAGCTTCCTGAAGCCTCAGTGTGGCATTCAGTGGATGACAAACATTCAAAATCAGAGACCCGCCAACACTTATCCAGGTAGAAGTTTGAAATATTCTGGTATGTATTTCTCCACTATAAATAACTTTCTGCAATTTCAGTGTCCTAATTTTGTGTTCAAGTTAAAAAAAAAAAAAAGAAGAAGAAATACTTCAACAAAAAGTTATACTTTGGTTTGATGTGTAGGTATTTGTGGGATTAAAGTACCCTATTGAAACCTGGATGCATTCCTGTGCAACCTGCTCTAGGCTAACCTGCTTTAGCACGGGGGTTGGACTAGATGATCTCTAGAGGTCCCTTCCAACCCCTACCATTCTATGATTCTATGATTCTATGAAACACAAGTAGAGATGCAAGTTGCAACCTCTTTTTTCAAATATCATCTTCAAATACATAGATAATCAGTTAAGTGGCTGCTCGGTTTTTATATTAAAAATAGATATTCAATTACATTACTCCAAATTAGTTTTTGTTACTCTAAAACCCTTATGCAATACTTATCCTATCCCTAATAAAAAGACTTTGAAGATGGTAATTTTGTTGGTGTTGAAGTAAATAACACGAGGGAGATGTGCTTGGTGTTTCTTGGCTGTTCATAGGTTAGAGCAAATTTTGTGTCATTTTAATTTTGTTACATTTAATAAAGGATGAACTCAGAGGAAGCATTATTGTTTATGGCTTGTATATTTTAACTGTGTATATGCAAAATAGTGTTTCGCTTTTCTGGTACATAGCTGCTTGATTAAAAGAAACAAGTTACAGTGGTGACTGTAGACACTTTACCTTGTAAATTGTGTTTTAGAATAACTGCAACAAACAACATGTTTACAGCTAAGAGATACTTACAAAAAAACCTGAAACTTTGATCATGGGGGATTTTAATTTCACAGATACTTACTGGGATAACAAGTATGCAAAACCTGTAAGGTGGGAAGCGTGTTTCCAGAGGCAATGCATAATTGCTTACTTACTGAAGTCAGTTTATTGACTGAACTTCATGATCAGAGGCTCTTGGCACCCAGAGCTAGGAAATTAGCCCATCTTGATAAACAGAGCAGGGTTGATCTAGGGATCACAAATTCACAATACAGAAAAGAAAAGAAGATGAAGCAACACAATTAGTTTTGGCTTAGTGGAAGTTTTGTAAAATTAAAAATACCATAAGGCATTTTGATGGAGATAACTATATAAATTAGGGATTTTTTTCTGGAAGATAAACAGGTTTTCATTATATGCCACAATATGAATTACTTACACCTTCATTTCAGATAGAAGGAATAGCTTGTGGTAACATAAACAACTGAATGATCTTGATGGAAATGATGCAAGATCTCATGACTGTGTGGGAAACCTGGTGCAGAAAAAACAGGAATCATTTAAGAAACAGTTGGACATGCTGCAGTTACAATTCATTCAGGCTAAGTCTCAACAGGGGGAATGTGAGAGAAAAAAATGTGTTTAAACAGAGTGACAAAACCAACATTTTTAAATGTCTGCTTTGGGAAGAGGGGAGATAGATCGCTATTTACAATTTTAAAAAAATGCAGAAGCTAAACGATAATTAGAAGAGCAAGAAGAGATATTGACCAGCAGGTTAGGCAAAATATTTCATATATGAATAAAGGGCTTCCTCACATATGGTATATTTGCTGCAGACGGCAAATGAAATGGAAACGGCCACTAAAAAGTGGTAGTCGAGATTATCCGGCATAAAGGAATTAGTGTGATTTAGCAGTAAATAGTATATTCCTTCTACTGTTACACTCTTTCACAGATGAAACACAGGGAAGGGCTGTCCTAAGATGTGTTTCTGCACCTTGTTTCATTTAGTTAAGTTTGTCATTGATTTCAGGATTGCTGCTTGTGTGATTAAGCCAAGTGAACGCTGGCCTTCAGGACTGGCTATAGTGCCTATAACTGGCTGCATGGAGAAGTGTGGGAAAGAAGCTTCACAGTGGCATGGCTATTGCAGCTTTTCATGGTAAAGGAGCGGGTCCTGCTTCTGGGGAGCATCTGCAACTTCTTTGGCTTTGTGGGAGTAGTTTATGCTTTTACTGTCCTTCTGAGAGCACAGAATATATCCATGCACCTTCACAGTCATGTAAGAATTAAGGCTTTGCATTTTTGAACTGCTTTCCTGATAATGCCTGCGTGAAATAACAGATATGAAGAATAATGCATTGAATAGAGTGTCAGAAAATCTTTCTCTCTCAAAAAGTCATATTGCTTGCAGCAGTACCTCTGAGTAACGGCAAATGTGTGAAGGAAGTTCCCCTAATGGTGTGCAATGTCATCGGGAGCTACGTGGCACCATGGCCGCGTGGCTGCAAAGGGAACAAACCAGAGAGTGTAGAAATGAATGCAGTAATTATTGCCCAGAAGATGTACATGCATCTGAATGTAGCAACCAGACTTACGGGTCACACACCGTGGCATGGGTGTCTGGCAAGCTGTTTTTCAGGAGGCAGCCCTCCCTTTACATATTCACTTTTCAGTTCTGATGTTTATCGGTCTCTGACATTTTATTTTAGCTGTAGATACGTATATTAGGGTTGTGAATACCTTGATGGCCTGNTTAAACAGAGTGACAAAACCAACATTTTTAAATGTCTGCTTTGGGAAGAGGGGAGATAGATCGCTATTTACAATTTTAAAAAAATGCAGAAGCTAAACGATAATTAGAAGAGCAAGAAGAGATATTGACCAGCAGGTTAGGCAAAATATTTCATATATGAATAAAGGGCTTCCTCACATATGGTATATTTGCTGCAGACGGCAAATGAAATGGAAACGGCCACTAAAAAGTGGTAGTCGAGATTATCCGGCATAAAGGAATTAGTGTGATTTAGCAGTAAATAGTATATTCCTTCTACTGTTACACTCTTTCACAGATGAAACACAGGGAAGGGCTGTCCTAAGATGTGTTTCTGCACCTTGTTTCATTTAGTTAAGTTTGTCATTGATTTCAGGATTGCTGCTTGTGTGATTAAGCCAAGTGAACGCTGGCCTTCAGGACTGGCTATAGTGCCTATAACTGGCTGCATGGAGAAGTGTGGGAAAGAAGCTTCACAGTGGCATGGCTATTGCAGCTTTTCATGGTAAAGGAGCGGGTCCTGCTTCTGGGGAGCATCTGCAACTTCTTTGGCTTTGTGGGAGTAGTTTATGCTTTTACTGTCCTTCTGAGAGCACAGAATATATCCATGCACCTTCACAGTCATGTAAGAATTAAGGCTTTGCATTTTTGAACTGCTTTCCTGATAATGCCTGCGTGAAATAACAGATATGAAGAATAATGCATTGAATAGAGTGTCAGAAAATCTTTCTCTCTCAAAAAGTCATATTGCTTGCAGCAGTACCTCTGAGTAACGGCAAATGTGTGAAGGAAGTTCCCCTAATGGTGTGCAATGTCATCGGGAGCTACGTGGCACCATGGCCGCGTGGCTGCAAAGGGAACAAACCAGAGAGTGTAGAAATGAATGCAGTAATTATTGCCCAGAAGATGTACATGCATCTGAATGTAGCAACCAGACTTACGGGTCACACACCGTGGCATGGGTGTCTGGCAAGCTGTTTTTCAGGAGGCAGCCCTCCCTTTACATATTCACTTTTCAGTTCTGATGTTTATCGGTCTCTGACATTTTATTTTAGCTGTAGATACGTATATTAGGGTTGTGAATACCTTGATGGCCTGGCAGTTCAAGTGTAGGTACAAAGGGCACTGGAAATAGAAGTTCCTTAGTTTTCCACTGAAATTTCCTTGTAATTCCTTGTACTAGGATATCATTACCTATAGAACGTGTTGGGGTTTCCCTGAAGCACAATTACACCTTAATACATGTACCTCTTATGCCATGTATATACAGGCAAAAGATAGGACTTTCTNCAAAAGCACTCCGATGTGCAGTCAGTGTAAAGCTATCAAGTAAAAGACTGTGGCTCAGTCAGTGAAAGAGAACGTAAGAGCAAATCAGGTAAAGCAGCACTTATAGCTGTGCATAATGCGGGCTAGGCTTTATGCAGGCAGGTGAACTGAATTTTGATCCTCCCCATCTGTAGAGCTCTGACAATTTACAGTATAGGTCAAGATGCATTCGCATTTAGTAGAACTTCTTCATGCTCAACAACAACAACAAAAAAAGCAATGTCAGTGGGATGCTGCTGTGTGTAAAGGCAGGTGGTAAATTTATTTCTTTTTCATTTACTTCTCCATTCTTAAGGACTATCTTTGGAAATGTAAAAGTAATTAGTTGCTCTTTATTAATCTGTCTCCTATCTTTACTTATCTAACAGTGCTGCTAAATTAAAAAAAATAATGGCACAACAGCATTTCAACTGAAATAGAGCAAATTGATCACTTTGATTCATTAAAAACACTTGAATATTCTGTGACCGTGGTTATGCAAGAGGTCGAAATTATCATGACTATTCCTGCAATAGCTGTAAAATCATTAAGGAGCATGGAGTAGCAATAAGGGGCAAGTTTTCCAAGCAATCTCAACACTATTTTCATTTCAGAACTGAGGCCTATCATTGACCTTTTCCTTTGTCAGTTTTACCCAGCAGTAATTTTATTTGTTACTACAAATTTGATCACAACATGATGTTATTGTATTCTGGGCATCAGGAAATACATTTCTCAGGTGAGATATAACACTGCAGATTTCCATGTCCAGGAACTTTGCCTGGTACTTTAAAAAAATCAACAAAAAAATCCTTCTAGGAAGGCAAGGCAAAATGCAGAATGCTACTATGTTGATAAAAAAAGTAATATTTAGGGTGACAAAGTTGTTATTTTTACTGAAAATAAGGCCTCACAAGGTCTGTAATTGCTCCTTTTAAATTTGATTCACTGGGCTTACAGAATGGCAGTGGTCGGAAGGAACCTCTGGAGATCATCCAGTCGAACCCCCCTGCTAAAGCAGGTTAGCCTAGAGCAGGGTGCACAGGAATGCATCCAGGCGGGTTTTGAATATCTCCAGAGAAAGAGACTCCACAACCTCCCTGGGCAGCCTGTTCCAGTGCTCTGTCACCCTCACAGTAAAGAAGTTCCTCCTCATGTTCAGGTGGAACTGCCTGTGTTCCAGTTTGTGCCCATTGCCCCTTGTCCTGTCGCTGGGC
>VZSC01018425.1:102010-122305 GCA_013398225.1 Steatornis caripensis | reverse complement strand
GCAGCACAGCCTTCCGGTGAGTCAGCCGCTCCCCCCAGCTTTGTATCGTCAGCAAACTTGCTGAGGGTACACTCCCTCCCTTCATCCAGGTCGTTGGTGAATAAGTTGAACAGAACTGGACCAGGTACTGACCCCTGGGGATACTGCTAGATCCCTGGACAAATTTCTGTTCCCGTATGGTCTGAACTTCTTTTGTGGAAGGAGTAAAGCAGGGGGATAAGGTATCATGAGAGAAATCTACCTGGTGAGCCTCAGATATGTAAAAGAACAGGGACCGTGAAGGAACAGAACATTGGTTCCATGAAGCAGCACGTAAAACCAGAAATTCTCAAAGCTGGGCAAATAGCGTGCTGGTCTTCATCTTGGAGATGAACCAGGTTTCTTATTTTGTTTGTGTGCAAAATCGAATTTTCTGTAAATACACAGTTTTGCATTTTATTTTAAAATACAAATTAGATTTAGCTTTGCACACTTTAGTCCTTGAAAAAAAGTTTCTAATTCCTTCAGCATGCCTGTCATGGTTAGGTCTGAATGCTGTGAGAGTGGTCAGTACAGTCTTACTCAGGATCAACTAATTTTATTTAGAAATCCAAGAGTAGCTCTGTTCTCAGATTTTATCTTAGTTTTCAGTAGCTTAATGTGGTGAGAAATCTAACAATAGCAAAAAAAGTATCGTGAAAAACATTTTCACTCCAAAAATAGTTAGCAGAATATGATAGCTATTCACTAATTCATATAAAGCTGTCTCCTAAGGTATTTTTGTTTCTAACAAAGGATTAAGGTGTATTCCTGTGCCTTCCATTAAATTTATCTTATGATGGTAAGACTATGTTAAGGGCAAAGCGGTAACCACCTTGCTGGCTCAGCCCACTGGAAGACCACTACTGGGCTTGAGTAAATTGCTTGCTATCGAGAAAAGGGATGTATTAAACCCTGACAAAGAGAGAGGAAGACAAGTCTACGTACACTTAAGCAAATCTGACAATAGAGCAGAGCTATGTTAAGAGCACAAGACCAGCAAGGCACAGTGATTTCATTCAGCTGGAAATCATGTCTGTTCCAGTACGTATTCACTGCAGCAAATCTGGCTTAGTAAAACTTTTATTCAACAAGGAAACCTTCATAAATACGGGCCTTCTGCATTTTACTTGAACTGCCACAGAAGTGCCTGTTGTTGAAGCACAACTTTAAATAGCTTATGAAGACATCCATATGAATTCAAAATTACTGTACTTGCAGAAAAAGCAACAATATCCATCTGTAAATCCTTTAATCATAAGCATTAAAGAATAGTTCTTCAGAGAATCACAGGCTGCTGACTAAAGCTTACATTTTCTTGAGTTGCTTTTTGTGCTGCTAGCTATTTTTCTCGTACACATGATGCTGATACGAAGTGACACTTGCACCTGTTGTCACCATCTTACAGTAATTAGCATAGTGCCCTAAGTAGTAGCAGGGCCATCACATCCAAACATAAGCCATTAACATATTGCAGCTGTCATCAGTAGGGAAAGCTAATGGAGTTAGTGGATTTGCACACTACTGCATACCTTGGCTCAGCTAGTGTAACTTCCCATATTGGGGTCATTGGGGATAGGAAAAAAGAAATGTGGGATGTAGTCAGTCAGGAGTGAAAGAATACATTTTACTGCAGGTTTACTTTCATGTATTATGCATGTCCTTCAAGGTCACTGCATGATCATTTATAAGATTTTAATGAGATATCAAAGTGGAAAGAATAGAATGTAATTAATGTGATCATACAGAGAAGATACAGGTATGAAATAGCATGCATGAGGCAGTCAACAAAAAGTGGGAGCAGTGAAGAAAGGAGAAGGCCTATTTGGCCAGATTTCAGCCTGTGAAACAACAATCTTTTCTGCTGTGCTTTCAGGCAGTTAATGTCCTGCCAAACCGTTTTCCCCAGCTAGCAGCAAAATAATGGAGAGAATTAGGGAAAATTCATTCTGCCGCTTCCCTTTGAATATAGGCTACCTGCACTTTCTTTCTTCGAGCGAAAATGGGTGGCCTGCAGCTAAAAGCATGCTAGTCCTACAGTAATGTGATATTTACGGGCATTTTGTATTTTATTATTCTGATTCCTCCTGCTGTCCGAGTCTCTGATAAGCCTGGACTAAACTGAAAATTCTAGATGTGTAAAGGAACATACTTTTAAGTACTTTTCTAGAGACTTTTCTTTGTGTGAGTGCCTGAGAAAGTGCAGAGACTGAGTAAAGCCCTCAGTAGGAAGAGTTCCTTAGAGACTTTTTCTATGTTTACTGGTTGTCTCCGGTCTACTCCGGTTCCCACATTCTTCCCGCTGCACAGAAAANCAGAGACTGAGTAAAGCCCTCAGTAGGAAGAGTTCCTTAGAGACTTTTTCTATGTTTACTGGTTGTCTCCGGTCTACTCCGGTTCCCACATTCTTCCCGCCGCACAGAAAATTTGTATAAAGGCTTACCTCCATATATGAACTTTCTTTTCTTTTATGGGGGATAGGACTGCAAATCAGGTTGGCCGTGGCTGGAATCGGTGCCTCCAGCACAGCCAAGTACTCTGATGGTCCCCACTGTCAGTGCTAGGCTAGTGCTGATGTTTCTGCATACCAGCCAGCATAAACGCTGGTGAGCAAACAGGAGGAGAGACCATCTCAGCAGCACAAAAGGCAACTCTGCGCAAGTAAACAAATTAAAGACTAACCCTGCCTCGCAAAATCATCCCACTTTGGCCTTTGGTAAACCACACAAGCCAACATTTTCATGTGGATAAGTAGTTACGCACTTAAATCTTTAAGTGGAAGCAGACACTCATGCTGGAAAACACTTACCTTCTCTTATACCGTCAAGAACTCTATTCACCCTTCTCTGAGAACTCTATTCACCCTTCTGCGTTTTCTTAAATATTCTGCACTTTGCCTTTTTCTAGGAGGGCCTTTCTAGGAATACAGTTGTTTGGAAAACAGATTTATCAAAATCCTACTTTAAGCCTGAAGTGATTCCAGGGACTCTCTCAGGATTTGTGCTCTCAGTAGGACACAGACCCCTAAGTATGACTTTTAGTGTTGAATTCATGTCCCCAAATGCTGAATGCTCCATTGGAAATTCTGAACATCTTCAATCTGTGTTACTAATGTTCACAGCCTGAGACGTTTGAACAGATAAATGTTTGTAAAAAGCATAATTGCAAGTAAATTCTTCAGTGCATGTAAAAAAAGTATTACTTTTTTAAAGCGGTAGGTCTCTTCCTTGAACTTAAAACTTTTTCATTTTAATTTATTTTTAAATGTCTTTTGTAGTGTTTCTTAAATAATTTCTTATTCTCACGGAAAAAAGCAACTTAATTTTCCCCATCCTCCCAAAATAATTAAAAACCAAGAAAACAATATTTTTAAGCATTGAGAATGTAAACTCAAGAAAATAAAATAGTATTTTATCTGAACAAGATTATNTGTAGTGTTTCTTAAATAATTTCTTATTCTCACGGAAAAAAGCAACTTAATTTTCCCCATCCTCCCAAAATAATTAAAAACCAAGAAAACAATATTTTTAAGCATTTAGAATGTAAACTCAAGAAAATAAAATAGGATTTTATCTGAACAAGATTATTTCAGGGATTTACCAATATGTATGTATATTTGCTAAGATATTTGCATTTAATCAAGTCATTTTTTAATGATTCCTACACTTGACTGAACTTTCAAGTAAATACATATATATGGCAGGTGGCTTGTTAGTGGGAGTGTGAGCTTTTTTTAAACTGTTTTATTTGCAAGGCAAGCAGCTGTCCAAGCTGACCTTCTGCGTTGTTTGTTCTGGGAAGAAGACCTTATTGATATAAGTGGAGAATGTCACAAAGAATAAGAAGCAATGAAGAGGAGCTCCTGCTTGGGATCCTGGGGAAAAACGACAGAGGAAAAACTAAGCTTCTCCTTCATGTAGGTTCTTTGTTTTGATCTTTTTCTTGTTCACCTCATTTTCTCTTTCTCTTCCTTTTTCCTTAGTATTTTCCTTTCTCACCCCTCTCCTGGCTCTTCTACCTGTTCTTAACCTACACCTAATCTTTCTTTCTCTCTCCTCCACTTAATATATTGCCACTGACACTTAATATATTGCCACTGAAATATCTGTCCAGAGCCACGAACTCACTAGAGGTGATGGAAGAGAGGATGACGTGGGTAGCATCTCTCTCCTTGATGAAGGAAATGTTTGCGTATGTGGAAGGCCATTTCAGCCCATGACAACATCCACGTATTAGTGCTTACAGAGAGACACCTTGGAAACCTCATTTCACAGAGGACAGACATATAATGTGGTTCCCAAAGTAAAATGTGCTTATCCAGCAGCAGTTGGCAGTTCCAGCAGCTCCCTAATCTGTGACTCCCTCCAGCGGTTGGTTTACCATAGTTTACAGAAACACCTTTACGAACACATGTTTTTCTCATGAAGCCAGCTATGGCAGGGGCTAGGCAAACAATGTCGCCAGGAAACAGCAGTTGGAGGAAGGAGCAAATAAAATCAAAAAACTTCATTTTTAATATCTGTTGTGACAGAGGACCAGGACAGAGCACCTCCCCTCAGTCACGTACTGGGGGAGACAGGCCGGCCTGACAGCCTTCTGCTGCTGCCAAAATCTCTTGTTGTTGCCCTGCATGAGGACGTGTCCCATGTCCTAGTTCCTTGGCAGTTAACTTGGTTTATTTTTCCTGCAGAAGGAGTTCGTGTTGTTCATCTGTGCAGTCTGTCTGGTGAAAAAAGATGCAGAAGGGAGAGAAGGGTAATTTCTGAAGCGGGCACGTGGCAAAAAATTAACAACATGGCAAAAACCTTCCAGTTTCTATTTCTGACCATATATAAACAAACGCGATTTTAAAGAGAGAGTCATTTCGGGAGAGATGAGATAATCTCAGGCCTAGAAAAATCAAACGATTTAAAATTCATGAAGGTACCATCTTCCTATTTATAAAAGGTTAAGTTCCCCTAAGCTATGAAAGAAAAACACCCTCTGAAGACCTGGAAAGGCAGTAAACACTGGTGGCAAGTGACAGGAATTGATCCTGCTTTTCTGTGCCTGTCATGTCTCTAAATTTTATTTCTACCATTTCTAGGGTACTGTGATAAGAGAAACAGCGATAGGAAAAAGGATTGAGCTGAGGCAAGACTATGGCCCGAGGGCGATGGTACCTGGGTCTCTGACTTTTTCTCAATTAGTAGGTCTCCCTGCCTGACTGTGAGATGTGCATCTGACTGGGGACTTAGACTGTTGCAAGGTATTGATTAACCATAATGTGAAGTCAAATCTGAATAAAAAAGCATTGTGATCAAAAGCCTTTCATTGGAGACAGCACGCCCTCCAAGTCAAGGGTCTGCAGAATCTGATGAGCTCTGTTTCCTTTTTGTCTGAGAGAGATTTCCACGGTTTACTCATAAGGGCTCTCTTGATAGGAATGTCCAGTGGGCCTTCTGTCAAAAAACCTGATGTCTCAGATTTGACAGGTGCTTGTTAGTTTTTCATCCCAGATCACTCAACATGCACACAAAACTAGAAGAGACGATGGCTAATAACGCTACGTTTCAAGTTGACTGCCTTGTCATTTTTGCTGGAAAATTCACTGATTCAAACACTACCATTAAATTGTCTGCATTAAAAGAAAACAAAGCATAGCTGGCCATGAAATGTATTGGTTTTCTGACTGCTAGGACTTACACAGCTCAATACAATTCATTGCATTTCCTTGTTTGATAGGAACAGTTTATCCAGATCTCACATAAAACAAAATAAACTGTTGCTCTATTAAAAACAATAACAAGATAAAAGCCTGCAGCAGAGAAAATTGAGAAATCCATTTTAATCCATTTTTTCTTTTCCTGTAATTTAGCTTTCTTCTCACTGAAAATGTTTGTAAATGAGGAAATGATCCTTCACACCTCTACTTGCGTGAGCAACATCCTTTCAAACCATGCCAGTCCACTAGAACGGCGCATGAACCTGGACTTCTGCTCTGTCATAGTTCCATCCCTTGTAAGCTGGGGTTGATTTTTCTCAAAAACTCAAGGGAAGATAGAGGCTTATTTTTAAGGACTACTCATATGAAGAATTTACAAGCCAAGGGTTTAGGCCAACAGAAGTGATACATTTTGGTGATAACATTTCTGGGCATTATTAGAATAAACTCCGCCATTTATTCCTTCTGTAGTTCACAATCTGAAGATCAGGGCAGAGCAGTAGCTCTGTGGTGATGGTGGACTGTGGGACTCACTGAAGGCAACAAGAGTTCCTATTCATACTGGTGCATGAGACCGTTGGAAGTGGAACAAAAAAGACCAAAGTTTTTACTCAATAAAATGTTGCCTTACCCATTCTTAGATATTTTTGAGTCAGCTAGTGAAATGCGTGTTTACACTGAGATCTTATAAGTCATACCTTATATTTGAATTGCCTTCTCTTATACTTGCAACATTTCTTACTCATAAGGAACTAATTGTCGTATATATCAGCCAAAAAACCTTCCCTTCCAGCACTAATTGTAACTCCCAGAGGTCTCACCTCTAGGATTAGGGCTTAGTCCCTTTCTGTGTCAAAAGGGGTTTGAATAGTAGTACTGTCCCCCTTCCAAAGGAGCACCCTGACCAGTGGCATATGAACTGCTGGTCCTCCCCGCTCGGAGCTTTTGCGTGCGTAAATGTATCAGCACAGGCACTGTGCAGGGATGCAGGGCAGTCCTCCATCAGGGTGGGCACCAGGTGCATCTCATGCTTGTTCTAGTGACTGGCAAGTGATTTACCTGACAAGAAAGAGCAGAAACCGAACAATGGTAACAAAAAAACCCAAAGAAGCAAAATTAATCAGATCAAACCATGCTAGTTATGAGGTTTTTCCTGTCTCAGGCACTGAACGGTAAAAGCCCAGCTAAAAGAGCATTTTTTTGTCAGCTGAAGTCACAACTGTGCAATCTGGCAGATATGTTCATGGACCAACACACGCACAGGACAAAGAAAAGAGGCAGAGGGAACAGACTGCTGCTACAAAGCTTGGGATGAGAGGAAGCTTTAAAACACAAGCAACCAAAATGTGATTTGTGTTGTCCAGATAAACAGGGGGAAGAGCACGAGGACCTTGCTGCGGTCCCAGGGTGAAAATCCTGTGAGGTATACAAGTCAAGGCCCTGTTACAAGCTGGTTTGCACTGCTGCCTTGCAGCAGAGCCAGGTTGGATGAAATGTCTCTCCTTCCACTCAACAGTATTTTCTGTCGCATGAAGGCTGAGCCTCGGGTGGGTCTTTTCCGTGTATATACCAACGAACGGCAAAGGTGTGAGTTATTTCTCAGGGCCTTCAGCCCCCATTGCTCACAGCACTCTACTTTCAGCCTTTCCCAGCACAGCTCAAGGTTGTGAAAGCATAATGGAGCCCAAAATATTTCTTGCTGCAAAGTATTCGTTGTGGTAAATGTTGACTATAGCAATAAGGCAGCGAAGGCGGTGCATTAGCAAGCTATTAGTGCATGCTGAGAGTGCTCTGGTTGCCTTCTAATGCACATTCTGCAATGGCCATTATGGAGTATGACTCATTATTTTTACATTTATTTCACATTTTAAAAAATCCTTTTCAAAACGCTTTTGAACAATTTCAGTAGATATGTTTTTTCACAAAGAAAAAATTGGTCCTTATGAACAAAATGTGAAGAGAAAATGGTAGGCAGAGATAGTCTTCAGTGCTTCTGAGTAAATCCAAAAGTGACTGAATCTTTCTTACCCCACTCTCTTTTCCTGTGTTTTTTGACTATCATAGACTGATCTATCCCCTCCCAGAGTCACCCTTCTGCCTTTAAAGTTTCAGTTTATGACCGTGGTGCTATTTTATTTGCTTAAACATAGCACTTTGGCAGATACATGGCATTAGGTTTCTGTGTTTCACACCAGAAAAATTCCAAAATGTCCATAAAAGTTGTATGTCGATCTTGAAAAGCCACGTATGCCTTCAGAGGGGGAAGCTGTCACATGTTCTTTCCTTGAGCCTCTCATTTCTGCCTCAGCCCCATAATTGTCTTTCCTTACCTCCCATCTCCACAAAATATTGAAATTTTAGCTCGCCTGCCTTTTCCCTATTGCACATTGAATGCAACAGAGTGACGGAAGTACACAAAAGGTAGTACTGATGTAGGCAGGTTGTAATTACAACTGCTAAGTTTGCTAAGAAAAATAAGGTTATGATCAAATAGACTAGGATTAATTCTGCCCAACTTTAAACACCTATCTATCTGAGGTGTTTAAATTAGGACTATAATTGCTCTGGGCTGCCTTAGTAATGAAGTAAAGGTTAGACGCCTCCAAAATGTGTTTCATTCAACCTAAGGGCTACATCACCCTCTCTTTTACTGACAAGACTTTACATGACAGTGCTAATTTTACCAGCTAAATTATACAGCTAATCTGACTTGGGATGGATCTGGGCCTTATTATTTTCCCAGCTCTGCTTCACTGTTTAATGGTTAGGCATCTACAGTGTGAATACATGTTCTTGAAACATCAGCTGTCTCCATAATACTGGAATGTCAAAATAATGGTGCATTTTACTGTTGATATCCAGGTAGCATGCTATGAGGTCCTTTGTGAAAATGCCCTCGAGAAAGGATGTTTAAAGTATAGATTTGAAAAAATACAGAAACTTACAAGGTATTTGGCAGGGGAGCATGTAAAGATCACAATTCTTTGCTAAACAATCGTGCATGTGAGTGGGAGAAGGTAGTTCTGAAGTGCTGAAACCATTTTTTTGAAATATAGGATAGTTTAAAAATATATGGAAACAGACACTGCTACTGAATAAAACTGACACTGAAGGAATATTCAATGTTATGTTACAGCCTCTGAAAACATAGCAAATGTCAGAAATTCCTCTTTTAAAGAGTCCTCACTCTTGTTCAATAACTTCAACTGTCAGAGCGTGGAGCTGTATCAAAAAGGGTTTCGCAGAATCAAAAGGTTTGTTTCTTAGCAACTCTGTCAACAAATTTAAATTGCTGCACATCATGGCTGTTCCATAATCATTTGCATGCAAGATTTGTAAATACAGATTTTCATTGTGCATCCTGTTGTCACGGCTGGTAGGGAGGCAAAAGGGAACAAATACTTCAGGGCAGGGGCGATACAGGCGGCAAAGCAGAAGGCGCAATACTAACTACAGGGTTCTGTGTAGCTCACTTGAACAAAATTTTGTCTAGTTCAGTTGGTCCATGAAGTAGAAACAGCAGAGGCAGCAAATCCAGTCATAGCTGCAGTACTGCAGTAGTCCACAAAGACAAAAGACTAAATCTTCTTATTGTAATAAAAACCACTGAGGATGATATTTACACCTTGCTTACACAGTAATCCAGAGGCCCAGCTGCACTGCAAAGAAACATGCGTACGCTAGATTTAAACAAACTTGTTTAATGCTTTGTTATACCAGTAATATTATAGCCGAGGCAATATGCGACTCGGTTGCTGGGCATTTGCTGGGGATCGGAGGAAGGCTTTTGCAGCCTGAACTCATGGCTGTGCTGGTGTAACGGCTGCACTAGGTGCTTCAAGGTTTTTCAGATATGTTTCAATAAACTCCAGCCACGTGTACCTCAGGAATGCCATGCTGACATACCTTTGCCCTTTTTTTGCTAGCATCGTTAAAGATCGCTGCTAGGAAGTGATGAGTATAGTCCATTTTAATTTTTCTGTCATTTTAGTTGTATTTATTATTTGCTGAGTGCCTGTAATGCGCATGGTACTAGAGGACACACTTTATTTAATGTAGTGCATTTTAGATCCACTTTATATAATAGGCTAAGTATATATAATATGTATAAGTCTATATGGGCTTAGTGTGATATAATAGACTGAGAGGGTTTGCACACTTTATATGTTTATGTTTTCAAATTTAATGAATTCATCTTATCCCACACATCTAATGGCTCATATACAAAATCTCAGCTTGTTTCACATAATACCTCTGTTATAGGTTTAGTGTTATTTATTTGTATTGCAGTAATCCCAGCGGCTCCTGCTCTGAAAAAGCACTGTGAAAAATTGGAGCAAGAGAGTGCCTTAAAGAATTTGCAGTTTATAAAAATAAGAGAGAGGGAACATAGGCACAAACCAGTGAAGTGACATACCCGAGTTCATAGCCCAGGCATGTGGTTGAGACAAGATGGGATGCTGATTCCTCGTCTCTAACCAGTGGGTTAGAAACCGCAACTTACAGTGCCCTGGAGTGGCCTATCTTCAAAATGCATATAGCTGTGTTCTGAGCCCTCTGAAATTCCACTTACTGTGCCATCGTATGCCCAAAATGTCTGTTACGTGACAAGAATGCTTGCTGGGTGGTGGGATAGGGCATGCCTGCCTGCCCCGTCGTGTGGCTGGGAGGAAGACGTGTGTTTTGGGTATCTCTCAGCAGTATTTCCAGCTCCTGGATGTAGGAGTCGGAGTATACGGGCCCAGAGGGCTTCCAGAAGATGCTCTGTAGCTCAGCCCAGCCCATGTGTTAGATCATGTTATCTCTATATTTTGCTCTATCCTTGATACGGCTTCACTCTTTCCTTGTTCTCCATTACACCTGCTTTAGGATTCATGTACCCACTGTCTGTGAAATGGATAACTCATGGTAGAACCAAAATAAACTAAATCCCTAAACCAAACAAAACACACACCTGAGGCATGAAAGAAATCTTAGAGAGAGGCGTCTGAAATTCTCCAGAAGCATCAAATTCAGGTATACATCAGCGTGCAAATTTATATTCTCCATAGATGTCACAAGTAAGAACCACCAGACTTGACAGCCCAGGAAGAGATGATTGTGCCCTTTTTTAGCCTGGCCCTAAATGACCTCAGCTGAAACGAAAGCTTTCCCCCTGCACCTTGTTAAAGGAGTGGAAGAAATGCAGCAAAGCCCAGTGCATGCTATCGATCAGGTAACAGACTACAGGAAATTCTGAAAACACAGATGTACAACAGATGGCAAAGTCCATTTTTCTGTCTACTGGAAGATACAGCTAAACGCTTGGTTCTACTAGCCAGAAAAAAAGAACAAATTTCATTCAAATACTCTAGTCAAAAGCAAAAAGGTGATGCTTCCAAACAGTTGTTAATTAGAGATGTTGTGAGAAGGTTAATATTTAATAAAGCCGAGCAGCACTGTAGTTCAGTGCAGTTATTTTTTAACACTAGTATCTAAATTTGACCTGTGTCACAAAGAAAAACACTTTTGGTGCATCCTTGCCTAATCCCCAGGAGCAGCCACACAGTTTGGAACAGCAGAGAGTCCCTTCTCAGCATACGACTAAGTCAAGGACCCAGCCCTGCCAGAGACTGACTCCCACCGAGAAAGGATAAAAACCATCAAAACTCAGCATCTGACAGCCTCAGCCCAGGAACAGCAAGAAGAGCTGGTCTTAAGCGGAGGATAAACGCAGAACTCTACGAGAAGCTTTGCACAAATACAGACTTACTGTGACTCCTTATAGAAAGTGTTGTAGGTGTTAAATTCTTGTCTTCAGGAGTACTTAAATATGTTCAGTTTTTCCAAAACTTAAATAATGTGAAAAACTGAGTGCCCAGTCACAGATACTACAACTGTTTACAATGAAAGTACATCAGATGTTGTGATGACTTCCATTACAGGGACATTACTGTCCCTGTGGTAATCTACTGAAAATCGCTTAACTTTATTCTTTTTTTTATGGCTTAAGAGCCTAGAAAACAACAAAGCGACTGTGACTGTTGGTTGCTATCTAATTATTATGTGGGGAATTTGTTAAGATGTACTTCAGGGAACATGAATGGTTATGACATAATTCCCACAATAGACATACCGCTGTAAATCAAGAAAGAAATAGTTGTCAAACCGGGAGGACAAATGCTCTGGGTGCTGCAGCTCTGGGTGTACACGCAAGATTGGCTGTGCTGCTTCTCAGTAGCATCCCCAGAGTTTCAGGAAGGAATAGGGGCCCCATCAACACAGACAAACGTGTCTTTTTCCACCAGACTTAGCAATGTTGATTGATTTTCTGACGATGCACGTGAACCTCAGGGTTGCAATAGAGGAACACAGACAAGTGCCCATCTTCTGGGTATGACAAATAACGGAGCTTCGCCATGACTTTCTCTGGGAGTACACTATCAGAGGCACTTCTTGAGAAGAAGCCAACCTTTACCTATTGCAGGGCTGACATTCACAGATGCAGGTAATGCCTTTAAAAAAACAAAAAATCTTCCAAATAACGTTTGATAAATTAGTTGGTTTCTAGAATCAATTATTCTTTTTAATACTGCTGCTTTCTATACTGACAGCTTCTGTCTTCTGCTGTGCCTAAATTTTGATGCAAGCCTTAAAACCACAAAAAGCTGAGATTTCTCATACCGTTGTAGGAACTACTGGTAAAGACAACATTTTACCTGCTATTATTGAATTTCATCTTGATAACTTTCCACCTGTATGTCTGATTGGCATTTCTTTGACTTTGTTGTGTATCCTCAGGCTGGACATAGCCAGGGTGTGGAAGCACCGTGTCCACAAAGCTCCAAGCTCCACTCCCATTCTCAAAAGCACTGTATTGCCCCAAAACTGATCTTCACGGTACTATTAGACCTCATCGTTTGTGCTGCTTTTCGTTCATTTCGTAAATGTGTGGGTTCGTATGCAAGAAGTGGTCACTGCAATTATCCCATCTGATCTCCTGTTTAATTGCACTGTAGATTTTCCTTAAAATATTCCAGTTTGAATTAGACAAAAATCTAAGGGAAAAAAAATCTAATTTGAATTAAAAATTGCTAGCAATGAAAAAAATGCTACCATCAGCTTTCAGAAATTGTTCCAGTGGTTAGTTTGCTTAGTATTAGAGTTCTGAATCTGATTCCCATCTCCCCCACCCCCTCCAGGTTTTTATTATTCCTTGGTTAAAGAAGAACCTTTATTATCAGGATTCTGTTTTTCATATAGATTCTTATTGGCTGAGGTCACAGCAGATTTGACATTTTTAAAAACAACTTTATCTTCATAACACTTTCACTACAGCACGCGCGCGCTCTTTACAGTATTCTTGTTGCTCTTTTCTAAACCTTCTTAATTTCCCTAACATCCCTTTTGAGATTACGAAAGAGATTTTGAGATTTTGATGCACAGAATTTCGATATTAATAAAAATACTTCCAAGCAAGTGCAAGTGAAAGTCGTTTAAGCTCTCCAGCTGCAACTTGAGATCTCTTCACACAAATAATAACCAGTTGCCCTTTAGGTAAAGAGTGGCATTGTAGAGTATCCCTTACTTCAATATCTAAACCTTTTCCCAGAGTTACTGCTTCAAAGGGTTTTCCTGTTTTATGACGTGACCTCTAGTCTACGTTTTCAAATACACTGTGTGCAGCTGTATCTGTAACACCTATTATTTGTTTGCACGAGTGCTTATTGCTTGTAATTCCACAGCTCTTTGGCTGGCTTTTTTTACAATTGCTTCTGCGCCCAGCATGTGTGTTTGTGATAGCAGCTACCTATGCAATTTGCTTACCATCTCTCCACCAAGTTTCTTACAAAGTGTACAACACTGTGTCCAGGTGATAATTACCTCGTTTACTCTGGGAATTTGTTCCTTCTTTGCATCATCTTTCTTTTTAAAAGCAGTTTTTCTGTGGTTGAAGAAACCTTTGCAGCCCCACTTCTAAGGAGGGCTTTGATCAACAGAACTAGGATGACTTCCCTTGTCACCGGCAGCTTGTAAGTCACCTTCTCCTCCCAGAAATGCAGCATGCATATGCCAGAATGAATTCAGAACTGTCTTTGTTTGTACACCGTGAATCAAAACTGAGTCTGATAAACATGCAATTTTTTTAATCAGGGCAAACATTTTCTTTAAATCCAAACTGGGCTCTTGTTTAGCCTTCAGTCTGGTGCGCATCGTCACACATAATTCTTTGTCAAGACTCAAAATTTGTTTTTCTTTTTTTTTTTTTCAGTGAAATTTTGTTCCATTTTAACTGCATTCTTTTTTAATCCTGAGAAGTAACAGAAAACTAGACTGGCTTTTTTGCGGGTGCAGACTGTGATCAAAATGCTAGAAATGGCTTTGGATCTGGGAATGTGTCTATGAATCATAAAGGCTCGGTTTCTGGTTCATTTTTAGCTGCAGCATGCTCGTCTCATTCTGGAGTTACTGTCCTCTTGTGAAGACCGGATGTGTGGATCCCGATGTCTCTTACACTTGAATCACCTGTATTTGCAATTGCAAGTGGCACAGAAACAGCTTCTCCTGTTCGGAGGCTTATCATTTCAAGCTTTCTTGATTTCCTCGCTCAAGACAGAGTTATGCTGTACCATCTGCAATCCTCTGGCAGTGCGCCGGTAAAACTACAGCTTGAAATAATTTCCAGCTTCACACTGAATTTGTCATGGAAACACAAGCCCCACTTAGGTGCTGTCTAATATGCAGTCTTAAAGAACTATGACCAACCCCTGGAACTTGAATCATGCTCCTGAAGCTGTTGTGCTGAACACGGAGCCTGTTTTGCTAGTCACCCCACATGAGGTGGGCAGGAGTATTCCTGTTTTATGCCATCCATTTCTATTGGGCACTTGGGGTAGGGTGCGTCTCGTTTAATGAACCCTGAGGACATTCCACCTCAAACTCTCATTTTTTTCTCTATTGGCTGTAGGTGGACTGAACTCTTAATTGACTTTTCTTACACTGTTTTGCAATTTCCAGTAGTGTTGGAGGAATTAAAATGCCGTCCATTTAATATTTCTCTCTTTATTGTTATCTCAGACCACAGCCATCCACTTATCTTGACAAATAATGCTTGATGTTTTGCTGAAATCAAGACCTAATGAGGGAGTTTTGCTAAAGTGAGGAGTGTGTGGGGATATGAAACCGTTAAATCCATACCCCTGACTCTGTCCTCCCTTCTCATTGGGCTGCTGTTCAGATTCAGGAGACAAAGTGACTGAAATTCGCTATGCTGACTGCAATAAGCACCTTGCCAGGTCCAAGCACGGCAGCAAGATCACAGAAATAATAATAAACTACTAAGTGGGAACAACAGCTCTTTACCTTTATTGCTCTCATATAGTGACCTATGAACTTCCAGTTGCTTCTCTGTCCTTGCCATTATCCTTGCAATAGTTTCCAGATCTCTTCTAGCAGAATGTTTCACACTGCAGAGAACTTTCCATTTTCAAACAGAATAAACCCACTCATTATTACTAAATAAATCAGCAAATTAAATACATCAGATGAAGTACTAAGTTAGACAGATTCTCCTATGGCTATCTGCCTTGCTGGAGCTGACATAGACTCTGTATTGACTTTATTAATGAATCCACCTCCAGCCACAAATTTGTATGCAAACTGTCATGGGAACTCTGGCATTAGCCACATTTTCCTGCTCTTTATACAGTTATGGTCTACAGCTGCTATCTACAATACTTGCAGGAAAATATGATTTTGTGGAAGCATCTGCCACCCAGATGCTCCAGTGCTTGAGCCGCAAGCCTCTGTCCCTTCCATGCAGCTCCGGACAAGCCTCTGCTTGCCAAAGCTCAGTTGCAAATGCCGGCTGTACAGAAGAAATGCAATTTTGAAGACAGGCACCTTGGCCAATAGCTTCATCAGGAAGCTCTTTCTCCCATGCAGTTTGCACAGGTTATTACTGGATGCTCCTTGGATCGTGCGACTGTAGGGAAACGTATCACCAATCCCTTTGCCCTGTGTAGTGGAACTTGTCTGAAAGGACCATCTTAGATCTTACCGTCTCCATGGCCTGACAGTGCTTTTGCCTTCCATTTGGGAAGATTTGGTGGGAAAGATTTTTCTGCAGCTTACTACAAGCCCTCAGATAGATGGACAAGAAAGGGAAATATCCTACAGATGTACAAGGGAGATTCCACTGAAATTTAGTTTGTAACATTGCTTCCAAGGGGGATTTACAATTTGGACTAAAGTACCTACTGGACATATTTCTCTCATAATTTTTCTTACTGGCTTGTTTATTTGACTTTATATGGCAAGGTTTCCTCTTAGTTTATTTAGATTTCTTTTTTGAAACAGTATCTGCACAGTCATCTTATGAAACCATTGTAATTAATCTGTTTTTTTATTTCATCTGCACGTAATAATGAAAATAAATAACTGATATATCCTGACTGAATGGGAAAAATAAATGTACACAAAACAGATGAGGAAGGCCTGGCAAATTATCTTTACTCCTGTATCATTGATGAAGACAAGCATATCGCTGTTGTTTATCTGAAGTCTTTTAAGCCTTTCATCTAGTGATAAAACACTGAGAGGTCTGTTTGTTATGAGGAGTATCAAACATCCAATTCTGGTAATATCTGGAACCACTGGTAATAGTCATTGCCCATAGTAGATGTTGAACACAGACATTTAACTCCCCCCCCCCTTTCCTAATAGATGCTGTTAGTGTGGCTTTCATAGCCCTACAGTAATAATATTTGTCATAATTGACCCACTCTCTTAGCAACAGTGAAAGAAAAAAATCCTTGCAGTTACCTTAGCCGTCACTTAAATTTACACATTAAACACTGCAAAATCATGGTTTTTCAGCCAGATGTGTAACCAAAAGGAAAGAAACATGAGAATCTCTAATATTCAAGAGTCTGCTGCCCATTTTCTTAATGTTCCTGAATGAATGTTTGAGCTTATTACACTAATAGAGGCCTGCCAAGTCTTTGGATTTATTGCTCTAAATCAGTGGAGTCATTGTCATTATTAGACCAGTTGCTAGTCAATACTAAAAAGCATTCATTAGCTGCAAATGACAGAAATGGTACTACTCTATAGATTTTTTTTATTGTTGTCCAGAATGCATGCTTCCTTTTGAAGGGAATAATGAGAGAAGAATTAGAGAGGTCAGTAAGGATTTTACCGATAAGGAGAGCAATGTGGTATGAATCCCTATGCTATGGTACAGTTTTTTCTAATTTTCCTCATTTTTTGATAAGGATCTGAAGGCAACAGGAGTATTACTAGTATCTGTGGGTAACTGGTGCATATGTCTTTAGCCATAGCCTGCACGTTGTAATTTGAAATCAGTTGACTTCAGTAAAATGTGAGAATTAATTACTTTCCGTACTCCTCGTTTTGCTCTTGGACGGTATGTTTTATTTGGAGTCCAAGATCCACGATCTGCTTAGTTCTGACATCCCTCAGGCTTGGGCCTTTTCTTGACTGTGGATATTTGCTCTGGTTTTGCATGTTGTGAATTTTAAAAGTCCTGAGCTGGGATTCTCAAAGGTGTTGGGTTAGGTCTTCCCCTTCTGTAGCCCCCGAATGGGAACTGGGCACCTAAATCCTTTAGGTTCCTTTGAAAACCTCAGCTGTGGTTCCTCCTAAAAGGCGTAACAAAGAAGACAGACTTTCAAAGGAGCTGGCACCTAGTAGCTCCCTTTGTTTTTAATGGGAGCTGCAGAGTAATAAGCCGCTATGAAAATCTTGCTGCTCATTTCAGCCTCTAATGGGGAGTCAAGTTCTTCAGAAATGCTGGCCAACAACCATTACACAAAGATGATATCTTAGGATGACAGGTACTTTGACAGTGCACAACACTTAAGCAAAAATTGCTGAATTCATGTTATATTTGGAGGTAACCGCATTCAAACTGCTCTTCATCATTCAGAGAGAGATGTTCCATTTTTCCACCCAGCAGCCTGACTGCTCTCCCTTCCTTTTTAGACTTATATCAAAACAACGAATTGTTCAGATGAACGTTTCTTCCAGAACAACATCAACATGATGACACAATAACCAAAATAATTATAGTCCTGGAACATTATTTTCCTTTTAAGCAGTCTGAGCCTCCGAGAGAAGAGCCTGCTTAAATTGGATCTTCAAAGAGAAATGTATTGCCACCAAAATAACAGTTGGTATTAAAAACAAAACAAAACCCCAAAACAACAACTGAAGGGGATCTAAGCTTATTAGTGAAACATTAAGTTTTAAAGATCTAGGCAATTTCCAGAGATCTTATAATTAACAAAGGAAACATTTGGAATGCATTGCATTTTGTGATTGTTAAAACTGTCATAATTCTATTTAGCAACTTTAAGAAGGAAAACATTAGAGAAAATATTGCCTCCTTGGAAATTTTCTTCCCTTCTCTTAATTAGCATGGCATTAACTCCTCTTTTGATAAAAGGCTCTGCCTTGCTATTTTACGACTGACAAGCAAGGACATTGTCCTGAAAATCTCTTCTTGTGCAGATACTTAATCATAAGTACCTGAGCTATAGGATTTTTTTCCCTATAACTTGGAGACTAATCCATTGAGTGTCTCATTACGGGAGCAATTTTTACTTATGCAGACAGTGCTATCGACTTCAGTGAGTATAGGTCTGCAGATCAATCCTCAAAACAAAGCTTGGTTAAAAAAATACTCATTTTAAAGCATGGGTATATGGTCAGCTTTGGATAACTGATTCTAACTGCACAAAGCAAAAGGAAAAAGATGAGGGAAAAATGTCTAGAACCCTTATTCAGCAAAAGCTCCTGTTTAAATAATTAAAGCAGATTGTGCCCAATGTATAAATTTCTCTGTAAGACTCCTTTTTTCCATGAAGAGTCGAGGTTTTGTTGAATCTTCTATTTCTAACTCTTAAGTCAATTTGTAGGAGGTGGTGTGTAAAAGCACTTTAGTAGGGAAAAGCAGCAATCTCAATGCATCAAAGTTAGGTGGTAGTGGGGTTATCACTCCGTGAAAATCACATAAACATTCCACATATGAAATCTTATTCATCAGGGCAAAACCCTCCAAGGGTTTCAAAGATGACAATGGTGTCATGAAACCTTTTTTTGAAAAGGAAAAATTTATTCCACTGCTAAGATTGATTCTGTCGCCACGTAGCAGGCAGTGTGACGAGGCAGGGAATGAACATAATTGAGAAGAGAATTAGCAAACCTTAAATATCTGCTGCTGCAATATCATTACCCATAAACTTGCCCTTTTTCCACCCTCTTTTCCCCAAAGACTGACATCCCATAACTGCAGTGAAAAAGAATGCATTCTTTCAAACAGCTAAATCAACAAGGTCTCACATGAGTAGTGTTGAGTGGTGTGGTTGACTGATTTCATGAAAAACTAATCAAGTATTCATCATTGAGATCAAACATTTCCCAAGTAATTATTATCAAAACCAATCTGATAAGACCTGAAGAAGTGGCATTGCTGATCTAATCAGAAGTAGAACAGAAATAGTTCTCTCAGCTTTTGTAATGCTCAGGTACGAAAGCACAAAAACGCAATTGTATTTTATAATTAAGAAAAAGAAAGCTGTCATACTATAATCAATTATTTCAAATCAGTCATAACAATTTTAGTTTTGCTGTTTATTTTCAAGAACGTATATTTACAAATTGACTTTTTCATGTATGCATGATTTAATACCTGGAACAGAGATGCCTTAGAAAGGAAAGATGTAGTTTAAAGCTATTTCAGTTAAAAAAGAAAGGATTATGTAACTGTAGTGATGAACAGAACTGGTAAGTCCCTATTTGTAATTTTTTTCCTTAAAATGATGATTTGTTTCTGTACCAAGATTAAAATACCAAACATTTTTTTAAAAAGCATGTATTTACAGTCTCAGTAATTTTCTATTTTTAATTTATCTTTATTGTTTAGAATTCTTAAGGGTAATTTACAAATTTTAGAAATTTAAAAGGATTTTATACGTATTTAAAGATACCAAAATAGAAGTTGCGATGCCCTGGTCAATTCCCAGGAATTTATTTGTCTGGTCATTATTTTCAGGCAAGAGCCAAAAGACATTTGAAATGGCAGAGTACGTCATACTGCCATTACCCTGGTTGATTTTGACAATATAGAGTTTCAAATAGATCATATTGGAAAAAACTCATCCTAATTGGATATTTTGCTTGATAATGCCAGGCTAGAACCCCTATGCCACTCGCATAAATCTTAATTGGCCCTAATTTTAATGGCTTGATTAGTTTTAGTCTTAATGTTATTTGATTCCTCAGAAAATATTTTTCCATGTAGATTACTGCACCATATCTGTGTGACAAAAATGCTTAGAAGAGCAGTCCTTCTTCAGAGTCTCATTTCACAGAATCACAGAATCACAGAAAGGTAGGGGTTGGAAGGGACATCTAGAGATCATCTAGTCCAACCCCCCTGCTAAAGCAGGTTAGCCCAGAGCAGGGTGCACAGGAACGCGTTCAGGCGGGTTTTGAATATCTCCAGAGCAGGAGACTCCACAACCTCCCTGGGCAGCCTGTGCCAGTGCTCTGTCACCCTCACAGTAAAG
>VZSC01018425.1:76279-101554 GCA_013398225.1 Steatornis caripensis | reverse complement strand
GCTGGGCTCTCTCCAGTTGTTCCCTGCCTCTCTTGAACAGGGGAGCCTAGAACCAGACACGGTACTCCAGATGTGGCCTCACCAGGTCTTGGGTAAGAAGCTTAAAACCTGAAGGTTAGGTAAATTTCACAGATTATTTTGCTAACATATGAACTGTTACGGGTATGTGAATGTGGCTGTGGTTTTGTAAGTTAATTGATGGGTAGAATGCCAACATTTTAAAATAACTTGCTAAGAGGTAAATAAAACTGTGAATGAGAATGAGCTGTGCATCTTAAACCTATGTTCATGCTTCTAATGGGCTTTCTGATGGCTTATTCACACTGTGTGACAGTAGTCATGTAAATAAGACAATTTGCATAGCAACTAATAAAAATGAATCTGGATGGAGGAATCTGGTCCAGCCTAAAGTTTAGTGTTTCCTGTCAGGGAACTACATTATTTTTATACTTATCTTAAAATTACAACAACAATGAAAATTGATTTCTAGGCAGATTGGTTAGCAGAAAAATGGTATGTATTCAGTAGTCAGAAGTTTTTAGTATTTATATCATACTCAAAGAGAGGTTTTGGAAATCTCTTTAGAAAATCCAGCCCTAAACGTAGTTCAGTTTTAATTTAAAAAATTATTTTTAATACTATCAATTCAAAGAAGGACATTTTGTATCAACAGTGAAAACTGTATCCTTTGTCAAAGTGAGATTTCGTACAGCTCTGCAAAAAACATCTGGGAAAGTTGTTTCACCACAGAAAATGACATCTTAGTCACATTGTTTCCGCTGGTTGCCATCGATGGCAAGCACCAGTGAATCATTCACTTGAAGATAAATCTCACCAGCCTTACCATTGACATGAGGGTTTTACACCCAGAAGATGCTCCAAATACAGGCTGGTGACCTATTGTCTCCTGCAGTTAGCACAACTCTTTCTTACAGTCTGATCCAATAAAAGAATCTATTCTAGTTTCAGCACCTCACAAAAAATTACTGCTACTCTCTACAGTAGTGTACGAAACAGATCTTTAGCGATCAAATCAATCTAAATACTATGTATTTATTCAACAGAAAATTGCTGCACATGCCCAACTTCAGTAAGAATATAAAGCAGCTCCAATCGCTCTCTTCCAGCTTCTACTTTGAGGTGTTATGATGTTCCATGTCTTCACTTACCAGGTTTTTAGAAAGTTCATAACCTCTCAGAACCTTGGACGATTACTGTTGCTGCAATTCTGAATTGTTACATCTATAATCTTTGGATGTTTAAAGCACGAAATAATGCTCGCTCAACGTGCCATTATCCAGGATGGGATGGTGGTGACACCATTTACCTCTAAGGTATCACTTCACCTTAGCTCAGAGGTTATTGAAAAATGTCTGTCTTTAGTGCCCATTCAGATGGCCAAAGTGAATTTAATGACGATGATCACTCTCTTACCATTGTGCACTGATATGGAGTTGATTTCAATTTTAGCAACAGAAAGAGTCCCAAAAGATCACGATTCTTGAATTGTCCCTCTAATCCCTGGAAGCCCCATCCTGGCTTTTAGTCTGAACAAACTCCTTGCCTTCTCTAACGACTGTAAAGGTACTTGCAACATTTCAGTCAAGCTCACAGTGAAAAGCTGCACAGCACTGTTCAACAAAGTCCTTTTGAAAGACTTATGTGACAGGTGGTCTATGTAGGCAGAAATAGAAGAGAGCTCTCAGATAGCATGTAACCAGAAAATAGAGTTCATCTTAATAATTTGTGGTTCTCTGGCATTTCTAGGACCACACTGCAGAGCTTCCCCCATATTTACCAACAGCATCTTTCTGTCCTGCCACAGTTAAAGCAACCATCAGTTTGTGGCATTCAGGCAAGACAGGGCAATCCTCCCCATGTCTGACCAAGACTATCTCTAATTTGAAGTAATGAGGAAGGAGACTTGGACTGAGCAGCATATTGTATGTTACACCGTGTGTAAGGGCTGCAGCCATGGGAAGTCCACAAATCGACTAAGACATCTAAGATGTTGCACAGGTTATGCATGTTGACAGATGCACCTCTGCCTCTATTCAAAGGTCTGCAGGAAGGAGACCAGATCATTATTTACTTAATCTGAGCAAAGAAATTTTTCTAAATACCTATGGAAATTCTTGGGGAATCTCCCAGAACCTGTTCAAAGACACAGAAAGCAATGGCAAAAATCCTATGGTGTCTGACAGAAGTAGTGCTTGGAAAGAAAAAAGTATGTGGCCCTTCTGGCCGCTCCACATCAAATTTCTATCAATTTCGTCTAAGGTCTTCAGCCACAGCACGAGAGCTAGATGAGGTCTGGCAGAAAAGTCTGTGCAGTGAATTCCCTCTGAAAAGTATTGCCCCTGTGAAACTCAAGTCGCTTCACTTGGCGGCTTGCTAATTCCCCTCTACTCCTCCTCTGCTGAGGACAGAGCGGCTATTCCCGTCTCCCACTATTGCTTGCTACATTTGCTTAGATACCCTTTCTTTAGAGCACAAGATACTTTTGCTTTTTGTTCTTGTACTCGGACTAATGTTAGATACAGAAGTTTCTGGAAAGACTGGAGGTAGGTGTCTGAACTAAACAACTCTCCAGACTACACTGAATCCATCTAGTGCCACTGGAGACACATTAAGTTCCAGATACCCTATTGGTCTCACAGCCACCAGATAGCACCTACAAGAGATCCTCACCCTTCTTGAGTAGCAGCTGGAGATCAGCTGAGATGCCCTTTGACATTTAAAATGACACTAGTTGCCTGTGTGTGGACAACTGCATCTAATTTGAGATCATTACTGACTACAACGGGGCGAAACATGGCTTACATGCTGAGAGCTACATCCAAATGTAAATTTAGATGCCTGAGTCTTGACCCAAATCTCAGTGTTGATCTATCTTCAGCTGCCTGGGATTGATGTGGGACTGTGGAATACTAAGGGTCTCCAGCAGGTCTGGTGTCACACCTGCTAGCTTCATGGAGAAGTCTTGAACATCACTGGACAATCTCAAAACTCGTATGATAATTAAGTCTGGGAAATGCTTTATATTTTTTTGTGACATACTCTGGACTTGAAATGTCAGCCGTGGCATGCTGGGAAGCTAATTCCCTCAAGTGCTAGAATACTTGCTAGCTAAGATTCATTGTCGATTTTTGTTGCTGTACATTTAGACTGTTGACGCAGTCCTATATGCACGATGGAAATATTGTCCAATCACTCTCTAAGGAAGACTACAATGTGCTATTAGAGTCATTTTCTCCTTTTTAATGGGTTTCTTATAGTAACCGTGTTATTTCCTGTAAATTATCTGCAGATTCAAATGTCTTTAGGACACATACTAGCAAAAGTCAGGATTAATGATTCCCTAGTTTAACGTAGTTGTTATCAACAACTAAAGACAAAAACACTGACAAAGAGCATATTTTCCTTACGTATTATAAGATTATTTCCTGAATTATATTAGCTTAGAAAATCAATGTAATGTGGATAAAATAAAAAGTTAACTTTTGGTCTTAGGCTCTAGGAGTATTTTTGAGCAAATACCTGTGTGAAGTCACCTAAAAATTGGATACAAAGAGAAGAACACACATGCAGACGCCTTGCCCTTACAAACATGTGACATAGCCCTCCTCAGTGTTCAGTCGTCTTGAATATGTTACATGTTCTGCTGAGCACGGGCCTTGTACTCTCTACTGTTGCCCTAAATGCTGCTTTTGACCTGCAGTTGCTTAAAAAAAATCTAGTTATCACACAGTACCTGCATTTTCTTGACAAAGCCTCCCAAGAGCTCCTTTTCTTTGCAGTCAGGCCACATTACTGAGAACATATAAGAATGAGCTTAGTCTATAGGGAAAAACTACAAGAAGAGGTATGGCAAACAACAAGAAAGATTTGAGAAACATGTCAGATTGCAAGAATTAAGCTTTGGGATGGATAAGGAAGGCTCTGGAAGAAAATCATAAAAGTGGTGAAAAAGAAGCAAAAGAACAGAAATGTAACGGCACTCCCTAAAGGAGGCAAATTTGAAAAAAAAATATTTTGGAGGAAACATAAAGAGAAACAGTGAGTAGGTAGGACTGCGAAGGACAGAGAAGACGCAGAAGGGATCAAAAAAATCCTCTGAGGGGAGTGTCAGTAGAGAGAAGGAGGAAGAAATAAAAATGCAGTTACCTGAAACACTGCTCCTTATTTGAGTAAATAGAGCTGTTTATTGCTTCTCATATACAAAAACTTTTTTGTCAGCATTCTGGGCATGATTTTTTAATTTGTTTTCTCAAAGCATGAGATTTGAATGAAAGCTGTATGTAAATGGCATAGACATTCATATCAAATCATGTCTAGTGTTAGAAATGCATCTGATTATTGTTTAAAAATACANGAGGAAGAAATAAAAATGCAGTTACCTGAAACACTGCTCCTTATTTGAGTAAATAGAGCTGTTTATTGCTTCTCATATACAAAAACTTTTTTGTCAGCATTCTGGGCATGATTTTTTAATTTGTTTTCTCAAAGCATGAGATTTGAATGAAAGCTGTATGTAAATGGCATAGACATTCATATCAAATCATGTTGTCTAGTGTTATAAATGCATCTGATTATTGTTTTAAAATACGNCTCATATACAAAAACTTTTTTGTCAGCATTCTGGGCATGATTTTTTAATTTGTTTTCTCAAAGCATGAGATTTGAATGAAAGCTGTATGTAAATGGCATAGACATTCATATCAAATCATGTCTAGTGTTAGAAATGCATCTGATTATTGTTTAAAAATACAGTTTCCAAAAACAGTTGTTACTGTAACTTCATGGTAAAACCAAATAACTATTTGAAAATGACAGTTAAAACTCCAGCAAAAGTGCCAGTAATAAACAGCACAGTAAGTTTAACTGACATAGGTTTACTGAGAACTCTGTTAAATGGAAGCAACTTTCACAGGGTTAATGCTTTTTTTGTTTGTTTGTTTTAAATATTTTCCTTCCAAAAGTTATGGGTTATGCAGCCTATTACTCCCTGGCTCATAGAAATAGTGACCTCTAAATGGCTACCATCCCGTATGTTTTCTATTACATTACAGGAGAAACTGCTGTGCACCTTCTTTCTTGGAAGGGAGGAAATATCTACAAGGCGGAAGGAACTGCTGCTTAATGGACTATCAATGTTCTTTAAAATATAGATGGTATAGATGGACAGTGAATGGATAAATAGACAGACTTGGCACCATCACGTGACTCCAGGAGCTGAATCCTTAACTTCTGCACCCGTTTCAGACTACAGCCTGGCTAACCCAACATTAGTTTTGCTTTCATTTAGAGGGTACAACAGCAACTTCGTCTTTTAGGTATCAGTTAGATAATGCTTAAGTAACCCACTTTTTCTCGAAGAAAAGATATGGAAAGCTTCAGGTTTTTAAGAATATATGGATGTAGAAGAACAATACGTATAAAACACTATTTCCATCTCCTTTCTTTAAGATCGTAAACAGTGATTAAATGGATTAAGAAAAAGTCATAATATCTGTGTGTGGGATGAGGGGAGAATTGGCAAATTTCCAGCAGAAATCTAGACCTTCAGAGTACTCAATATGTTAGGAAGGGTTTTCTCAGCATGAGCCTTTTGTTAGCCAGCATTTCAGGGCATTATCCAAATTCCTGGCCTCTGTTTTGACTCATGTGTAACATTGTTGTGCCCCTGGAGGTGAGACTTGTCAGGAGGCAAAAGCCTGGACTACAAATGCACTGTGTGTCTTGCAGCTTCCAAAGGATCCTGAGCATCTGCTGCTGAGCCTGCAGGTAAGGTACTTAAAAATCACCAATAAATTCTTTAAATATCTTAGGAATATGGCCATTTTTAACATGCTTTAGCCTGGTGCTTGGACATCTGAGACTAACCATTACAGTCCAGAACATATAAAATTGTCAAGCTGTCTAGCTGCCACAGATTTTAATATGTTTTTCCAACTACTCTGTTGATCTGAGTGTTGTAAGGTGATGCTTGTGGAATCAGGGATTCCTCGCCAAGAGATGGAAAGGTGATGCACACACAAAAGCAAACACAGCTCAAATACTGACACAACTGCACGTACGTGGATGCAGTGGACGTACACAGCATCTCCAATGGACCAGCGACCCCATTGCTGAATCATTAATGGCACTGTCCTAGCACATGAAGATGAGCGTGACACTGCTGGTTTTGTTGCTTGTTGTATGTATTTTTATGCCAGCGTGAATTTTTCTAAATATTAACCAGAAAAATATGTAGCTTGAATGTATATGGAGAAATCAGATTTGTTTTTCACATAGTATAGTACAAAGACTTCATNTTTTTATGCCAGCGTGAATTTTTCTAAATATTAACCAGAAAAATATGTAGCTTGAATGTATATCGAGAAATCAGATTTGTTTTTCACATAGTATAGCACAAAGACTTCATATATATATATGTGCATCAGAGTTAACCAGCTCTGATGATTTTTCATACATCTGCAACATTCTTAATGGCAAAATGATTCTCAATGAAACTCATTCCTTCATGGAAAGTAAATCAGCTGAGAACCTGTTCCTAGCGTAAGCCTCGTGCACTAATTGTGAATCGTTTTGAGAAGCTGCTCATTGACAGTTTCACGCTGGGAAGTCTAAATGACTCTGTCCCACTTTCCTCGAAGGGAGACAGTCATTTGTGTAGGTCTTTCTACAGCTTGAATCCCAGCCTCCACAAAACAAGATGTGCTAAGTAAGGCAGCAGCATTTAGGAGCCTAATGAATGTGCATACGCAAGTATGAAGACACACTTGTAAGCTGGCACTGGTAAGGAAAAGTACATTATTCGATGTACCCTCTTTGAAAAAAAAATCAATAAAATTCATATGCGGTATGCTCATTGTAAAACGACATGTGCTGCATTTAATACTCACCGATGTGACACTTAACAAACAGTCTTGAACTGAGCTCTATTTGCATTTGATTTCTGTCACAGCTTGACAAAAAAGTCTGTTGCTTTCATCTGCTTTTTCTTTTTAACACGTCTAACCAAAGAAGCATAGGTGTATCTTGCAGGCAGAATGAAAAGCAAAGTGCCCTCTAAAGGGGTCTCAAACCCTTTTCCCTACACGTTTATGATGTACCCCAATGTTCAATCACTTTCCTAGCCCAGCAGAGATAATAAAGGATGATTTTAAGAGCTGTTGAATATTTTGTGAATTTTCTTAAAATATGCATGGATAAAAGGGCAGGAAATACAGAATTGTCCCTATCTTGAATGAGGGAACAGTCTTTTAGTGGAAGCCTTTGCCCACATGAGATTGCAGAGGTGACAAGAAAGGATCACACAACAAGAACAGAAGAAAATCTCAAAGACGCATGGAGCCGGGCTGTATCAGGAGATTTGACATAATCTGAACTCCTGCTGTGACCAGTCCCACGCATCTCAGACATCAAAATAGTAAGTTTTCCCACATAGTGATGCTTTTTACAGATCTGCAGCAGATCCGCAGTACGTTGGGTGAAGGGGTGCTTCTAATAGACTCTAACATGTCTGTAGAATTAAGGTCAAAAGTTTGACCCTTATGTTCTGTGATTTATTTTTAAGTTATGGATGTTTCTGTAATTCTGGTGACTTAGAAAAATGTGAAATGCTTAATAGCACATGCATTAATTTCTCTCATGCCAGGATGAAGTCACAATAGTAGTATATAATTGCATGAAAACTAAATATGAGCAAATAATGACTGGTTCAAATGTTGGCAAAGTTTGGCTAGCCACTTCCTATTGTTAAAGACTGCCGGTGCTGGTGCTGCTGTAGAGCTTTGCTTCCTGCTGGTTTAACCCACCTCCTGGGTGTTCCTCCATGTGCTGGTTTGTCAGAGTCAGGCAAAACTACCCAGAGATTGCCAAGATTTGAAACAGGATCAGAAATACTGCCTGTGTTCCATAAGTGGATCTTAAGTGCCTCAGTGCAAAAAGTACCCGAAAGGCAACGCTTAACTTTTCTACACGGGTAAATTGATAAATTGTGGGAACTCTGTTTATGTAGGAGCTTAATCTTTGCCTGCTTAGCTTCCAGAGATGCCATCACATTGGCTGAAGTGCATGTCCTGATCCCTTTCCCTGTTTTGCTGAGTAGGAGCCTTGCCACTTCCTCAGGACATGAACCCTTCAGGTGGTCTCTGAGGACTCAGGACATGTACTGATCACATTTAATTCAGCTCTAAGGACACTTCAAGAACACTTTAATTGAAATCTCAGCCAAAAGATGAGTGAGAGGTAGCAGCCATGCCCTCCTCGTGACAACACCATTACTATGGCAGTTACTCAGAAAGTGAAGTCCTGACCTCCAAATATCGCTCACTTTGATGGGGTTTCCATTCATAGCTCCTAACACCCAGAAAACCGCTCCTGTCAGGCGAACAGTGTGTACAGGAGATGCCTAAAAACTGCCCTTTCCTCTGGACTGCAGCATCAGTACTGCTCAAATCTCCAGTCTCTGTGGTTAGTTGGGCCATCATTTCCTCCTTCTTTTCCAAGTATCTTTCCTTGATATATGGAAAAGTCAAAGAAATTATTGACTGCAACCCTGAGTCAGACGGCAAATCGCAAGACAGAAATGGATTTCCAGAATAAATGGTAGGGAGGATAGAGGACATATCAGAGAAAGCTGAGAGTTCAAATCCTTTGCGGCATCTCTGGGAACCACTAATCTCTGAATTAGCATCCTGCACAAGTGTGATAATCAGTCAGTTATGAAGAAAATTTTAAAAAATACAAGAGGGAAGGATTTGTCTTTTCTCCCTGGAAAAGAGAAGGTTCAGGGGGAATTTAATCACAGTATTCCAGTACTTAAAGGGTGGCTGCAAAGAGGATAGTGGCTCTCTCTTCACCATGAGCCACATGGAGAAGACACAGGGCAACGGATACAAATTGCACTGGCAGATGTTTCATCTCAACATAAGAAAGAAATGTTTTACAGTGAGATCAGTCACTGGAACAACCCCCCCAGGTNGGGAATTTAATCACAGTATTCCAGTACTTAAAGGGTGGCTGCAAAGAGGATAGTGGCTCTCTCTTCACCATGAGCCACATGGAGAAGACACAGGGCAACGGATACAAATTGCACTGGCAGATGTTTCATCTCAACATAAGAAAGAAATGTTTTACAGTGAGATCAGTCACCGGAACAACCCCCCCAGGTATGTGGTAGAGTCCCCATCACTGGAGGTTTTCAAGATGCAACTGGACAGAGTGCTAGACAATCTCATCTAGTCTCCCTTTCCCATGAAATTTTGGACCAGATGATATTTCGATGTCCTTTCCAACCTTGGCTGTTCTGTGATTATGTGATTGTTTAGATTTACTGTGGACAAATTCTAAGCATGCCCACTGGATTTTGTTATCTGACTCCTAATTTGGGTTATAGGTGATAGGAACTGAGATTTTTCATTCTGAAGAACATGGTAACAGTCAGAAGATAAAGAGACGCTGGGAAGACCAGGAAAATGATCAGTAAAAAAGTAAAGAATCTGGAAGGTCAGGTGTCAGCCGGCGTTTTTGGACTGCAAATTTGACCTCAAGTCCTTCTTTGAATGAGGTTTTGACGATCTGAGACGCGTATTTACCTTAAAATACAAGCCCCCTAGCCCCTCAGTTAAAATCTCTTAAATAGTATATGGTTGGTAGTTCTTAGGCGCAATCTGTAGTTTTGCCAGTGGAAATGTTGGTGGAGTAGAGACTACAGAGTCAGTTTGCTAGTTTGAAGAGATAGAAAAGCGTATTAATTTTAACAGAAACCTGTTCCATTTGGTCACAGAAAATGGCACTCCATATGTACAGTAACTGAATTATTAAGCAGACAGATTATTTGCCTGAGGACATATTTATTTGGCTTGAAAAAAATCTGTGCATTGTGTTACAGTAAATGAGTTCTGGCTAATACAAAGGTACACACCACACGTTCCCCACTCCTTCCTTTAGCTTGCATTTTGATATTTATTGCTCTAAACATAAGTGTTCAGAAAGAAGACACATGCTGTAGAGATTCATGAAAACACTTGGAAGGCTTTTGCTGCCTAGTTTATCCCATCAGAAAATGGGACTTATGTTCGACAAGCTTCCTAGGCTCTGGTTCACCCATAAATTGATGAGTTTAGACATGTGGCCATACCAGCTGGGGACAGTGGGGATGGCCATGGACATTAAGCTGGGCACAGGTTTTAATTCATTGTGGAATTAAGCCTGTAGCTATCAGCTGAGTGCTGCAAATTCTACAGCTTTCTGAATCCACATATTTTACTTTGCAAACATTCATGTATAAAATAACTTTTTACAGCCTGTGTTAATTTCAAATTCTGGTTATCAAAAGCAAAAGAGTGACTCTGTAATTTATGTGATATTTATTTAAACCATTGAAAGAGAACCCACTAACAGCAAGAAGCGCTAACAGATATTACTACTCAAAGGTTTTTAGCAGAAATAAAGCCTTCTTCGTAATAGCTATGCAAAATATTCAGAATCTGCAATTTACTGAGTTTCATTTTTAAATTGTGCTGCTTCTTTTATGTACAGATGTAAAAATTTGCTGGTCTCAGTTGAAATTTATTTTTGTTGTAAGGTTTCAGTGATGAAATATTTCTCTGTTTCTGAACTAGTTCTAAGATTTCTCTTATTCTGTGAGCTTTCTCTACAACAGGAAGTCAATTTCTATCCAGTCTGTTTCTTGTCTTTGTTTCTCTTTCTTGGTTTACCCTGAGTTTCCAAAGGTAACGTTGATATATTTATACTAATTTTATTTTATTTATCCATCCCCTTGCCAAAAAAGAATAAAAGAATGAAAAAGCTGCAAATGCAAAGACCATACTGAAAACTTGTTTTCTAGAAACTTTGCCTGTACCAGTAACTTAATAGAGTGCTGCAATTAGATTAAATTAGATAAAGAGATAGATGCAATTTTAGAACAATAATATGTTTTCTTAAAGGACCTGAAATAATTAGCATGCACAAAGGCTAACCTGTCTGGGGGACCCCAATACATCTAGGTCATCTCGGTGAATACACACTTCACAAGTATCACCTGCAAATTCACACTTTGTGCAAACACAATCACTTTCAGATGGAGAGAACTTGAGTGTATTCTGCTGACAGACTGTTTTTTGCTATTTATCTCTTTAATTGCTTGCGGCCAACCAAGATAAGCTGTTATGTATATATATGTTTGTGTATACATTTGTATGCACACACACACATACCACTCCCCGCAACACATGCATGTGTTTATGGGTATGTAGACCGAGATATATCACTGATTCAGAGTAGCATGCGAATCCAACACCACCATGCTGTGAGCTCTCTCTAGCTCGCAGCTGGTGTTCACTCCTGCTGAGCCCTGACCATATGTCAGGGTAGTATCAAGACATGCGCTCCCTTCTCCCTTTCTCCTACCCCTCCATGTCTCGTTTTCTGCAGGAGAGGGCCACTGTGCTCTCTGACGCACCCTACTCTGTGGATGAGGGAGGCTCAGAGCCTGTGTGATGCTGCAGCTGGATGTCAGATTGGACACTAGGATGCAGAGGTTGTGTCTGTGCTCTTAAACATAAGAGAGCCAAGGAGCAAGCTCTGGGACCTCTGCCACTGCTTAGTTTTAGTTTACTCCTTGTCTCTCCTTAGTCCTAAAGATTGAGACCATAAGCCAGTCCTGAGCGACTTTGTCCCAAAACCATAGATCGGTGCCTTTTCTGCTCATAACCAGAAGAGCAGACGTGGCAGAGAGACCTCACAGGTCTGCAAGCGGGCAGGAGACCAGGAGCTCAGAGAGCTGGAAGTTACGCTGTTCACAGGACACAGCAAGCCGCAGATGGGGGCACAGAGTGGTTATCTTGGAAGTCAGTGTAACTGGCTTTTGAGGGATCTGAGAAAGGCATAAGCTTGTAAAAGAGTGATTATAGTGTTAAGGAAGCACAAGTGAAGAGATCAGGAACACACTACTGGGGTCATGGTTTGAGAGAGTAGGAAGTGGAAGGGAGAAAGGTGAGAGCCTTGATCACGGGAACAAATGTGTTAAGTTAAATGTGTGAAGTTAAAGGAACTCGAAACTTTGAGTTTGGCTACTCCCTGTCTATAGTAATGAAAATTTATTAGAGAAGAGAATTTTCAAAAGAGTTACTGCATATGAAAAATTCTGTCGATGCAACCTAAGGATTGTTTCTATAACAGGGTGGGAAGTGGCTGGAATAAATATAGTGTGTTGGATATCCAGTCTGAAAAGTAGACAACGTGATGAAAGAAGTTCAGTCAACATGCCAGCCAAGGAAGGAGTGCCAGAGTCCAGAACAAGAGCTGTTATGGACGGCATCCAGCCCTGTGCATCTGGAACTAACCACCTGCCTCGCAGCCTTAAAATGTAAACTGAAAGCTCTATTTCCTGATGCAACACATCTGATTTTTTTCTTTCTTTATGTGTCCTTCTTGTCAGAAGCAAACAAAATTACCAGAACCAGCAGCTGAAAACTGGATAGCGGAACTAACTTTCTTCCCTCTGCTGACAAAGGCTCATATTAATAAAACAGCTTGGTTGATAAAATGAGAGACTTCTATGAATATCTTATTTTTGAAAAGGGACATTGATAAAAAAAGATTTTTCTGATTCAACTCTTCCTGAAATTATTTTTTCGATTATTTTTATTCCTTTTTTCTCTCATATTTTAATCACTACATTTCCAACATTAGTGTGAATTTTCTGGTTTGCTTGAAATGCGGCTGAGCACGTTAGGATTTTTGCACTTGAAGTAGCAGTCTTCAATGGTTTTAATTGTACAATGCTAAGTTCACAAAAAATTTTTGTCTTTTGGCTGATGAATTCAAAAGAAAAGAACTTACACAGAAAGGCAATTTACAAAATATGTTTAGAGACAGGTGTTATTTGAATAAATCCTTAAATTCAGAAGGCTTTGAGTGAAATCATGGCCCATTGATCTCAGTGGTCTTGGAAGATTTTGCTGGGCCAGTGTTACATTTTGGTATTTAAAAACAAAGCCAAACTCCTAAATAGTCTCAGACAAATACATAATAGTTCACTGTAACCTGAGCACATGACAAATAGTTCTGATTTAGTAAGAGACTGAACTAGATGCCTCTTGTCTTCCAGTCTAAACTTTTCTTTGAGTCTGTGAGTTTATCTACATATTTCACTCTTCTCCTTTAAATGCAAAAGGCAGAGCAAGTCAAGTGGTGGCAACAAATGTGAGAAACGTGAAAGAAAACTGACAGCTGATCATGCAAAAGAGACCTGTTATTTTTCATCTATCNTTAAATGCAAAAGGCAGAGCAAGTCAAGTGGTGGCAACAAATGTGAGAAACGTGAAAGAAAACTGACAGCTGATCATGCAAAAGAGACCTATTATTTTTCATCTATCCGTCTCCTGGCTTTTGGGGAGGGAAAGGATAACTGACTCCTATATATCATTAAAAAGTCCTTATATGGAGAAAATGTGCTCAAAATTAAACTCTATAATGTTGTGTGCTTTATTAAGATGACTGCATATTTAGACTCTATTTTGCACGATAAGTTTTTTGTTTAATAGCACGGTCTGGGATGTATTCGTATGTGATTTCAAAGAGGCAATTAGTATCAACAGAACAAATTAGTTCCTAAGCCAATAGTCATTAAAAATTCCAAGAGATATTTTTAGATATTATAGCCTGTGCACACACTTCATGTTATGTTAGCACACAGGAGGGTACAAACATCTCTGGATTTTTCTTTTATCTATATACTTTTCCGTACCTATGTACATTATCTATATTCATATATGTGTGTTCAGCTCTCACTGCAACTAAAGGCCTTGCAATTCACCTTAAGGGTACCTGAGTCTAACTGTATCTGGATAAGAACACATGTCGTAAAGGATCAGGCTAACAACCAGCTCAAATAAAGCATGAAATAATTCACAGAATGTAGAACCAAACTTAAAGCCTACTGTTTTAGTTGAATTTCATTCTACGCCAATACAGCACATGAGCATCCTTATGCAAAAATACTCAGACACATATTCATTCTGTTGAAAAGTAGGCACCTGAGGCGTCAAAGGCATCTAGCCACCCTGAAGTTCATTTGCAGTGTATGGTGAAGGAATGGTACCTGCAGCTTACCTCATCACCACTGGAGGAAGCTGTCAACTACAGGGAGGAAAGGATGATCATGTTTTTAATTTTAGCACTTCAGGTTTCAATAAATGGCCTTTTTAATAGTCCGTAAATTTACACAAACTGTGCAGGTATTTTCTACTCGAAACACAGAAGGTGAGGTTAACCAGGCTGCAGAATACTTATATGCTACATTCTCGTATGTTTCTAAATAAACTATATTGAGAGACTAATTGATGACTTGCACAAGGCTTGTTTTAATTTTCAAAGATAATTCAGCTTATACCCTACATAGTCAACATTGTCAAATGTATTAATGAAATTGGTCTCGGTATTTAACACCACTCTTTCCCTCAACAATTTTTGTAATAGAAAATGTAATATTATACTCATTGTACAAACAAAAAACACATCACTTCTTTACTTAGAAGAAATAATGTTGGGCAATGAACTTGTGCCTATCACTCAAGTGACTCTCTCTTTACACCACCTGCTAATAGAAAGAACATTTTTAATTTTGTGCATTAGTATGTGCCACCAGACTTACTTTCCTCTAAAAGGCAAATCTTCTGCTTGTTACATCATAGCTGGTTGCTATGGCAGTTACTATGATGCTATGATGCTTAGGGTGAGAGACAGATAAATTCTTAAGAAGCAAGTATATATTTTCATGCAACTGTAATATTGTCATGTCTCTAAAGATAAAATGATAGAAGAAAAAACAGAAGCTACATGACACACAGACAAAGAGTTTTTAACTGGAACATTTTTCAGAGTTTTGCAGAAGACATCAATTGCTTTTAAAGCAAATTGTTTCGTACAGAACTCTAATGGGAGCATTACAAAATGCCCCTCTTCAGCCTACAATTAAATTAATCATGTAAGTGAGGGCTTGAATCTGTGCGCATTCTGATTAACAAGAATATCAGTCCCCGTCAATTTACTGCAAGGAAAAACTCCTTGAAAGCAATTTGCACACAAACACCTATCCTCCAGTTACTCCTTGCCTCCAAGTTCTCTCTTTCCTGAAGAGTAAAATTTTATTTCCTTTTCTTGATAAAATAAGTATGTCTTAATAAATATTTAAAATACTAAAAGGAGGTAAAAAAGTGTTTGCTATGAAGGTATATATGAAATTGAATGGTGAACTGTCAGTCAGATTATCTGGAAATCCCCTGATCTATTAATTACTTTGTGTAACAAAGCTACAGCTCTGAGATAGTTTAAGTTATACGAAAAGTGATGCTAGTGCTAACATGTTCTGATATCATGGTGGGTTTTTTTTGTTTTGCGTACTTTGAGTAAAAGTGATTACAATATAAAAAGATGCATTATGTCATCTGCAGTATTACTCTCTGAGTGACAAAATCAGTTCTTATGAGGTATCAAAACTGAACCAGATAGATACTCATCAGAATAAATGGGAATCCACTGACATCTCCAGTTTCTTTGTACCTCACAGCTATTGGGAGCTGTGAGGCTCCCACAGATGTGTGGAAGTCAGAAGTGGACCTGTACCAGGTGAAGATGTCTGTGGTCATGATTACAGTCCTTACTGCTCTTCACTCTAACCATCTCCATTCCTGTCTTCCAGGCAGGATAATAAATAGCAATCACAAACAGAGAAGGTTTTGAACATTTCTTTGAAAGCATGGCACTGCTCCCCCTTAGAAGGAGGACGCACTCCTCCTAGATTTGTCATATCTTTCCCAGGAGTAATGTCCCTGGTATAGACCTTTACAGTCAGGAGGTAGGTTTCAGGTTTTAACATAACAAATGGAGCACATGCAGAGCTTAGTGCACACAGGATGCTTCTAGTCTAAGTAGCAGCTATGTAGGCAGTAAGGGGATGCAATCACAGTTTTGCTCTTAGATACATTAGGCCTGTTTGTATCCATGTTTAGGTCTAGGTGCTTTATAAACTCTTGATACTGGAAGTAAATTTGGCCCCCGTTGAAATTACTGACAGTTCTTTAACTGACTTAAACAGGGCTGTAACAGCACCCTTCAGATGCAATGGACTGGAAGGAGAAGAGGTGTGCGTGTTACAGTCTTGTACACTAACTAGCACAACTGGTTTTTGTTCTGACTGTGAACTCTAAGCAGGACTGGAATATAAATAACAGTAACAGAAGAAGTTAAGTGAGAATCATCATATAATTTAATGATTGCATCAAGCTTTTATATTGGTAATGCTTTGTATTGTGTCTGTAAGATGAGGATAGATGGATCAATCTGGTACATACCACCTAGTCTTACTGTCAGAACAGGGGATTATTTCTGAAATTATCATGCCATAGAAATGCTGTATAACCTCAGGAGAAGGTTTCATTGATAGTGCTTAGTAATATCAGTGTTATCAACTCAAACTTCTTCAGTTGCAGAAACGACACAGTTAATCTCTTTCAACTTACATGGACTACTTGAGGAATACCTTGTTCTAAAAAATGCACTGAGTTGATTTTGGAACTGCAGGGTAGATGTCTTCCTCATTATTTGCTACTCAATTCTTTGATAACAGCTGAGGCAACCAGGAACTCTCTTACCTGCCTAACTCATACTGTCATTATTTACCCCTCCTTCACATCTAATGAATCCATATATTGATTCCTAAACTACTAGAGGTGATTGAGCTTATACATTTTTAGAAGAATAAAACAGATTTGAGTTTGCAGATAGAGACAGGAACAGATATGCTAAGCACAGAAAATTTTAACTTTTAAGGCAGATTTACATTGATTCTATACCTTAATAACTGTAACAACTGGTTTAGTGGATAAATAACATGTGCTCCTTCTGTTTCCACTTACATCTCCTGTAGAATATAATATAGCAGGCACACCCTTGAAACACTTTCTAGATGGGATGTCTTAAGAAGAACAAAAAGAAGACCACTCAGTCTGTGAGTTCCGCCAGGCATAAAATGTGGAACTGGCAGGAGAGTTTGGACTGGTGTTATTCTGAGCATTGGTGGGAGAAAGAGGATTAGACAGACTAGCAGAGCTTCCAAGTGAAAACCTTACTCTCTAGAAGACTTTGAAAGCTTGAAAGTGCAGTGATGGTTCTGAGGGTCTACGTCTTGGTGTGTCAAAGTCTATTATTTTTTTACGTGTTTAGTGTTTGTTTATTAGCTTAAACAGCAGATTTAGGGTGCTGTGTTAGTCTTTAGAATGCCATGTTACGTATAGAAACTGGCACATAATCCTCAACCACATAACTTCAAGACTTTATGATTTCTAGCCTAGTTAGCTATTTTTAAGAACTGTCATATTTGTGTTGTTTCTTTGGACCTAAATAATGGACCAAGATCTAGATGAGTCTTCTGTTCTTGAGTTTTGATGCTTCTTCTTCTATGCCTACTAGACAGTTGTCAGTAGAAGTGGTGTGGATATTTACTGTGTTGGTATTTCTTTACATCTGCTTTTGAGAAAAAAATTAAATTTAGGTGAATCTGTGAAAGTGTAAGTTACAAAGAAATAAAGTATAACAGAGATGTCTGAAATTTAAGTAGCAACACATGCTTAATACAGGTGATGAGACGTGATTTTCTACATCACAAACATCCAACTAGTTCACCTGCATCAACAGATGTCTATTGTAAAACAAATAACCACCAGCATACACAAATTTGAGACTTAAGAACCTTATATGAATATATATTCATTAATGATTAAAGTCCCTGTAAAATCAGAATTATATTTGAGCTTTTTTGGGTTTGTCTAGATGCAGAATAAAAAACATTACTTCCTTGGGCAGAGGGACCATGAACCACTGGATGGAGGCCAACCATAGGTAAAAACAAGCATGAGTAATCTAACACTATTTTCAGAGTGAAAAAAATTAATAACTCTTGCTGGGAAAAACAACACATTTCTCCCTTAACAAAGCAAAATGCTTTTTAATTATTCTCTCTGAGAAAGAAACCAATGAGACGTTTTGGTTTCCCCATAGTTCCTTTACTTATTGGGTAAATACATCTCTACTTGGTGTATGGGATGGTCTCTAATTTTTACAGTAACTGTGATCTCAGATTTTGATTCTAGATAGAACTCTTGGTCAAATTACAGTTTATTTCCTAAATTGCATTTGTAGCTGTTAGCCTCAACAGTTTGCTTCTCAGCAGTTGTGGAACTGTGTATTTTTAAAGATGTAATAAACACCAACCACACATACAAAACTCTAGATGACGTTTCCAGTAAAAGCACTTTCAGAGCACTCTGGCCCAGCTACTGGATTTTACTGTAGTGAAATATGCTTTTACTCTTCTTACTAATGCTTTCCCCTCTTGGCATGTAAGATACTAAGATATTTATAGTTACTCTTCACTTCTTCACTTCAAATGTTGTTTCACTGTGTAAAGAAAACAAAGTCATCTATCTATATACATATCTTCAGTCTTCAAGGTTTGTATAATTAGAATTTCACTCTGCAAAGCAGTGATTTTTAGATTAAAAAAAATCAGTTACTGAAACAAGATGTAGGGCATCAGAAATGTTTTGGTGGAGCTTCTTTCACCACATGTTTATGAAGATCTCCACCCATTAAATCATGTAATATTATACTTTCTATATCACATATAAAGCAAGTTACAGGAGAAAGAGAGTAGCAATCATGGATCTACCTTACAGAGCTATCTTCTCTAATCAGTACGTAACCACAAAGCTCTATGAGGGTCCATCTGGCATTTTCAAAGATGTTATAGTTTTCCTGCCCAATTACAGCCAATTTTCTGATATGGCTGTTTCTTTACTAGGATACTCTCTGATTTCACAACAATGTACTCCAGCATTTAATCAGATCTTTGTTACACCTTGTGAACACTGTGGTACCATGCAGAAAGAGCTGTTGTAAGAAATTACTTTTCCCTTTTAGCGATCTTACTTAAATATTTATAAATCCTCCACTATAAACGTGTCCACTGAGCCTTTGGACCCAAGTCCGATGAAAAACTGAGTATCTGGCCATGGTAATTGTCTCTATCTTCAGAATGCCCATCAGTTTATCAACGTTATTTGTCTTACTGGTTAATTTTACCCTGGTCACTCCCTTTCTCATCCAAACGAAAGCAGCTCTGCTAAATGGAAGACAGAGACCGGCATTCTTACCTACAACCTATCCTTTAGGGCCACTTTAGCCTTTTATCACCTTTAATTTCAGTTAATCCCACTTCAGTTATATGTTACCCCAAGGCACAAGGAAAAGGAATTCATGTGAAACAGTATTGTCTCTAAAGGCCAAAGATATTGCTCCACTCACATGTCAACACTAAAGTTTTATGTATGCTGCTACTTTCAAGCACATTTATTACACTTCACAAATAATCATGTTTGTTGTTTATATATTGCTTCTTAGTAACTGTATGTTCATGTCAGAGCTTTGACCAAACTTCTCTGTACCCCAAAGGCAATTGAAAGAACTAATAAACTTTTGAAACTGGCTCTTGTGAAGTGCATTGGTTAATTTATACAGTGGTAGTCGCATCAAGTCTAGCAAGACCAGGTATCCTCGCTTGACAGCCATAATCTTAAAGTGTTAATCCTTGTACAACTGATCTTTTCCAAAAACCACAATCTCTGAAAAACTCAGCCGGCACAAAAAAAAAAAAGCCCCATCATGTCTTCGACTGATATTAGGGATCTGCATGAAAGAAGCTTCTCAGAGTTTCTACTCCTTTGCCTAGACAGGAGTGTTGGAAGACTCCCACAGAGAACAGACTGAAAATCAACACAAGACCTGGCACCACTGTGTTGCTGTGATCCCAGAGGAGAAGCTGGTAGAGAGCTGGGAGAGGAATGTGTACTTTAATCTTTCTAATGCATGTTTTCTTCTGTGAACATTCTATGTTATACCATACACTATTTAAAACTTGGGTTATCTAATAGTCCCTTAAATGCTATTGGCATGCTGCTAAAAGGAGGATGAAAATTTCAGCAATGTTAGTTAATTAACTGGCAGCTAATGCATTAATGTCACTTACATCAAAATTGCACCCAGTGAAAACTTGACCTTTAAAAATTCTGGAGGGATTTTTTATTTAGAAGCGTACTGAGCTTAGCAGAAGAGGCAGATAGTGTGGTGTTTCTAAGGGTAGCACCTTCTTTTACAGAGCTGAGTGATCTGTAGACCGCAGGCATTCCAGACCTTACATTCTACATAATTGGGGTATTTCTGGTTTTTTTATCTCTGATAAGAGAAGAACAGGAGACCATTTGTTTTTTACAGGGTCTTCGTTAATTGATCTCAACAGGATTGTCCCCCTGTCGTCAACAACCAAGTTAGCTTCTGTACCTTCTTTTTAGTTTTACGCTCATACTATTCATGAGCTTTGTTTGCAAATGGTTGAAAATCTCTTGCATATGGACAAATGAATAAAGATGGACCTTACTTCTGAATGTAGCTATAGCAAGACATACTTACACAGCTACTTGGTAAACAATCTTTCTGTTGTTACAGCTGGTAAGAGAAATCAGTTTGGGAAAAGACGTTAGTAAATGATACTTTAAAGTGAATATCATGCTATACTTTTCTTGCCCCTACTGTCTACATAATTTAATCCATATATTTATTCAGCTATTTTCCTTCAGCATAAGATGGAAAAAATTGCACTGTAAGCCATTTAAATACTTTTTAAAATATTGTTTTTACAGGATTCCACCAGTGCTCCTTAATGGACTTGCACTCCTTTCTCTGCCAATGAACAACAGCGGGTTTGACTGTACCTGTGCCATCTTGCATTTGGTGGTCAAGAAAGACTGGCAGAAAGTCTCTCTGAAACAAGACAGTTTGCCTTCCTGACACTGCCTTCCTTTCCTTTCCTGCCTTCTCACTGGATCCATCAGTCACAGAGTTTAAACACAAAAATCTGTCAGGTACTCTTGAACTGTTTGTTCATGTGCTGAGCTGGTAAAGTGCTTCTCTGATAAGAGTGTTGCAGTCATTTAGAAGCCACTTCTGCCACCAGTAGTAGTATTTTTATCCTAATAAACCCCGTTTACTGATGACACCACAAGTCACAGTCAAAAGTCCAGGCAGATAAGTAAAGAAAAAGTCTTGACAGGGATTTAGTCTCACCGACCTACACATACTCCATGTTTACAGTACTATGGCATGGTACCAAATTAACATATAGTCATCTGTCACTGGAGGCACTATTCATGCACCCCTCAGCTTGTTCAACCATTTGAATTATCTCAGATTAAAAAGAGGAAGAGCCCTTCCTCCCTGAATTAGCAAAAAAACTTCCATACATTCTAACTTTGGCTCTTATGCATCCATTTAATATGAAGAGATACTAGTGAATCTTGGTTTTCCACAAGCAGAAAACACCTCAGAAAGAGATCACCCAGCTCATATAAAGAATGGTGCATGTGTGCCCTCCCCCAAGCAGATAATGACCTTTGTTGTGCCTGCCTAAATGCAAGCACTTAAGTTCGATGCTTAATCAGCCTAAACTTTTCTGCAAAGGAGAGAAGGGACACTTCCAGATCACAATAAAATTTTTGGTGAGCTGGATGGCCTCTACAATAGCCCTATGGGAATATGGGACAACTGTGCTTCCACCTTGGCTGACTCACACTACCTAAAATTAAACAGGGTGGATCAAGGTCTGATAACCTCTGGTGAGATGGACTCAATCTTCCTTGTAAGCATCAGCCTCCATACAAAACTTTCAGAAAGTTACGAAAGGTTCAAGTAATACTTTTGGAGGTGATAAAACCAGGGTGGTTTTTTGGTGTCCAACACATGAAAGAGCAAAGTCCTACACTGTTCAGCTCCCAAGCTTAAAAAGTAATGTAGCATGGTAGTTGGCTCACATCGTATATTGAAAATTGCATCTCATACAGCAAATAAAGCACTCCCTTCTAGCATGCAACGCTTACATGCTGTGGTTGCTAATGCCATACAAAACCCTGTAAATTAGGAATTGTCTGACCAATATAGCTAGCCAGCCTTACACTGATGGGCCCTTCTCTTTGTTTCAGAACTTTAAACTAATTTAAATACATTAATAAATCTTGCTTTTCCATATAATTAGCACTCTCTGAAATTAGCATTACCGCTGCTGTGGGCAGGCAATCTGTTCATGAACATTCACTTTTGCACAAAAGTTTGAGAACCCCTGCTACCTCAATAGCGGACCACAGTGCATGTATTGGCACCTGCATAACTGAAGTGGGCTGAAGAAACCCTCTATCCGTCTCATTAGACATTCCTACTGCTCTTTATAGCTTTGCTTTTTAACTTTCTTTCCTATACTCTTAGTATAATGGACCATATCCATCTCTGGTATAGGTGCTCTGAAACCAGCGAAGTTACTTCAGGGATGAATTTGACCCATTTTATGCTTTTCAAGAACCAAAGTAACAATAAATGCCACATCTCTGCAGCAGCTCAAATGCTGTTCAGAGAAGGGATGTACAATACATCTTTGTCTTCTTCCTGCTCATAACGAGCAGTGTAGGTCATCTGCATCGTTAACATTTGCAGCTGATGCATTTGCGTATTCTGTATACACTTCTTGGAAATGCACAGACCTTCTCATTGTTTTCAGAACCTTGATTTTTCTTAGCATTATCATCATCCAAATGTATTTAAGGATGAAACTATTAGAAACACAATTGGTGAATTAATATCATGAGGACTGCTGCTGGCAGCTCATCAATTTTTGATATGCCACTCAGACAAATGAAACATAAGCCACCCAGAACAAGGGGACCTTTTGACACTTCAAAGGAAACCCCTATGGGTGGTTTCCTCTTGAAGCTGCACTAAACTGGCTCAATCTCCTCAGCTGGAAGCTGCCAATGTCTCATTAACCCCTAAACAGGCCCTGCATGAGCTTTTCTTTTCAGCTATAATTATGCCATGCACTCCTGTTATGCTGTACTGAATTGCAACACTGTCACCAGCACATTATAAACATCCACCCTAATTGAAAAGCAGATTAGACTCGTGTTAATTAGCCAAAAAGCCCGCCCACTTGCATGCATTATGATTGCCTCTTAAATACTGAGGATGTTGAAATCCCTCAGAAAGACAAGGCAGACTTAATTGCAATAACCTGCAAATTAAGTTTAATTTACTTTAAATTTACCGGTTTAGCAGGCTCATTTGATGGTGTTAATGTTCTAGCAAATTAATTATCTGAATTAGTCATGCCTGGTGGAGTTTTGCAGCAGAATACATTGTACAGTGGCCTATTAATAACAGACAAACAGGACAGGATTAATGAGAAGATTATGCTAAAGTTCTTTTCTAAAAACAAGGATCTTGCATGAATTCAAATATAATAACCAAAGTGCAAATACAGACACAGAATATAAACAAACTGAAATTTATTACACTCTATGGCATGCCATCTAGGAGAAACAGTAAAACATTACCCGTGAAATATTTGATAGAAAGAGGCCTCTTCTATGCACTCAAGTAGATAACTTCTCACAGCAAACCATTTCCCATTATCTGGTATCTCTATGAGACTTCAAATACGTAAGTGCTTTCGAGAGTACTTGTGCTACAGAGAGCAAGCTGATAAATAAATTAGAAATAACATCTCATACGTTAATTCCATAGTCCACTTTGTGGCTTATGAGGCAGTAGAATTGCTTTTTTGTATTCCATTGCTAACCACTGTCTGCTCCAGTTAAAAAAAAAAAAGAAAAAAAAAGAAAAAAAGAAGAATAGGCCTCCACAGAGATATAGCTGCAAGTAAACTGTAAAAGCAGGATCCTTGCTTGCCTCTGCTCCCTATAAAAATACAAGTTGAAAAAATATCTTCTAATAGCCTTTGGAATAGCTCTCAAAATAAAGATATAATTGGCCTTGTAAACAATGTCAGGGTACAATCATTCACCCTGCAAAAAGTGTTGGCTGACACTACAGGAGAAACGAAGACAGCAGTGACAAATATCCTTTTTAGCTGGTCTTGATCATGAAAGTTTAGTCTGCTTATGTGGTAAGTGTTGCCTCTTCCATTAGGGTCCACAGCCATCCCAAATATAATGAGATACATTCAATTCAACTTAGTCTCCCTGTGGAGGGCAGGAAAAGCCTGTGGGAGCACAAAAGATAATCCTTGATGAGTGTGAACTGAATGTGATTGCATATAAAATTCTGGATTATTGATTGGAATCTGTATGTTAAAGCCATCATTCACTGAGGGTAGCTGCGTCTTGTGTTGGTTTCAAAGGGCTTTCAGGCTGTTGTGCAGCGCCCAGTGAAAAAGCCCAAATTTACATCATTCTTGCATATACTGTAATGGGTGGAAAATAAAAATGCCTGGAAAATAAAAATGCCACCCCTTGAAAAGAAAGACTGAACAATGCATTCCTTAAAAACAGATTATCTCATTAAAGAAGGAAAGGTTTGCTAAGAGAAAAAATACGCACCGTTGCTTTATGGGACATATTTTAATTTTTGAAGAAAAAAACCTAAAATAAAAAAATGGTTTCAATATGTTTTTTGTATTGTACTGATATATCATGTAGACCCTTTCTGCTTTCCTTATTATTTCTTCCTCTCTCTCAGATAAAATTGCAGTTTGAAGCACTAAATGAAACTGGCACAAAAGCAGCCATTATTAAAACTGGGTTGAAAAACGCAAAGAAAAAAATAGGAAAGTAATTCTACTTTAAAAAGCTTGTGCATGAAGGGCTGAGATGACTTTAGTTAGAACCCATAGGGAATAGGAACTACACCAAGAAGGAAATGGATTCCTGTGACACATAAACAAGAGGCGAATGACTAATATATTTACATATAACATGTGGTGTATTCGTTGCACACCGTGGTGACAGAATTGTTTATTTCATTTATAATTTATACAGTAAAACCTTATTATATGTGTAACTAATTTGCCTGATGATAATATGCAGTAGGAGATTAGGTTTCCATTATATTCTGTCATTAAGAACAAAAGATTTTCCTTTGTTGGCTTTTTTTTTTCTTGGTTCCTGTCCCACAGCACACACCCTACACGTGAGTACGTTGCTCTTAAATCATTATGACGCTGAGCTAAGTAGAAAGCAGAAAGGAACTTCTAAAAAAAACCCCGTACAAAATCCCTCACACATGAATCCCCTTTAAATACTCTTCACTTCTGGAATTTCTTATAATATCAGTAATGACAATATACAAAGAACCTCTCACAGG
>VZSC01018425.1:20501-73265 GCA_013398225.1 Steatornis caripensis | reverse complement strand
CATGCTTCTTTTGCCAGATAAATTGAATTATACAGTATTAAGAAAAGAAGGACTTGAGGGATGTTCGCAACACATTATGTCTTGTTCAGGGTGCTAAGTTAGCAGCCTAGGTTCTCTGCTTGGGTAATGGAAAGAACCAGGTTCTTCCAGAAGATGCTTCAGAGCACCTAATTATGACTATATAGGTCAAACACGCCTCAAGCCAAATACCTAAAGGCAACATTAACATGCCATCTGCTATCATAAATGAGACCATAAAAACTTGTCTAAGAAGCAACATAAAACTATACATGTAGTCAGTGAAATTAGAATATTTTATCCATTGTTATCCGTTCTTTGTACTGTGTCAGAAGATGAGGAAACCACAAGTTTTGACAAAATCTATTTCTTGAGATTTTAAATAAACTGAATGGACAATAATTTTGGTGTCATACCAGCAGATGACTGACTCTCCCCTTCTTGCATTCAATAAGAAAACATTAGTAATGTTAATGTTTCTGTGATTGCAAGGACCTTCTCCATACTTGTATTCCATGGCCCTAGACGCCAGAGAAATGTTCACTAACAGAAAAGCCCTGCCAAGACTGCAGTCTAGTCTGGAGCTATTGCATTTTAGTTCATGTGATTCAGGTTAATAACCTCTTCAACTAAAAAGGCAACTGGGTGCAATATGTGACAAATGAATGGAAAAAAGCAACAGAAAAGAATGTGATGAACTGTAGCAGACCACTTGAATTAAACCCATGCGGGAACAGATTCTTCCCATGTAAATTTCTGGGCCTAACTGAGAAGTCTGATTTATCATGGAATCATAGAATACCAGGTTGGAAGGGACCTCAAGGACCATCTGGTCCAAACTTTCTCTGCAAAAGCACACTCTAGACAAGATGGCCCAGCACCCTGTCCATCTGAATCTTAAAAATACCCACTGTTGGGGAATCCACCACTTCCCCAGGGAGATTATTCCAACGGCTGATTTTTCGCATGAAAAATTTTCCTCTTGTGTCCAATTGGAATCTCCCCAGGACTAAGTTGTACCCATTACCCCTCATATTTTCTATGTGACTCCTTGTAAAAAGGGAGTCATCTTCTTCTTTGTAGCCACCCTTTAAGTACTGGAATGTGGTGATGAGGTGTCCTCTAAGCCTTCTTTTCTCAAGACTGAACAAACCCAATGATCTCACCCTTTAACAATATGACAGGCTTCTTAGTCCTTTGATCATCTTTGTGGCCCTTCTCTGAGCCCTCTCCAGCCTGTCCACGTCTTTTTTATATAGTGGGGACCAAAACTGAGCACAGTAGTCGAGGTGTAGACTAAGAAGCACTGAGTGGGATAATGACTTCTTTGTCTCTGCTGGTGTTGCCCTTGCTGATGCAACCCAGCATCCTGTTGGCTTTCTTTGCCGCTACAGCACATTGTTCACTCATATTGAGCTTGCTGTCCACCAGGACCCCAAGGTCCCTTTCCACAGAACTGCTCTCCAGCCAGGTAGATGCCAACCTGTGCTGCACTCCTGCATTATGTTTTCCCAGATGCAAGACCTTACACTTGTCCATGTTGAACTTCATAAGGTTCTTGTTAGCCCGCTCTTCCAGCCTATCCAGGTCTTCCTGCACAGTGGCTCTTCTTTCTGAAGTGTCCACTTCCCCACTCAGTTTGGTATCACCAGAAAACTTCATCAGAGTACACTTGATCCCATCATCCAGATCGCTTATGAAGACGTTGAAGAGCATTGGGCCCAATATTGATCCCTGGGAGACTCCACTTGTGACAGGTTGCCAGTTTGAAAAACAGCTATGTACCACCACCCTTTGAGTGCAACCTGTCAGCCAATTTCCCACCCACTGCACAGACCACTTGTCTAGTCCGTAGCACATCAGTTTCTAGGAGAAGGCTGTGGAGAACCCTATTGAAAGCCTTGGAGAAATCCAGGTAGACAATGTCCACTGCTGGACCCACATCAACCAAATGGGTTACTTTGTTGTAGAAGGCAATCAGGTTCATCAAGCACAATTTGGTGAATATGTGCTGGCTTTTCCCAATCACATGCGGCATTTGACTTGTGATAGCCCCCAGAAGGATTTGTTTCTTAACTTTCCCAGGGACTGAGGACTGATGGGCCTGTAATTTTCTGGGTCCTCCTTTAAGCCCTTCTTGTAGATGGGGGTGACATTAGCCTTCTTCTAGTCTTCTGAGACATCCCCCAATCTCCACAACTTCTCAAAGGTTATGGAGAGCGATCTCACAATGACATCAGCCAGCTCACTTAATACCCTCAGGTGGACAATGCCAGGGCCCATCAATTTCTAAGGGTCAAGCTTCTGTAATAGTTCACATACTTTTAAGTGGCCTTAGGCACCTGGTGTATTTAGAAAAGAGACAAAGGCAGAAAATCCACATACCGCTTCAGAGACTAGCTTGATACAAGAAATTTAATTGATGTCTGGAAGTGCTTATCTCTATCCATGAATTTTTTGTGCACCTTGGTCAACTCACCTAGGCACTTAATGTTATCTGGAATTAATACAAATTTTGATTGCAGTTTTTTTGCATGCCAGGACTATGCAACTGTAGTTAATTATCCTGCCCCCTGACATTCTCAGTTATCATTTTTAAACATTATCTGCACCAAAAGCTCTTCAGGTGATAGATAATCCTCTCAACACAAGTGTCTCTCAGGTTGTCTGATACCTAGCTACAAAAAGTTCCCATGCTTTTTTTTTAAAAATCTGTCTTTGACGATAAATCCTGTGAACAAAGATGGCTGTGGAAATGTAGCCTTGTGATTAGTTGTCTAATGGACAATCAGAAGAAAGTGAGCCTACTCGTCCCAAAACCTGACCTTCACACTTAGTACCTCCTGTTTTCTTCTGGTCCTTCTCCAGCTGGCAGGCTCCTTCATACTATGAAGAATTTCAGTATCCCAGTTCAACTGTGTGTCTGAGGATCCAGTGGTGTTTAGCTGGCACTATTCAACCGTGTCTTCCTTACAGATCCTTGAACTGTTACTCCAACCAATGTGTGAAAAGCTCATGCGCTCTGGTCTGGACAGTAATGAAAAAATGCTTTATACTATGCACCTGTCCCAGTATTGCAATGTTTTGAAAACCAATTCTATATCTGAGATATGCAAATTGTGCTCATTATGTAGACACTGAACTATAAGTGGCAATTTTTGAAGAATGAGACAAAGGAACACGAGCATCTTTCTCTAGACATTAGGACTGGTGATTGGATAAATCTTCCTTTTTGCCAAAACTAATCCAGCTTCAAATTTCTCAAAAAAATCTTAAACCACATTTTTCCGCAATTGATTTTTCTTTCTTTAAAAATCACAACAACTCTAAGGAAAATATGAATCATGTTTTTTCACTCTAGTTTTCATTTGAGGTGGAGGTTTCTTTGCATTAGTAAAATTTATTTTTTTTCTACTAGATCCATAAGGAGTTTGAGATCCCTTTATCCTACTTTTGCTAAGCTCTTCTTGTCTTCTGTATTTGTTTGAAATTTCTCTCCTACTTAATGCTAAAGGAAGAAAGATGATGGATATAGTAAAGAGATTGTGATAAAAGGGCATAGAATGTTAGCCAGTTGTGCAGGGTTTTTTGTGTCAGGAAAAAAATAAACCACAGGAGTTTACACAGACAAGTAGAGGCAGGAGAAGATCTAAACAGAGATTTATGTCTTGTATTGGTGAACCGTTGCATCCCTCCGTACAGAACATCAAATGGAGGTGATCAGTAGGGACCAGAACAAATTAGGGTGTTCTGCTGCAGGCAGGCTCTTGTTTCCATGATCTCTGTAGTTCCTGCCCCATGGAGCAAGTTTCTGCAGTTCATTCAGGAGGACAGCTGCACCAGTGCATGACCAGGAAAACAGGCCTTGAAGGTATTTACTGAGAGCTTAGGCAGATACAAGCTACTTGTTCACACAAGGAGCTCTATGACCATGGTGTTAAAGAGTTAGTTCAGAGTAGCTACATTCCAAACAAGTGAAATCATTAAATGCTTGTTTTAACTGCTTGCTTGCCTGCCTCCCTTCCTCTCTCCCTCTGGTAATATCCAGAGCTGTACACTTAGAAACTTCATTGCCAATGGTGCAATGGCATCAAACCAATAAGGTTGCTCAACAGAAGTTGGGTATTTTTGTTCACTGAGTGGCTGAGCTCCTTAGCTGTCATAGATCAGCATAGCTCAGATGGCTTCAACAGAGCTCTGTTGCTTTAAATCAGTAAATAATCTCTCTGTATACAATCCAGTCTGTAATCACTTAGTCTAGGTTGGAAATAATTGAAACAAACTATAAACATGATTCTTTTTTCTGTCCATCCTCACTGATTCAGAATGGACTCAATATGTAGGGAATTTTGATTTTTTAAGTTGTACTGTGTGTTTGTATTGCCATAAACTGAGGTCACATAAAGACTGTCATACACAGTGAAACTTCCAGCCCAAAGAAAAGGTCCTAAAATACAAAATATTCGGCACTCAGAAGCAGCGTCATCTTTGTACTGGGTGTTCATGGCAAGGGGTTGTAGCAGGGGTGGCCTCTGTGAGGAGAGGATGGGGCTGCCCTGTGCTGGACACAGCTGGTTCCAACGGACCCACTGCAGGGCACGGCTGAGCCCCTCAGCCAAGGTGGTGGTGCCTCGGAGAAAATGTATTTTATAAAGTTCTAAAAAAGTCGCACAGGCAGAGAAAGAGAGAAAAAAAGTGAGAAACAGCAGGGTAAACACCAAAGTCGGAGAAGAAGGAGGGGGAGGATGTGCTCCAGAAGCTAGAGCAAATATTTCCCTGCAAGCTCATGGAAGAGACAACACCAGAGCAGGTATTTCCCCACAGTCCATGGAGGACTTCATGCTGGGGCAGGTGGATATTTCTTGAAGGAACTGTGACCTCTGGAAGAACCCATACATTGAAGCAGGCTTATCCTGAAGGACTGCAGCCCACAGAGAGTCCATGCTGGAGCAGTTCTTGAAGGACTGTAGCCCATGGGCAGGATCCATGCTGAAAAAGTGGAAAAGTGTGAGGAGGAAAGGGCCGCAAGGAGGAGTTGTTATTGGCTGACTGCAACCTTCCATTCCCCATCCCCATGCACCTCTCGAGGTGAGGTAGAGGAGCTGAGAATGGAGGAACGAAACTGAGCATGAGAAAAAAAAGGGGTTGGAGGAGAGGTGTTGTTTTAATTTTTGTCTTTGTTTCTCACTCTCAAGATCTATTTTGAATGGCAATAAATTAATTTTCCCCAAGTTAAGACTCTTTTGTTCATGAAGGTAACTGGCAAGAAATCTGCTTGTATTTATCTCAACCCACAAGGTTTTTCATCGTATTTTCTCCCTTCATCCTCTTGAGGAGGGGGAGAGAGTGGGTGGCTGGGAGGGAATTTGGCCCTTATCTAAGGTTAACCCGCTATGCTATTCTGCTGTAAGACCTATTTGCCAACTTGTTTTTCTGGTATATGTTCTCTATATCTCCCTAATCCAAAGATTTACATTGAAATAAATCTGAAACAATTCTTTTCATTTATTTATCTACTTTTAACAGACAAAGGATTTCTTGAAAAATTCCCTTTGGGAAGAACTTGAAGTATTAAAAAATCTGGGTCAAGTTTATGGTTTCAGAAGAGAAATAAGGATTACGCTTTGATAATTTTTAAAAATGTTATTTTGATACTTTGAAAACAAATATTTGATCTTCTTGTTTTGAAATTTTTTCATTTTACTTAAAAATTAACCTTCAAAAAGCAAGTAAAAATATATATATATTGTCTCCAGTAATGTTGTATATAAAAAAACCCAACCTGCTTGTTTACGGTGAACAGAATTTTTTAGTTTATTCCAAATGAATTTTTTTTGTTTTTTCCTAAATCAAACTGGAAAAATTGATTGCTTCTGTCCAGTCTGTTGTAGTGGGGTTTTTTCCCCTCAAAAAACCCCTTTCAGCAGGGATATCAAACCAAAACATCTTTCATCCACTTAGTTTTTGTCTGGTTCTCAGCTGTAGCACTGGTTGCAGATTCTTGCCATACTTGCATAGATTTGGTACTTGATACAAGTTTTGGTACTTGGAACAGAGTATCATGAGATCAGTCTGGACCCAGCATTAATCTGTTCTGTGACCTCCAAGCTTTTCTGAAGGTTTTTTCTTTAAATTTAAACCTTTTCTTACTTCTTTTCTCTTTAATGAAGAGGGATGTTCACAAATTCATAAATCCCAGACCTTCTACAAAGCAGCATCAAGAACTGAATAGGTCAAATACTCACTTTTAAGTGACTTATGCATTGGACATATACATATTGTAAGATATGTCAATAGTACTAAAATCTTTGCATGTTTCCCACTGTGCCAGAGTAGTGAGTATATTTTGGATGTGAAAACATGCACTTTCAGTAAATAGGTACAAATGGTACCTATTCCGAACCAGAAAATGCACAAATAATTAAAATAAAAGCAGAGAAATATACACGGTGCACTATATATTGGATTGCATCATATATTGACAAATGGATAAAAGAGGACTGGCTGTCCTGGGAATTGATAATGAGATATGGACTCCTTCACCTTTAGGTCACCCTTGTGACTCCCAGCAAGGTCAGGCATTAACAAAATGTGGCCTGAATTGGTGATGGCAGTCCAGTTCCTTACTGCCAGATGTTCAGATAATAAAAGTAACTACAGTGACTGGCACCACACTACAGCTTCATCAGACAATCCAAATTAGCTTCCTTATCGGCTAGTGAAAGGCCGTGGAAAAGTGGGTCCTCCAAAAGCCGGGCTGAAGCACGTGGTGAGGAAGCTCCCAGAACGGCTGCTTGTGCTGTATCTGTTATGTGGATGCACAAACGGCTCCTGTTTCTACAGCTGTCAGATCATCACTAAATTCATTTCCATTGCAGATTTAGAACAACGAGAACAAGACCCAGTTTGTGCTAACATCGACCGTGAAAGGGAATACGCAGGTAATATATCACTCCTTTCACTCGGGATTTGTTGTTCATCATCATTCAGTATGTAATGGCAAACCAACACCTCACTATTCAGAGTCTATATTTTCCGTGGTGTTGCCTGAATATCTGAGGTTCCTTTCAGTGGGCTAATCAGCCCTCTTTATTAGATGTGACTGTATATTCATGATCCTATTGGGATAGATAGATTCTCTATAGTTTGATAATAAAAATATGTGCTAATGGGTCTCCTTGCTCTTGATTTCTTACATAAAGAAAGAGAAAGAGTGGGCATTATTTACCCACAGGTAAAGTAAAAGCTATAAAGGTTAGAGGCTTTTCCATGCAACATACCGCTCAAATGTAATAATCCCTGAGATGCTTATTTTAGTAAATGAATCAGTCACACTGAGCCAAGGAAGGGAGCCATCTATTACCGTGCTATAAATGTTAAAGACCCTATTTAGAGCCCTTATCTCTAGAAGAAACAAAGCCATTTTCGCTGATATTTGTATGGCATCAATAATGGTACCTCACTAAGTAGTGAGTAGATGTTACAATTGCAGTTTGCCCAATTCTATTTCACTGGTCATCAGGGAAATTCATCTAAAGCAACCAAAAAAACATAGATATGTTTGCATCATATTAATAAGAAGAGAAAGCAAGGTAGCTGCCAATTGGCAGCAGAGTATGTTTTGGTGGTTTGATAAGGATACTAAAGAGTTTATGATGTGACAGATGTTTCACTACACTATTGTGAAATGAATAGATTATGAGAAGTAATTAGATGTACATTGGAATCAATGCTGTTATCATCGAGGCCTTCGGGCGATGCAATAGATGAGAGTCATGGCAGCAGGTGGTCCAATGGCTCGGAGACAGGAAGACACACTGCAGGAGACTGAGTGACAGGTTTCACAGATCCAGGGGGTGAGAGATCTGAGCTATTGCCTGCATTTGTAATCTTTACTCATGTATAAATAATAACAACTACACTATTGACTTCATATGCTATGTCATAGCCTCTGCTACCCCCTACACACACTCATACGCACACATATGCAAACACACACACACACAGAGGCATACATATTCTGCAAATTTTTCCCTATCCTTTTATATCCACGTGAAAACATATGCATTTATCCCTTTGATACCAGTGCCAGCTCAGTGTTCTTTGATTAAAACACTTAAATAAGAAACTTGGCAACAGCTTTGAATACAGTGCAGCTCATTGTGTTCCTAATGCAGAAATGTATATGCACTTTCCATGGGAGATTTAACAGAAAGTGAGGTGCAGTAGGCACAGTTCTCAGTATGCTGCTCTTCTTCAAGCTTTTCCCTACTTTACTTCTTTGTCCAGCAGGTCTCAAACTTAAGGAAACATCACTGTCATGCCTAAATTGCCTTTGCAAAGGAACTGGCAAGCTGAGTCATCAGGATGGGTAACATACACAATCTGCTGACTCTGGGAAGATTCGGGTCCTGACCCAGAAACCTCAGTTGCCACCTGTCCCAGAGCTTCACTCTGGAACTTCTGGGCTCTCATGCTCCAAGTGGAGTGGGAAGCAGTAACAGTGGAGACCTGAAGGAAGTGTTACCAGCACTCAGCCTCTGATGCTGTGAGTGGGTTATAGTAACAGGAGGCAGCTCTGGAAAGCCCTTTGGTGCTGCAGCTGGTCAGTCCCTGCCTGCAGGTGTTTGGTGCGAAATCTTTTATTTTATTGTTGAGGAGAGTGACACTCAGATAAAAGGAAATATTGAAACATTAAATTGTATATTTCAATATTCTCTAAACATAAACACCAAAGTCTTTCTTTCAGGTATCTGAATTTCAAGACAAACAGATAGTCTCATATATGTGATGCATATTTGGATACATTATTCATTCTGTATGAATACCTACCATGGACTGATGGACCGATCCATATAATTTAAGGTGGCGAAGGGAAGTAAATCCAATGTTATGGAAAAGAATAATTCTTAGCCACCAGCATACAGTGATGAACTATGATGTGGCTTGCTAAAGAAGGATATAGGGCAAAACCCCCAAGTATATCTATGTATAAGGCATGATAGCAAGCATGTTGGTCTAGTGTTGCAGTTTATGGAAACTTGACTTAGCTTACAAAAAAACCAGGATGTAAATAGCATGTAAGAATATCTATTTAGCTGTCCTTACAGGGATATTTTTATTTAGATGAGTTGGTCTGGGGAAAACAGAGGTTGGGACATTGTACAAATGCAAGACAATCCCCTGAGATCATAAGCATATGTTTTCCCTGTGTGAAACAGTATACAAACAATTATCCACTTATCAACAAATATCACTTATTAGTCATGTCTCCCAGCACCATATAAAGCTGTGCCAATCTACCGTCACAGGAGTGGAGAAGATGTCAAACCTGTTGAGCCAAATTTCAGTGAAGTGGCACCTTAGTGGGACTAACAGTGTCAAGGAACAAGTTGGAAATCAAAAAAAAATTGTCCAGAGTGATGGGACTGCAAATTCAAATTCCCTTCTGAAAACCTTGGTCATTGCATGTGTGCTTACCTGTCAGAATAAGCTACCAATTTAAATTATAAGACCCCAAGAGTATCTTGAGTTGGTGCAGCCAATCTGTATCAAAAGAGGTGAGGAAATGTATTGCTTGGTTGATTGAATCTGACTGAGGTTCAATTTTCTGTACTGATAACCTCCTTTGTAATTCTTTTGTTCCTCTTCTCTCCAAATTATCTACACCCTCGGGTACTCTGAAAAAAATGAGATCTTACCCGGCAATATTCATGCTTTTGTTGGCCTGACTTCATCCCTGAGAGAAATGGGAGCAGCACCACTCACTCACACCAGTGGTGTACTTACTGCCTGCGTCAGGACTGAACCAGTCCCACGATTTCCAGAATACCAAGTGCCTTTTGGGACTTTGTTCAGGAAGAGCTTGGTAACCATGACCAAACTTGCTCTTGGTGAAATAAATTGCTGATATTAAACACATTAAAAATAAATGTGTGTCTTCTTTAAATTATGCAGCAATATACAGTGCACAATAGTCTGCCCAGAAAGGAAAATGTTTTATTCTTCTAATTATGAATTCCAAGGTCCTTCTTATTAGTTTTAGTACTATGAGATAGGCAGACAGGCAGATGTTCCAATTTTTCAGACTTTCAAGCATCTTGAGTACTACCAGGCATTCAGTTTCTACCAGACGTCCCATCAAGGCCACCTGGAGGTAAGTCCTACTAATCAGATTTCATGGGTCAATGAAATGCCCCGAGAGGAGAAAATCCTGAGTGCAGCTCTCTCACTCTTCAAGCAGGAACCAAATCACTGTGGGGCATTGTCTTAATGGTATTGACATTTCAGACTTTTTAAAAGGAACTGGCTCACATTCACCCCTGGAAGTCTCTAGCGTCAATACAGAACCCAGGGGGACTGTGAGGTCTAACAGGCTCTCCCAATTTCTTTCCCTGCTCCCCTGCCTTCACATCTTATTGCAGGATTAACTCTATCCCAACCAAAACCAGCACAGGTACTAGTAACACCACAAAGGAAGAGTGCCCCTTGCACACACCAACATCAGTCATTCAGAGATATCCTTCATCTCAACCTTCTTGCAACTTTCTCCTAGTCTCTTGTTCACTTGGCCTGTCTCCTTTAGCTCACCTTTCCTTATCTCTTTTTTCTCTTTGCTTCTAGACCTTAGAGCCCACCACCAGGTCATATCATACTTACATTGTTATCACATCCATGAACATCTAGCCCAAACAATAAAAAAGTCAATGAACAGAAAGGAGAAGCTCTGGAGGAGAAATGGCTGGTGTAGTAGCAGAGTGTGTATCGGTAACTGAAATAGCACAAAAGCAAATCTTATGTTCATACTGTCCGGTTTTCCTAGTATCAGTCTGTCTTAAGCTTTGTCCCTAACTAAATGCTGAGGTCTCTGTCAAAAACTGTAGCTTTTATAAATGCAAGAAGGTGCTCTCATACACACACATCTCGGGACCTATAAGGATAGTAATGCAGGTGCTTTTCTCAGCAGAATGATTAGAGTCATGCTTTCAGCAACACTGCTACCTTAACTTGCAAATTATTTAGGGTAGAACCTGTGTCCCCCTACATTGTTGAGGACTATTTAGCTAAAAAGGCCCTTGCGAACAAAAGGCAGATAGTAAAGGGATCGTAAATAATAACAATCTTGTGACAGTAGGTCTCTCACAGTTAAGGTTCAAAGACTTTTCCGCTGTGAAAATGATGTTGAATCATGTACCATTTGCTGAACTTCCTGACAAAGCTCCTGCCTAGAGGAAAAAATCAGTTGAGGGAGACTTTGAGGTTAATTACACAAGCCTTTTTAAAGTTGCTGTGAAATAATAATTAATACGTACTTAGCTCTGGCAGTAGGTTTTGCTGCAGTCCTGGCTTTCTACCATACGTGAGGCTGTTTTGTCCTGTCGCGACTCCTTTGTTTTCCAGAGAGTTGTCCTATATACTCATTCCTTTTCAAGAACTATTTCATAGGCTCCTTTCGCCACAATGCCAACAATTTTACTTCCAAGAAATGATGTCTTACAAATGCCAAGGAAGGTGTTATGGATATTACACATCTCTAGGGCTCATATTTTGAATATTTATTCTAAAATCTCTGCTCCTTTCATTGCATATTTCGTCTCTACACATGATAACATGTGAACATACAGTCATATTCAACCATGAATTTGTGTTTATGATATGTATGGCCAAACATAAAAAAAAATTACTTCAATTTGTCCAATCTTTTACCTGTCATCAGATTAATGGCTAAATCTATTTTCATGGTAGCACCGACAGAGTAGAACTTAGTATTCGAAGCACACTGCAGGAGACTGACACTGACAATGCAGGGGTGGTAACGCTGTGATGCCAGCACTGAGCATCATCACTACAGCATAACTGTGATCAGTGTTATTTCCTTGGACAAATTTTCTTGTGCAGTCTCACCTTCCCTTTCTGTCCTTCAAGTAAATGGAAGTGATAGAGAAACGTATTTCCATAAAATCCATAATACTAAAAAATCAGACAAGGTTGTAAGAAGAGTGCTTATTTGATGTATAAGAAACAGTAAGTGCTAAATGAGTATGTTCAGAGTGTCTGACACCAATAGAAGGTGATTATTTGCACATCACTATGATTCACCACATCTTTTCCTGGGATAAATAACATTTTCTGATCTAAACAACTCACACATGGCGAAGACAGAAGATGTTTAAACTTCATTATTTTGTTCTGCTCTGAAGCTTAGGCTGCCAAAACGCAACTTCTTTCTTATGCTGGACAGTTTACATGCAACAGCCTGGAAATGCCTTCTATACTCAGACTCTAAGCAAATCTGCTTTTCTTGCATAACTAATGTGCCCCATTCCTCTGAGAACTTGAAAGTGAATTAAAAAAAACAAAAAAGAAAAAGTTAGTTCTTCATATTTTGTTTTAACATGCTTGTTTTTCAGTCTGGTTACTAAGAAGCAGTAGAAAGGCAAAGAGAATGCTCAAAGATTCCTCATGGACTAATGTAACTTCAGTATCTGATGCATGCATGCCCAAATAGTTGTTACCAGGTGAAGAAGAACACCTGGCTTACTACTAGGAGATTGTCCAAAGCAAGTAACAGACAGACAGAGAGATATTTTAAGAGATTTATGAAATCAGCAAATAAATACTGTCTTCTATTATGAAAACCCCAAAGCCATTGGGTTGACGTTCCTTAGTTTTCTGAAAGAGCAAGAACATTGCTGATTCACTTGGTTTACTTTATTGGTTCTTCTTTCTGCTTTCTGTTTTTGATGACCTATACATGAAGAGCTGCTTCTTCTTGTCAGATGCAAGACATAATGACATGGGATCTGCTATCCTTTATTTGCTGGATCGTTTTTCCTGCAATTGCAGACAAAACTTATTGTCAGCTTTCAATTGCAGGAAAACCAGTTTGCTCTGCAATATTATTAATGAAAAGTGTTGGAGTATAACTAGCTCATGAAACTAAATTGTTTTGGAATTTTGGAGGAATATGAACTGTATTTTACTTACATGAATGAGCCACAGAATAAGACGCATGAAAGATCAGCTACAACTTGATATGACTGCAGCTACTAAAAAGCTGCCGTACAGAAAGCCTAATCAATTACAGAACTTGTCTTGCTCTCTGCTAATACCTGAGATCAAATACAAAGAAAGAAACCATCCTGCTTTCCTGTTTCTGAATTAACTGAAAACATATTTAAATATCTACCTTTAGAACTACAAAACAAATTAATCTAGTCTGAGTAACTCCTCTGAAGTCAATGAAGTCAAATTGGTGTAATTGAAAGTAGGATAAACTCAGGTACCAAGAGTTAAAGTCAATGTTTAGTACAAGGACACACCCTGGGCAGAAGAGTGCTTAGAGACATTTACTTTATAATAAGAAATAATGTTTCAGAATGCTCTTAATTCTCTACTGGCATTCTGTTCATCAGTGCACAACAATAAAGCTAGGCACCTTGTCAGGATCGTTGAAGTAAACACAGCAATTTCTTACTTGCTTTTAATATTGGAACCACTAATAGTTGCTGTGTTCAAAAAGTACAAACAAACCACAAGACACGCTAATCAAGGTAAGAGCCATATGTACAAAACAAATGGAGTCTTCCTCACCTTTGGCTTGAGAAAACAAAAAGGAAGGGATTTCAGCAGCATTGTCTTTAATCCAATTTACTTTGGATTTAATCTCCAAAACAAGGCTGGCCTGCTAGTTCCCAATTATAATGGCACATGTAATCAGAGTCCTCATTAACAAAGACCGACTATATTGTCTATTAGGAATGGAAATCTGAAATGCAAATTCAGCAAATCAAAATGTTAAATGAGCTCTACCCAAGATGCTTAGAGCTCCTGCCAGGGCAGCGCATGCTGGCCGACACCTGCCCTGAATTCTCCCTCCAGCTGAATGTTTCATTCTGTTCCAGTCTTTGCCTCCTAATTGACCTGCTTATGATCTCTGCTACAATTAACATATGCTTATTAGTAATGGCTGGTTAAAGATTTCAAACTGCCGCAGTTTACAAAGTCTAATAGAGATGGCACACCACAGGAAAGATGAGACCACTGTTTCCCTCATCAGCAATGTCTTAGTGGTTTGGTTTCATGTGATTCAAATGAGATAATTTTTCACATCATCTGATGTCTGCAAATCCATTCTAATTGAAACTGGAAATCTGCACACAAAGTGGCTTAAGGCTCCTGGTGCACTAAATGAAAATCAGTTAGTGAATATGATTTTTCTCCCCTTTAACCACATGCTTAGCAGCCATGGGAAAAAGAATTTTTTAAAAGGAAGGGGGCAAGGAAAGAAAGAGGGAGAGAGGTAAAAAGGCTAGTTTGAATAATAAGAAAAAATAAAACAGCCTACCCACAATTTTTTTAGTCAAATTCCTTCATCCATTTCTTAGCTGTTAATGAAGGTTTATAGATGAATCTATGAACAGAATGATTTTTTCATGTGTTGCAGAAGCAAAGTAATAATTCTGATATTACCAGAGTATTGATTGTCATGAATTTTGCTCATGCTCCTTAAACATTCTTAAAACAAACAAACAAACCAGAAAAAATATCGCTAGCATTTAAACATGCAAAAGTGTACTCTTATATGATGACCACTGTAATACTCTCATTAATGTTAGGGTAATGTCACATTACTTACACTTCCTTATATGAAAAGGATTATAATATTACTGCTGATTTGGCAGGTCAGTATACTTTCATTAAATTCTCCTCCGTCTTCGGTGTTTTTCCATATTACTATCTCCAGCCTGCAGGAGCCAATGGGCAACAAATAGATCTCTTCCACCTGGTTTCATTCCAGCTTCATTAGCAATGCACTAATACAGCAATTATGTCTACTTCTTCTCTCCTAATTGCATTATTATTATTTATCTAAGGTTTCTTGCTGACTGTATTTATTCCTTTTAATTTTATTCCTTGATTTCTCTTTATCATAACGCATTCTTAAGGTGAAGATCGGACATTTCATAGTCCTTCCTTCACACTGTTATCTTTGATTAGATAACCACTTATCCTCCTTTGAAGTCTCATAATGTCGAAATCCCAGGAGGCTGGGAAGGGGACAAGAGAGTATTTGGGTCCTGTGTTTTGGTCCTATATTCCCAACCGTTTCCACTTCTTACAGGTAATACTTTTTTGTGAAGACTTCAATTCTCATACCAAAGAAAATCAATGGCAATTTTATCTTCATTTTCTGAATGACATTGCTTAAAACTAATGTTTTATGCCTCATTAAAAAAACATGTTCTCAATAACATAGTCTTGAACTCAGAATGCAGAAATGTGCTGTTGATATAATCCGTACATGTTTTGCAAAGGCATAACAAGACACTTGCTGCTACCAAAAGGTTACAGTTTAAGTCAGGCAAATACAATAGGAAGAAAATACTAGGTTCAAGCAAAGGAGAAGAGAACACCAGAGAGCAAACGCATGCTCAGCTGCGCAGTTGACTTGTGGGCTTTATGAAAGGATCTAAAGGAGTTGGAGGAAATAGTTGAGTATGTAGGAAAAAACAATATGGTAAGCTGTAGGAAAAGGTATGCATTAGAAGGCAAAAGAAAGAAACAAAAGCATACCCCTAAGGTCAGCACTAATAATTCTTACACTTCAGGATTTATGGATATGTTTTGGTGAGTAATGTTCCCATCGACTTTTCACCTTCAATTTGAAGCTTGAAAACGAGACAGCCTCAGATGTTTTGATGTCATTGAGGTGAATGGAACTGTAGTAACAAACATTTGGTGGATTCCTTGAAAAGAAAACGGTCCTGTGCCTCTCAGCTTCATGGTCATTATAATCTGTTTTACACTCTTTTAACAATGTGAGATTAAAACTTCTAGCACGAGATACAGAGTTAGCAAATTCAGCAACAGTGCTCCAGAAACTTTTGCTGTCCTTGCTGCACCTGGATGTTAACTTTATAGCATATAGACTTGATCCTGTTTACATCAGAACTACTTTTTCACTTTTCTTTCCATTTTCCCTGCAGCTACGAGAATAATTAAAGCAAGAGTGAGGTTTAATTTACTCAAAATTAGCTAAGTAAGTCAGGGTTCTTGCTTCAAGTGTTCTCCAAGACTCGCTTTCTAATCACCGGACAGAGAGGCATAACCAGAGTGTCATTCATGCTATCGCAGGATGAGTATTGAAGGTAGGTGATAGGTTGGTGTTTTCCATCTCTGCTGACTGTAAAGGAAGGCTCAGTGTTGACTTTAAACCACACGCTTAATATTAAGTAGCTGTTGAAAGAGCAGGTTACTATATTCTCTGGGAACATAACTTCCCAGCGTGTGAAAGGGGGTGTAAGAGGAGGAATCAGAATCTAGGGGTTTGCACATGGTACTGGGTACAAGGAGTTTCTCACTGCTGTTTCTGCTGCCATTCAGCCTGGTACCACATTTCCAAACTGTTTCCTATATTTTCCGATATCTGAAATGGCTGCTATACTAACTAACTTACGGCAAGGCTGTTACACGTGGTTAAAATTAGCAATATCCTTTGATCTGATTGTAACAGAGTCTCCGCTCAGCAGCACATTGCTGTTGGCCACGCCACTAATTTTTCAGAACTATCCCCTGGAAGTGGCAATCTTATAAACTCATAGGTTAGGATTTAGGATACAGTTCTTGCCTGTGTTAATTGAAAATCAAGGAAAACTTAAGGGGAAAAAGTGATTGCTCCATCTCTTCAGTACTTGGGATTAAATGAAACACAGAACGGTAAGGTTTTCTGATTACTCAGAGGTTCAGAGCTAAAAGAAGTAGTAGTAGCAAAATTCCTGTCTATTTATTCCATTTGAGACTGAACTGCGTTAAAAGTACCTAGACCGCTCTGCAACTCGGGACACTCACTTGTACAGCCAAAACCCATCAGGGGTCACATTTGCAGTTGCCTGTATTACGGGGCAGGAGCACGCTACGACATGTTGTACCCCTGAGGGCTCCTCCAGTTGCCCTGAGAGGAACTGGGCTGCATGGTCCTGTGTACTCCAGCAGCCCCTGGTCTGCACAGGAGGAGCACAGGCCACCCCAAGAAGTGTGCCCGGCATGTAGGCACTGCCACAGCCGCTGCCTGGTAAAGAAGTTTGATGGAGAGGCCATGATTTTTGCCTCTGCATTCATGTCAATCTGGAAAGATCCTTTCTGACTGCTCTTCAGGATTACTAGATCATCTCCTTGTGAGAGAAGTAATCACAGTGTCTAACATGTGCTCCTAGAAAGGAGCATTTGTCTCACTGGAAGTAGCCAAAGGAGCTCTACTCAACACAATTAGTTGATACGAGTCATGGTATGACCCACCAAGAGGTAGATGTCTTTACCTGGTTGAATAAATACCTCCCACAAAATGCCTGTTTCTCTCGCTGTTTCTGGAGGGCGCTTGTGGCAACCAGCGCAGTAGTAGACGCCAACCCTGTAGGCAGGTCAGACCAATCTCCCAACCGAAAATAATATGTTACGTATCAGTTCTGCATGTTCGTTGTACAGAAAAAACTCAGCCACCCTGGGCTGTCTGCAACCTGATCCAGACACCACTCTCTGAGATTTAAAAGTCACAGTAATTATGATGCCTCCCTTAAACACACAGGTTAGGTGACCTACACAGGACTCAAAGTGAATATAAATGCAGTCATTAATTGCTAGATAGGCTTTTCCTATAGTTACATATTTCTTGTTTAAAATAAATAAAATTGTAAGAAAAATATACTGCTAAAGACAAAATTAAAAACCACAGTAGCCTGCTATCTGTTACAAACTGGTTGGCACTACATTACCTTTTAAAATAAAATAATTTATGCCTAATTATGAATGAATAAAAAAATTACTAAAACTCCAGAAAAATTGCGCACACCATAAATCAATATAGACTGTTATTTACATTTAATTTTCATCCAGGCTTATGCTTTGAAGGATGATTTGTCAGGTTTATATTAAGTATAATAAAATTAGATGCAGATTATCACCTGAATATGAAATAAACCAGGAAGTTTCTCATTTTTCATGAAGAAAATATTTAAAATATGAAAACAGTATCTCATAGACGTAGTTACATTTGTATTGACAGTGGAAAATTGTCATACAGTTAAACTCTGGCTCTGGTACATAGTTTCTGTAATTTAATATACATTTAGGCACTTTGTTGAAAGCAGAGTTCAGCTTCATCCTTTTATTTTCTAAGTAAACCAAAATACGTAAGTTATTTTATTTTTTTTTAGGAATCTGCCTGATAAAAATTTGAAGAATAATTGCAGATATTGAAATACAATTTTTCACTTGCACACATGCTATTTTATGTAGTGTTTTGTGGTAACACATGACATTCTTCCTGCAAATAATCCCAAAGTCTTTTTTCTTCCTCTGCATAGTGAAGTGCAATGCTCTTCTACTAAGTCATTCAACTAGAACTGTGTGCCTCTGGCTTATCATTCAAATTCTGCCACAGACCTTCGCAATAATCTGGGACAACTCGTTTGATAGGATCTAACCTGAAGAGCTGTTGAGGACCAAAAACTCGGGATGAAGTTTATGTGAATGGAAGATAGTCAGCATCTCAGAAAAGCAAGTGCTTAATCTTTTTGAAATCCAGTTGCCCACCTTTTTTTTTTTTTTTTAAAGTAATACTTCAGAGTTTAACAGTTTTCTGGAAAATGTGTTTCATATTTATGAAGTACTTGGATATTGGAACACCTAAATATACTCTTGTTCTGCAGTTGCTAATGAAATTAGCACTTGTGCATGGATTTATCTATCTATAAAGGTGGAATAGTGGTACCAGCTACCAGGGACAGTTGAACCCGTATGGGCCCTCTGGGATTCTCTCTTTTGATAGCACAAATAGTGACAACTCCTGCTGTTCCTCCATTGCTGATTGTGTGGGAGACTATACACCTGATTAAATTGCTATATTCTAAGGAAATTAATGTAATATATTTGTAGTAATATTACTCCAGACTGTAAAAAATGTTAAAATTCAGTTAAATACTTGAAAATACTTGAAAATAACATAAGTTTTTAACTCCAGGTGGAGTTCCATGTGGAACAAGGAAATTCGAATGTGCATTTTTTTTTAAATGCAGTTCCTATTTTGGTAGAAGTGTATTTATGTTGTTATACACCTTACTGCTATAAATAACAACCTTTCTGAACATGATAAAATTTCTTTCTAGCATGCAGAACTTTCATCAAATGGACTATCATGGTTTAACTGGCACCATTATGATATATCAGGTTAGTGCTGTGTTGCATGTGTGCATAAGGTTTACACAGTGAAAGTAATTATTATGTTTGATATACTGAATTTTTCTTATGTTAATATATACATACATATACTTAAAATGTTTAAAATTGTAGGAAAAAAGAGGAAGCTTTCATCTTTTATCTTTTTTATTTTTTTCATTTTCATTTATGCAGATGCTGTGTTACAGAATGGGGAAGAACATGGGAGAAAGTGGATGAAAGTACTATCTTCTGTTTTTCTCCTCGTGTAACCTAAAACTGTTCAGATGGATTTTTTTTGCTATTATTTTTTAAAGAAAAAAGAAAGGACTCGCTCCCGGGATTTGACTTTGTATGCCAAGCTCATGCCTTGAAATAGAATTTTAAAAATAGAAACTCTTGTATATATTGTAGAATAAATGGTGCTGCTTTAATAAGAAGACTCGGAATGCAAATGAATCCTGGAACCAGTGTGTGAAAATATGCCCAAAACGAAAGAGAAAAGAAGAAAGCAATATAGAAGATGATTTATTTACTATCCCTCAATTCCTAATTATAATTATTTTTGCACTGTGATGCCTTCTCCAGCCTTTTTGTTTCACAGTATCATCACTAAAGTGATGAAAAGGCTATTAAATAAATATGCGATATCATCTTTTTTTTCAAGATTAGGAATGTTAGCCTTGGAGTTTCAGTAAATTCCATTCTGCCCTACCAACATTTCTTAGGCAGTTTCAAAGCATAAAGTGCCTTTATTAACGAAATCAAAGATTATCATCTCCCATTTGCTCAGAGGATCTACTATTACAAAATCTACCAACACACTGGAGTCTGATCTTAGCCCTTTCAGGACTGCAGCATTTCCACTGCAGCAGCGTCTCTGCGTGATATAGATGGTCAGGGACCAGAGCTCTCCTGTGCTAGGTACTGTGCACATTTGTGACAAAAGCAGCCTGTACCTCAGCATGGTTACAGCCTGTGCTTGATGTTCAGAGTGGAATTCATCTTGTCATAGCATAAGCATCAAAAATGGATTTCAATAAGTATCCTCCAGAGATGCCTGTTTCCTTTTGCAGACTGTAGAAGAAGCCTGGAGTGGTGAGCTTACACGGGTGGTCTAACTTGTAAAGATGCCTGATTTAGAAAGTTAAATCCAGTCAAGGGGCACATTCTTCTGGGGTTGTACAAACACAGAGCAGAAAGATAGTCCTGTGCTCCAAACTCTGAGCCTCCTTCTTCTGTCAGTGCTGGAAAATCTTTCCACCTACACACCTCAACACTCAAATCATTCTGGATTTGTCTCATCTGAGTTCCAATCTCCTGACGTAGTGTCCAAATTGCTTTCTCTGAAAGCACCTAAAAACTATACCTAAAACTGTACCTAAAAACTATAACGGTAATGATTTCTCTAAAAGGTTACACTCCTTGACCTCAGTGCAAAAAGTGAGACTGCTGACCCATCCGCTTGTTTGAATACTTTCAACTTTACACCCATTATTAAAAGCAAAACAAATAAAAACCTCACAGCCTATTTTCTTACACAATAGTACAAGGTGGTGTCCCTCTTTTCTGCACTGCTTTCCAAAATGGGTGGCTGTTGTCTAATGAACACGTAAGAGCGCAACGTGGAATTTTTGGGATAGATTGAATGACTGCCAGCACCCTGAAATACATCTTAGTTTATCATTACAGTGCTATTAATGCTACTTCAAGTTGTGAGAGACACTGAAGGCAATTTATAAGGAGTTCTATGACATATGAATATGGGCAAGAATTGTATCTGGGAAGTCTTCGTTTTTCAGCGACCTTTGAAGAAGTAAGCATACACACTAATTCTCCAAACTGTGAATTATGAAACTGAAAAATATGATGGCAATCCAGAAAATATCTTAGCATCTGAAGACCACTACATGTAGATTTTGGGACTTCTCCGTGCTCTTTTAACATTGTCCACTGCCACAGAGAAATAAAGGTTGCATTACTAGCCTATAAAAACTCCTGGAGCTTCTGAATATATTATAAATCATCATTAGTTTTTCTAAGTGTGGGTAGTGTACATGACAGAACAAGAGGAAAAGTTATTAGATTGTGATCTATTGTGAAAACTCATTTTTCATAATGGTTCTGAGAAGATCATACCATCAGCAAAGTCTTTGGTATCAAGATTTTAGCATATTTTAGAAAATCACCATTACATTGCTAGGTCAATATAGCTCATTTAATTAGTACCAAAACCACCAGCAACTAGGTCAGCTGAGGAGATATATTCCCCTGGCATATGAGCACTGAAATACCTTATACATTGCTGTAGAAGTACTAAACAGAGCTGTAAGAGAAATTAGTTTTAATGATGCGATTTTTTGAAAATGTTGTAATTTTCCCCTTTTCATTGCCAGGACAATTCCGATTTTCTGAAATTATATTGGTGTTTCTTTTTAACTACGTTAGAGAATGAATAATGTGCTGCTTTTTGCAGTCAACTGAGAAGAGGAAGACCTAGGTTCAAGACTGTTCTTCAAACAAGGAAGAGCAGAGAATGAACCTATATCCCATAGAAGCATTTTGTTTCAGTGGGTCATTTTTCCTGGTGGAGATCTCTAAGTGAGTAGTCACTGGACAAGAGACAAAGACTAAATAAATATACAACAGGTTAGAACTCTGATGTTAAACACCTGACCTCAAGCCTCGTGATTTTTCTATATCCCAGATAAATGACACAAGCAGGAACACTACTACAATGCCATAAACAGATTTACTGTAGTCATTGCCACAGTCAGGTGGTGCACTGTTTAGGTAGCCACTTGTAGCCAATGGATAAAGACTGGCAGTTCTAGAACACCTAACTTAGGTGGTCGGGAAAAGTCACAGTCTGGAAATACCTGTCTTTTTTTCTTGATTACAGAAGGAGTCTGAGTTCGATCATGCACAAACAAAACCTGGGTGAGATGAATATCACCCACAGGTAGTAAAGTTGCAGGTCTTTTACTGAAATCTGATAAGCACATTATATGCACTATATAGAGTGCTGCAGAGAAACACAGTACTCGTGTTTGAAGAATTATAAAATAAGTGTGGGTTGAGATTCACCAGTAGGCATGGCAGTAAAGAAAGTAGCCAAGTAAGGTGGCCATTAGTTCATCAGCCATAATGAATCGCCTCTTTTGTCAGGAGCTGAAAGCTGAAAATCTCATATAAATCATTCATGAAAATGTGCAATTTATATGTGGTGATTTTGTTTTCCGTTGATCCATGCGGTGCTGATTTTAAGAGTTCGATCCAAGTGAGGTAGTCAGTTCTTAAGCATGTTTAATTTAAAAAACAGCCAAACCTTGAATATCCTTTATAAGGGTGGTAAGACCCTGGAAAATGTTGCCCAAAGAAGCTGTGGATGCCTCATCACTGGAAGTGTTCAAGGTCAGGTTGGATGGGGCTTTGAGCAACCTGATCTAGTCAAAGATGTCCTCTGCCCATGGCAGAGGAGGTGGACTAGATGTTCCTTAAAAGTCCCTTCCAACGCAAACCATCCTATGATTCTATGATGTTTTGAATATTAGCAATAGGATTTGACTGCTGTCTTTTTCTAATAGTGAATGTTAATAATTTATTATATGTTATGTTATTTGGCTCATCTAACCTCTTATGAACCCTAAATTGTAAAAGAACTCACAATGAACTTAAGTAACACTCACTTTAATTTTTAGCAGATGAAGAAACAGAGACTCAGAAGAATAAAATACTTTTCTGAGAGGACAAACATTAAATTAATGACAAAACACTGGTCTACTAACTGGTGGTCTAATGATGCCATTGCTCAGCATAGAAATATTCTGTTGTTTTATTTTTTTTCCATTTAAGCACTGGTCCTTTCTATTTCCATACCAAGGAAAGCATATACTGAGAATTTTTCCTAGGTTCTTCATTGTCTTAGTCCCCCGTTATGTCTTGGGTAAGCATCTATATCATGTCGAAACTTATTTTAAGTGAAAATTAATGTTTGCTGGTTTCAAAGATTTTTTGTCTGTGCATGTGATTTTGTTTTTCTTTTTGCCTATTTTCTTTTTGTGAGAGTGGCAAAGGGGGAAAAAATCCTACTCTGGGGAACATCCCTTTGTTGTCACCCTCAGCCCAGTCTTTTTGTCTTTCTTATCTCTACGATGCTCACAATTCCTTTTTAGTATTTGTTCACAGAGTTCAGTGTTCCTAGTGGGGCATGGTGTGTACTTTAACTATGTTTCTCTCCTGATATTTTAAACGACATCCAATTGGCCTCCTAAATGTCTTATGAGACCAAACAAACTCCACACTCAAACAAAAAACTGTCAACCATTTCTACCTTGCTTGTCCCAAGGCTGCCCTGGCACGATGCCATAAAGCATCGGTATTGCTATTTTGTGTGGCATTCAAATTGTTAAGTACCTAGGCTAAGCAATAGGAGCAGAAGTATTAATACAATCTGGCCGTGTCACTGATAATTATGCCAATATAAACTAAATGTATAGCACATGATATCTTTGATATGAATCGGCAGCAGGCATCAAAACCTTTCCTTGACATTAACATGTAAACCTAGGAGGCATATAGCTAGCATTTTGTATAAGGTGTTTTTATAGAGAAGCATAAGAGATTCAGCAAAACTACTCCATGGTTTTATCATAGACTTCATCAAGACTTGTTTATTGTCGATAGTGAATTTTAACACAGCAAAAATTTTTTTCTTGTAATGTTTTATGATTTTAACTGAATAAACTCATAAATGCATCCGCAGTGTCAGGGAACACAGCTACACTAAACAGTATAAGTCAACATGATAATTCCGCTTAAAAGTATGCCTCTAGTTTTCCAGATTGAAAGCAATTTCTTTCTAATATAGAAAACAGAATCTATCTGAACGGAGGCTTTTATTATACACTTTCACGTTAAAACTTAATCAAGTATCTAGGGAAATGTATTCTTGAAATCCCGCCATGATCCATGTGTCATTGAAGACAAAGATCCGATGTGCTATGGAAATTTCTTGATGCATATTATGAGCTGTTGTTTGCCAGAGTGTCTGGATAATCCTGCTTCATTTATTGGAGGGCCATTTCAGCTGCACTGTCAACAGCCTGGGATGATCGGGTCACCTTTCCCTAGAAAATTATGTAAAAGCTGTCAAATGGGCAGGATTATAGGCACATTAAAGGTGCTTTAAGATTTCATGCCTATAAATATTAGCAAAGAAGATTTAAAGGCAAATTTGTCATCAGTACATGTCTGCATTTCTACAACCTTGTTTTACAGCACTGCAATGTTATCACCAACATTTTATCATGTAACTGTGAAGTGTTTTGGTGGGGAGCAGCTGCTGGCAGCCTTATCTGTTTAACTCATGTACCAGGAATTAAGCATTATTTAAAGGAAAAAAAAAAAAGAGGGTAGCTGCTTCTTATTTATCATCCTTTGGAAATGAGTTCTCGACAATTTTATTTCCCGGCAAAACAATCCAAGTAGATCAACACAAACATTTTGTATTTGGGAGGTCAGCTTATTAAAAGCCATTTTATATTTAATAAAGACTTTTTCATTATGATACCAATTATGAATATCTTTGCATGGGAGTAATAATGCAGTAGATCAGTTTGTGTAGTATTTACTTTTAAGTTGTGAACATTTTATTATAGTGTTTTGGAATGACTGCTCTTATTTATTGTACATTATGAATGCCATGGGCATCTCGAACATAAATAGATATTGGCAGCCCCCAAGCATTTCTTCAGAGCTCTCTGGCATTTTTGATAGATGAGTGTAGCATTTTAGTAATATTTTTGTGCTGGCAGATTTCTAGCCAATCTCTAAGTTAAACAGAGCTAAAGATCTCAGAGGAGGAAGCAAACCACCTCCCCCCCAATCTTTCTGGGAAGGAAAGATCTCAAACCCTACTAAGTAGTAGAGTAAATTGTGAGCAAAGCTATGTCAATTGTAAATGTCTGCTCTGGGACTTCATCCAAACTCCACAGACATCAGCAGAAAGTTTCCCATTTCAATGAGCTTTGAAACTGGCTGTTGTTAAGCCAACGTGTATCTCTCCTCTCTCGATCACAAATGCCCAGGTCAGAGGGCAGCACTAGATGGAAACGTACATGTAAGCTATAACTGGTGCATCAGTCAGCAGAGCATACCTCCAATGAATTTGCTGTTGCAATGTGAGTTATGGAGGGAAAATGCTTGAAAAATCCTGAATGCAATTAGGCACAACATGGTTGTTCTCTCCAAGCTTCATTAGGCTTTGCTCTTGGTATTCACATTCCCTGTTGGCTTGAATAAACGACCAATCTCCACTCAGCTTCAGGTGGAGCAAAAGTGGTGTAGAGGGAGATGATTTGTGTGCAAAACTGGGAAGAACGGGATATGTTACCTGACCTGAGGTGTGGCTGGGGAAATAGGGAAGGGAGGAGGAGAAGAGGGTAAACAAACGGTGTTCTCAGTGCACCTGGGAGAAAGCAAATACAGCTACCTACAAGGAGGTGGCAGAGGAACATGTTAACCGCATATGGATGCAAATTCTTCTTGCATCAGGCTTCAGGGTCCCTTACAAGTTAAGTCGGGGAGCTGGCTGAAACCCTCTGTGGGTTTGCAGTGAGGGAATTGGTGGCTGTGGCCCAATAGCAGTAGGACTCAAAGAGGAAATTAAGTGGAAAATTCCTTGGAAGAGGGCAAGTAGGAACTGAAGCAGAACGACTGATATGTTAGCTGAGCATTTTCCTTTGTTCAGTGTGCTCAGAGCCAGAAGGTATATGTGCAGGAAACTGGGTGCAGAAATAATAGCAGCTCTGGAGCAGATGAAGAAAATACTTTACACACATAAAGACAAATGGAAGCTTAAATGCAGAAGTTAATGGAGCTCTTTGTGCCCTTTACCTGTGTGTTTTGGGAAAGGCAGAAACACACCTCCATGCTGGGAATGACCAGCTTCTGTGTAGTAGCGCCATGGCAGCTAAGAAGGCGACGGCACAAGAAGGGATGAAAGTAGCAAAAGTCAGGGCAGATAGTAAAATGCTACAGCTTCAGCATCCAGGACCCAACTTGAAAGAAAATATAGAGATAGGGGACAGAGATCACTGAGAGACCTTTTCTTACATGGAACGGTTGTATGGGCAGTTGCGCATGTCCATAGGTGACAGCCAGTCTTTGTGTGAGCTGGGGATCAAGCAATAGATGCTTTTTTGCAAGAATGGAAGAGAAGTGAAAAGAAACTTGCCCAAATCTCAATAAAGAGAAATCCACTCTTGGATAAACCAAGTTGCAGTTGTACAAAGCAATGATGAAGATCCAGACAAAAGAGTTGAAGATACTGCCACTGTTAAAGTTTAGGGGCTGGCTGACAGCAGAGACTTGATTCAGCTGCCCATAGAGTTATCTAGTACATTTGAGATGCCCGGGGTATTGGGTAAATCCTCTTTTTCACAGATACAGCACAAGAGGTCATTTTCCTTTCTGGAGCAGCAGGAACAATGCCGCAGAACATCTCAAATGGTAATAGACATCTATGGTTAGACATAAGAATTGATCCCTGGGAGAAGAAACATATCCAGCTAAGCCATCTGTCAAAGCTGAGCACGAAAACCGAAAGAAGTGGCTTGCTAGTGGCTGAGGCCTCAGGCAGTACTCGGTGAGCTGAGGCACCTTGTGTGCATGCAGCAGGCTTCAAAAATTTTCTATCAAGAGTCCATGTTACAGATTCATGACCAGGGATTTAAAGGGGTGCTTTTAATCCTTTTCCTGGGAGATACTGGGTAAATGTGACCTGAGAGTTACTCTTTCGTTAATGCCAATCTTTCTAGTAGATACTTTAGCTTATTTTTATTTCCAGGAAAGGTAGATTTAAGAACATATACAACCTAACATGTACAACCCAACTGCCAGTTGGGAGAGCTACCAATGAAAGAAATAGGGAGCCCTTGCTCTTCCTTCACTCTCGTTCTTCAAGTACCTTGTGCAGTTTAGAGACGGAGCAGGTATCTCTGCTCATTCTTAATAAACTGGCAAGATTTCAGGCATTGACTAAGACTGCTGGGGATACAGCAGACTCCTCATTCCTGGCTAGAACTTATTTATTATTAAAGACAAATTAAGTGATTGGAGGTGGGTCTTGAATGTTGGATAATACATTAACCAGTTCAACAGGATTCCCCTGAAAGGAAGTTTGTATGCCAGAAGCTGTTTCCAGTGCACTTTGTGTAAGAAGGAATGAGGAAAGGGAGAAAGAAGTTCAGAGGTAGTGCTGTGAGTGAGGATGTTTGTGTGAATGGCAGAGGAGGTATGCTATCAGACCAAGAGGTCTGAACAGGTGAGCAAGACCCAAAGACCCATGAGCTGTGGAGAGGCTAGATGTGTTCAGGGATGGGAATGGCTTTTATGAACTCCTGAAAACAAACAACAGTGTACAGGATATGCAAGCCGTCCAGGCAAGAGGGCTCCACCTGCTTGCATGTATTTCTGGCTGATGTGAGAATGTTTAGCTATCTGAGAACCTAGACAGGGCAGCCCAGCTAATTGCTGGTGCTTCCTGGTGACAGGTGACCAGTGCCTGTTTTTGTTCCCCAGGGCATCTCTTTCCTTGATAAACCAGAGTCAGAACCAAATCAAAGAGCAGTTGCTTGCTAAAGAGGCAAAAGAAAAGAGGCTCTTGCAGCAAATAGGCAGCATCCTTGTTGCAACCTCTTAACCTTCCTTGCAGGGGAGGGCAGTGGGGTCCCAGCTATGAGTGACAGCTCTCCCCAAATATGTGGAAACAAGTGAAGAAGAAATGATGACCTGCACTGCGTACGTTATTGCTGAATGATTCCCAGGTGAGTTCAGTTAATAAAGTCGCAGACAAATTAAACCACATCCCCTCACATCTTGTCGTTATTTCTGCATGTCTGGAACAATGAAGACCAAGACTTTTTTAGGTGCAAATACAGGAAATGGATTTCCGTATATAGAAAAACTATAAGGCTGGATCTAATAAGTATTTTCACAACAAAGCTAACTTAAAATATGTGTTTATTTTATTTGGCAGGTTTTTTCTTTTCTTATTATAGACATGGACAGTAATGTAGTCCTTCATAGATCAGCTTCTCTATTTTTATTTCAAGCTAGTTATTCTAATGTTCCATATTATATCAATGTATTTTAGGGAGCATCCTAGTTTCTTCATCAGTTATTTTTGATCAGTCATTTTTGATGTTTGGTATACACTTCATAATAAATGCCCTAGCAGCAAGCAACACAATGTTCACAAACCTGATTTTGCATCTGTCTAAAAAGAGGTCAGATAGATAATGAGATAAGCTAATGCAAGGAACTTATAAACTTGTAGAATAACCCTGACAAATTCTGCAACATTATGCTGGAGTAACTGAATGCTTTGAGCCCTATCACACATGCTAAGACTGCTTTTCAAAATCACATTTTATACATACATCATCACTGTCACTATTTACTTTGCGCATACTTTCTGTAGTCATACATATTCTATGAATGACATGAAATATAAACATTTGGTGTCTTACACTAATGGAGATTGTTTTTGTTTGATTACATATCTCAATCCGTTCTTCATCAGAGAATTCTTGATCCAGATCTCTTCTGCACTTGATCTTAGCTTTTATCTCCCCTGAATTTATTCAGCCTAAAAGGATATCAAGTGCAGATCCTTTTCATGGTCTTTATCCATAATTAAAAGCTAGAATTTGAAGGGAATGAACTCAGGGGTACAAAAATTCCTCGATTTATCTCCCACAGATAATGTCTTATTTGTAAATATCTATAAACGTGTTGTTTTGGTGTATGGCTTATATTTTGCTAATCTCTCAAAGGGCCTAAATATTCTTTCATTACAAATATCATTGAAAGCCATCATGTCAAATCATTCCACAATTAATAGAGGTTGCCTCCAAGGGCCTCGGGGAGAAGAGGGTTGTTAATAAGTGGACAAATAGGAGATACTCTCTGGCCTACTTTAAAATGCTAGAGGACATTATGCTATGTGCCGGCAGCATAGTCTTTGGTAAATTCTCAAAAATCTTTCTTGTTCACACAAGTGTTTCTATGGCACTAGTAAATTCTTATCAGATGTGAGGTCCTGTACTCTTTTCTTACAGCCACCAAAACCAGGAGGCAAATCCCTTGACTTAGGTGAAGATGGGACTATACATAAGGTTTGTGAGTGTGAGGTGCAGTCCATATTTATTAGAAAGAAACTGCTAAATCTTGTTCTTTTTTTACCAAGAGACAATAGTTGTGAGGCAAGGTAAGGGAGCATATTGTTCTGCTTAATTATTGAAATTACTAAGAATTACCAGATATTGTAACAGTTCTGCTCACTGCTCATTTTATGTAAGTTAATACAGAGTGTAAATTATCTTTCCATTATCATTGCTCAAGCTAGCGGGGAAACACTTAATCTGTTTAAATACAATTTCTCTGTTTGGTTTGTTTTTTTGTTTTTTTTCAGTTGGAGAGGATATTTTTTAAAAGTTAAACATATTATAACTAATCCAAAAAGGTCCTTGATCCTTCTTTTTGTGGGATGGTATCTGGGCAATACACGGTAGTTGTTTCTTGAGAATAGTTGAAACAGTTTAAGAGAAATTTGTATTATCCATTTACAGCAGAAAAAAAATGTGGAAATGTGTGGTTTTGTAATTGAGGCCAGAAATATGAGTTATTAATGTATATTTATGTAAGGTTGGAGCAGATTTTCTGGTTACTTTGTGCAACTTTATTGAGCAGTCACATGGAAGTTTCATACAGAAGATCAAAATCAGCTGTAAAATGGGACTGTGATTGTAACCTTAATTATCGAAAGGATATCCCCTCCAGAGGATCGTAATCTGGTTTGAGAAGCAGAAAGACGGTTGCTTCCCTATGGGAGTCTGGGAGCGATCCTCTCTCAAAAGCTTGGTGACATAGTCCTGTAAGCCCGATATGATTTCACTTTCAAATGTATTTAAAAATTCTGCAGCAAATCCATTGGGGGCGTAGGCTTTCCCACTTTCCAACACAAATACTATTTCCTTAATTTCATTCTCTATCCTGGGAATCTGCAACAGTTCTTTCTGCTCTTGTGTCAGCTGTGGCTGCTGCTGTTCCACAGCTGATGAAAGAATTGGATTTTAATGTTTGTTCAGAGGTACGTAAGTTGGCATAATAATTGTGAATAACTCTGTGATTCTCCAGGGTGAAGAGGAGTTTGGCCTCAGAATTTCCCAATTTACTGGGTTAGTTTGGGTTGTTTCTTCTTTGTTTATCAAACCAACTAACAATGAGCATACTTAAGGAATAATTGTTAAAAACACACATTTCTTTATCAGGTTTTCATAAAGGGATGGAAATGGATTTGGAGCCTAATTTGCAGATTTTTCACAAGAACTTCTATACTCATGTGCTTTAAATTTGTTGGAAGGGAAACTGTCTTAAGTGAGTAACTTTAGAATCTGTTCTTGACCCAACATTTTTTTTAATAATATAAATGTTTTATTCTGAAAACAAAATATTTGTCAAACTCTGCGACCACATGGATCCAATCCTCTCATGCACTCTCCCAATCCTGCTCCAATGAAACTAACTATGCATAAAAATTATTACCCAGTTTTTATGAAGGATTATTTATCTAATTCTCATTATCTTCATTATTTGCTTTGGGAAGCACTAGACTTTTTCTGAAAATTGTCATCAACTCTTATTCTTATCAACAACATCTAGCTGATATGAAAGAAAGCAAAAGCGCTGAATCAAAGTAAAACTAAAAAAAGAAAGTGGGATTCATTCGACCTAGCTTTGTCTCTCAGTGGAGAAAGATAAGCACCGTCCATCCTACAATATCTGTACATGTTACCAGGGACTAACCAACATTTGGAAATGCCTATTTATTTCAACTAACTTTTGAGTGCATAAATATGTAGCTTAGACTAGAAACAACTGACCTTCAGACTGGTAAAAGTTAAGACAATTCCATCCTCAATATCTTTACGAGTTTCTCTGTGAATGCTAAGTCGAGTTCAAGCTTTCCATGTTCCAACTCTTCTTCTTTCCCATTGTTGCTAAGTTTTCAAGACAAGGACTGATCCATCACAGTTTCGTGATAATTTTTTCTTTTCCCACTCTCTATTAAGCAAGTCAAAGTACAGATTGTCCAAAGATACTTTCTGCCTCCTAGGAAGAAGCTGGTGTAGACACTCATACTGACATTTTGCCAAAAGATCTGGAAGCCCCCAAGGTGCTGTTCATGCAAGGTGCAGAGAGGAAAATAACTTTCTTAATAGTCTGCTCTGACTGTGAAGACTGTATTTCTGGACAGTAACATACAGGTGTAGGTTGTTTCTTTAAGCTGTAATTTTCAGTAAGAAGAGCTATAGTATTTCATTTATCTATTCTTGCTATCTTCTCTTTTTCCTGATTGCATACTCCTAGGTGCCCTTCAGCTGTCCAGATTAGTGCCAGTAAGACATGATTCATCTAGTGTGTTACGCAAAAATTACCTTTTATCCTTTTCCTGATCAGATTTTGTTTTCTTTTTGCTCACTTCATAGTTTCAAAAGCTACTTAAGATCATGATTCAAAAGCTATGTTATTACAAACTTCCGCTATTTGTTTTGCTTTACTTACAGTTTGGTTAAAATGATAATTTACTGCCTTGAACATTGTTACCAACACTAATTGCTTTTGGTAATTCAGGCTTTCTGATTACAACTGGAGGTCAAAAATTTGATTCTTCTCAACTTCTTACCTCTCACCTTGATTACTCTAATGGTTTGAGTTTTATTGTGGGGTTCTAGAACTCCATTTTTCTTGCTATGCCTTCTTGTAGAAATCATCTTCTGGTTACTCATTTTAACTGAACATTTTGGAGGAAAAACTGGCCTCCTCTTCCTCCTCTACCAACAAGAGACAGTGGGAGTTGTTGTTTCTTTGCAGGGTTTTCCTTTAAGCACTTTGTTTTTTCCTTTTTCTTGTCTCTTCTCTAGCATAAGGAAACTCCAACCTTGTGTATGCTCTCACTTGCACTCCCAGTCCTGCTGCCAAATCTGCTGCTGCTGCTCATCCTTAACTATTTTGAACAGAACATCTCTGGCAGTACATTGATTAAGTACAGGAAGCATTAGTGACCAGCAGCTCAGGGCATTGGGTTGTTATTGACCCTGACAGACCAATTTGTTTCTCCAATGTTCATTATTCTACAAAAGGGTCGCATCAGACAAGGCAATTGAAATGTACAATATTGCCACCTACCTCTTTTCTGCCTTGATTACGTACAGCCCAGAGTTCAGCTCCAAAGTACACTAAGACCTCAGAGATATGAATTGTAAAAATGAAGATAATTAGAACTCCAGATTTGCCCAACTTGGAGCAAAGATAATTAATGCTAGAAGTTCCAAATGAGCACACACATGACAAGTAAATAAATTCAAAATTAGGCAAAAGTTTCTATATTTCTTGGAACTATTAGTGTGTGGTCACAGTGACACTTTGTGTTCATTGCTGGGGAATGCACTCTGCTGAAACGCTGCAAAGTCCTGCAGTTAACATCTATTATCTAATACGCTCATTAACAATGAGTGACCTAATGCCTGCAGTGAGAAGACTGCAACTAAATTTTAGTAAGGTCAGGAGCTATTTATGCAGCAGCAAATACCAGACGTAAAAAGAAAGCCAAGTAGAGTATGCCACAGTTTGAAACATGTACTCACGGTTAAACTAAAATATATATACCCACATGGTGTACTGCTACTTCATTTTTAATGCATGTACCAACATATTTGTCCTTTGCCATGGAATTGCACGTGACTTTTCCCCACATTCACCTTCTATCCTTGTCTGTCAGCAGACATTTGTTCTGCATGTCTCCATTCATAAAACATACAGACCTACTAATAAGACATTCCTGGGAATAACAGAGATATTAGAATTCCTTAGGAACTGCTCTTAGATGCAGTCAAGAGTTAAAACAATGCCATTAACTCACTCTGATGCTAATCCCCATCATGATCCATCATTTTTACTTTAAACTCGCTATGTAGCAGCAGAGAGCATGCCAGTATACAGGAAGCTGTGTCTGTGATTGTATCTAAAACTGGAAAAATACTCCAGAGAAGTTTTACTCACTGGATTTACCTTCCCTAAAATTGCACACAACACAGATAATTTTTCCTTACACCATCCTTGTATAATTACTCTTTCCCATTAGAAATAATGTTTGTTTACTGCCAGTGGCCTTAATTCTCGACTGCCCTGCATACTCCCCTGTGCCTCATGCCTGTGAGAATGGATACACCAGTCTACTTTGACTTTCTGCACTGCTCTGGCAATGTGAAGCAGCTGTAAAGCCGACAGGGAGCCAACCTAAATAAGCCCAGTTGATTCAAGTTTACAGATGCTTTGCATCACCAAAGCAGTACAGCACAGCCAAAGCAAACCAGTGAATCAGGCCCTCCAGCTGTGTGTTGATTTTAAAACTGAAAGTTGCAAAATAAATAGATTATTTGGAATGAGTATTCAATAAAACTAATTTGATTTCTATAAGCTCTTGCAAGGACCTCCAGGCTCTTACAGCAGATTTGATTTTCTTCCTGATCATTTAAACCAAAATGTTGCTTTTGATGGATGTGATGCACACATATGGTGGAGTCATGAGCCACGCATGTCTCCCTGCACTTTACAAAACCAAGACAAAAACGTACCTACCTTCAGTCTTTGGAAAAATAGTGTCAGTAATTTACAGAGTGCCCTTGAGTACAGTTAAGACATGCAGGGTAACATGCTCACCAATCTGAAGGTGATAGCTAAACCTGGCTGGGTTCCCCTGGCTTCCAGTAGGCTGGGATTTTCTTACTGCGCTCCCAGACACTTTGAGTTGGGTCACTTCTGCAAAGTTAATTCTTCTGCAAAAATATCACAGATACAAGCAGCCTGCTTATCATGTGGAGCAGATTTGCCATTGGACTGGAGCAGGACTTTCCTGACGATGAATCCCCATTCACCACTTTTCTTCCCTGAAGGTGCAGTGGACTTTCAGGCCGCAGGACTCAATGAATTCAGTAGTTTGTAAAAACCTATAGCAGAATACTTGAAAGGTTTGACACAAAATATTTACTAGGTTAGATTTTTTCAAAGAATCTCTGCTTTAGCTATCTATCAAACTGATCAAGCTGATCTATCTATCAACTGATCAAGCTATCAAGCTGAAAGTGGTGGGTGTGTGTTTCTCTGGGAAACCAAGGAAATCTTTTAAACATCTAGGAGGAAACAGTCTGTACACTACTTCTATCCTCCAAATTCTCACTGAGAGGTGAGTGGATTTGATAGCACTAGACAGCGCTTGGTATCATAGGATGTACATTTTATTAGTTCATAGAGGTCTACCTATCATACGAGAGATGGCAAAAGTGGTTTAAAAATACGTGAAAGCAGTCTGCCTCACTAGTAAAACAACGATTAGCACAATCATTGCTTTTGCTTTTCTTCTAAGCTTCAGCAGCATTGTTTGTGCTACCCCCAAGCCCAGCCATAAATCTCAGAAAGCCTGCTGACAAGGTCCAAATCTGCTCTAAGAGTAACCCTGGCCTTTACAAAACTAAAAAAGGACCTTAATTTTTTTCTTTTTTTTTTTTCTTTTTTTTGGGGCGGGGGTTGGTTGGTTGGTTGGGGTTTTTTGTTTAAAGGAACAAACTGTGCACTGGTTGTTATGACCTTGGAACAACGGAGCTGCACTCCATTTGTACCAGCCTGGGTGCACATGCACAGTACTGTTCCTCCCTGCTGTGCCTGTCTGCCTACAGTGTTAGGAAATTTACAGGTCTCTCTGTGCTTGTATTAGAGAGGTTTGGCCCTGTTTCCTTCTTGTGTGATGTGAGTAACTCCTGTGGACTTCAGTGAGGGTTATTCATAACATACAGTGGAAGGACAAGGCTCTGCTGGCTGCCCGGAGGGCTGTAGTCCCAGATGTGGCCAGCTGCTCTGCGCTATGACTGCCTCTGCCCACAGGACATGCCAGCAGAACCCGGGGCAAACATGCTAGGAGTGACAAAGGCCACCCTGGCTGGCATGCATGTATGTACGTGACAGACAGATGGAGGTCTTGAAAAGCAGCAGGGAGCTGGGGCAGCGGAAGGGAAGATACAGCCTTAGCAAAAGCAGCTTTTGAGTCAAAAGAGACACGTAGCATTATCCAGTCACGTCATACACAAGGCCGCTGGGAAGCTGATTTATCACAGTATGGTGTGTTTTGAGATATCCCTATACGTCTACGTAGAAGGAAGGCCAGCCCCAGCTGCCGCTTTAGAGGCCGGCTGTGTGCCATTTAACTCTTGCCAATCAAAATCCATAAATGGCAGAAGTAGGTGGGGAAGAGGAAGAGAAGGGTAGTGGGAGAAAGAGTAAACCCTGGAGGGAGGGAAGAAAAGATCTATAGGAATATATGATATACGGAGTGAATGTGAAAAGGCTAATATACCACCTAGAGTACCTGCCAATGCAGCTAGCCTTGTGTTAGGCTTCATTTAAAATTCTTGCTCACGCTATATGCACTCCAAAGCAGTGTTTGCTGGTCATTTTTGCTTCTATTACTTTTAGTTTGTTTCAGTTTTGGTTCTCGAGCTGAGAGAATGTAACGGACACAATTTTCATATTTTTTTAAAAGCAATCATAAAAAGGGTCTTTTATTTGAACTCCACACCTGTAATCAAATCTCTGAGGTTCATTAGCCCTCATATCTACAGATACTTCTGTATGAAATCATAATTTTGAAGAAATAGGGGTCTTTTGAATTCTTAGCAAGGTAATATGAGGCAAACGGGAAGAGGAGAGTAGAAGAGAAGAGAGGAGAGGAGACGAAAGGAGAGATTTTTTGTAATTAGCATTTTTTTAATATATTTTTAATATTTTAAATTCAATGACTGAACATGCCCTGAAACTGTAAATGTTAGTGTTTGAAAACATAATCTACAATAAGAAAACGTGTAAGCAATTGAGAAAACATGGTAAGAATGGCTTATTGCAAAGCATTAGAGATACAGAATATGTGCAGACACTTTCCCCACCCATGCGGTATGTTTTCAGTTGCCTGTTTCTCCTAACACAAGCGCTACACTTGCGTACCTGGAGCGCAGTGTGTTGTCATCAGACCAGGCTGACAAAACCCACTTCTGAACAACTCCTTCCACCTATCTAAGTCTGAAGCAGGCACCATTATCTTAAAAAAATACACCAGGCAAATGTTTCCTCTCCACCTGAAAAATACAGAAACCTTTCCCACCGCCTCTTCCCCTTTCCTCACATATTACACAGACCTGTAAACTAGTGCTATAGCCAGTACTCTTTGAATGACCACATTACAGGACTGGAGAAAAAAACTTTCCCGGGGGTATTTGTTATGTCGCAGAATTAGCCTAGTTTCTGTAGGGCTCTGTCTATGTTTCTGTATGTGCATGTGTGAGTAGACCTATCTCTGTACAGGAAATAAGAGAGGAAATAAGAAAACACGGTGTGTGTGATTCAGGATGGAGGGATAGGGACTTTCTGCTAGTCCTACCAGTCCTTGCTCTGTGGTTTGAATAGAAGAAAACGATCCACTCCCCTATCTGACATAAGAGTATGAATCATAACGAGAGTATACATATTTCCCTTTCCACCAGCACGTAGTGAGATCTTGCTTCCCTCCTCCCCCTACATTAATAGGATCCCAAAAATCCTAAGAGCAACACCTTTGACTGTGGATTGGAGGTAGATGTGAGCACTGAATTGATGACCCTGCTAAGTTGCTTAGGTCAACAGGTCAAGTCCTCCTCCCCTTTGCTCATCATTAGAACTATTCATCTATATGAGTGAACGCAAAGCATGCTTTAAAAGCGTGATAGGTATCTGCTGGTTGTGAAACCGCATTATTAGCCACAGTCCTGTTAGGGGAAAGAAGTGCAAAAGGAGGATGGACTGGAAATGCCCCTGAAATCCTTTCCTCATTTTGAGTGTGTCCCTGCCTGGGAGATGCTCTTGTTGATCAGAGAGAGGAGAAGTAATGGTACAACTGATGTGAAGGCAGCTGCCTGGGGTGTGACAACTTGAGGGAGGAAAGAGACAAATTCAGCAACTTATCAGTTTATGACTCTTTAGAAGTAATTACTTTAATCTCTGAACCATAGTTTAAAACCTACTACATTTTACTCGTCTTCTGCTCTGTTTTTGCCTCACGGTAAAAAAATGACACTATTTTAAGATTGAACTTGTGCGAGATCCACCAAAGCAAGTATTAGGTCACTCTACCGCCAACAGCACAGATAAGCAATGCTGAGTCATGAAAGCAAATGGCATTTACCTTAAAGAAAATGTTAAGCTTCAACACTTTAAACCACAGGGTTAAACCACTTTATTTTGGGTGTCCTGCACCAGTGGTTTTCAGTATGTCCCTTATTTTGACTTTAATTGGGAAATATGTTGTGCTATTTATTAAATATTAGTTGCTGTTATTAAATACTATTTATTATAGTATTTAACATTAATTTCTGTACTGTTGGTGTGGCTCAAAAGGAGTCTCCACAGGAAAAAAAACAGTATGGGGTTTTTCCTCAATTAATTGTTCCTCAAAAATGACTGTAACATAGGAAGTTCAGTTATACCTTAAACTAAATATTAACATAAAAATGCATTATAACATTTGCAAGAAAAATGTAACAGAATGCTGCAGAAGCAGCCACCCCTTCCAAAAATCAGTAAATAATCATGTAAACACCATAGACAACTAGTTTTATGAGACATGGACTATCATCTTTTTCTCTAGGTTATAAACTGCCTGTAACAGTGGTGTGTCAGACCCAGCCGATGGCTCCTGAATCCAACTTACTAAGCAACGAATAAACACATCACCTAACTCACAACATTGTTATGACCTTTAACTTATATGGCTTTGCATTTTCTTTAAACTACTGAATTCATATCTCTTGTGTGTTTCTATTATATGCATCTCTTTTTGCTGTACCGGGACAACCTACAGTCTGAGTCTCAGCCACAAATGGTCGCTGGACCATTTGTAGATACTTTGCTGCCTGAAACAGTTTCAAAAAGCTCAAGACAGTTCTGTGCTCAACTCCTGTTAACAATTACTAAATTTAAGATTTAAAGGAACTAGTGAAAACCTCACAGTTTAACCAGTATTTCTACTTGCTGGTCTGGTCCTGGTTTTGGATTGTTCATTTTTTGTGGGTTTTGGATCCTGCAAGATACGAAGGCATAGGGCTATTTGTAGGAATAGACCCTCCGTAAGTGAAGGGGCATCTAAAGTATTACTGGACTGTTCAGCTGTCATGAGGGGAGAAAACTGTGGCTATCATCCAGAGAAATCACATTAGGGTTGGATACATCACACCTCCCTGTGGTCAACTGGAAGTTTGTGGTTTATTTTTAACTAGTTCCTCTTTAGCTAGTGGACAGAGCGAGCCCTCTTGGGAGAACTGGTCAGCTCAGCAATGCTAAGTGCCCAGTAAAGGTGGGCAGAACTGCCCTCTAGGACGTTCTCCTTTGACTGCCAAGGGAGACTTGCTGACTACTTTAAACTAGATGCCTGTGAATGGATTGCTAAAAGTCGTGTAGAATAGGTCTGGCTTTTAAGAGCCAAGGTGTTTATTACCCAAATTCCAAAGTATGGGTTTTTCCCTAAGAATCTCAGAAAGGACAGAGGGAACCTCCCCGTGAAATTCCAGTGAAAACTCACAGTGTGGTTTACTTTTTTAGTACCTGCATATATTTTTAAATTCCAGAAAGGTAGGTGAAAGGAAGCAGAGAAAGCAGTAAACATGAATATTAAGGACAGATGTACTGAAGAGATCTCTGAATGCCTTCAGATTTACCTGTTGGGCTGTCCCTGAGCATGCTCTGGCAGATATGTAAAGCAGGCTGCAGCATCTCTCTGGCCTTTTCCGTGGAAAATAGAGCGTGGAAGGAGGAGGAGACTGCAAATCCCATTCTCATTCTAATAAAGGGCTGAGATGTCTGAACCATGTATTCAAACCCCTGGATGCCTTCCTAGGACCAGTAACAGATGTGTCTCACAGCCCAAAACTATGAATTCTTGAAAGCAGTGGAGGGAAGACATCTCACCTTAGGGAGGAACCAGGCAGTAACAAACATAGGTTGTGTCATCCTTCTAGTCCCTTGGTGTATCCCATAGTTATTTTTACACTCATTTAAAAGAACTTGTTTGAATATTTTTCAGCAAAATGAAATCTCACTAACGTGCATTGTTTTGCCTGAGCTGAAACACTTGTGGAGGTAGATCCATGGGAACGAGGTTTTTTAGAAAACTTCTTGACTGCATGGTCCTTGGCTACAGACGGTGAAAGTGTGGACGTGAAAGATAAAAAGAAACTATTCAAACTTAATTTTTTGAAACATAATTTAAAAATTAAAAAATTCAAACCATTTTGTGAAAACTGTTAAGAAGGTTCCAGTTGTATTAAATTGCAGAGTGAAAACAGCCTTCAGAAGTTTAAACACTGACAGTGCTTAAATTATTTTCTAACATTAGAAACAGACATATACTTGAGGTTAAACTCTCATTTCTTCACTACAAATTAGTGTTAAATATCATCCGATGACATTTGGAATTTTACAGTCCAAATAACTGGCACATGGATCCAAGTTCTTCAGGGCTGGGTTATTTTGGGTTTCTCTTGCTTTCTTTTTTATTATTATTTTCCTGCTAATCTTTGAACCTGATCCAGCATTCCTTACTCAGGCTAAACTCTCATTGAAGTCAATTTTGCCTGAGCAAGAATTGCAAGATCAGACCCTTTGTCACAGACAGGGTGCGTCATCAAATTTCATTTTCTCATACAAATCAGTGAAGAACTCAGTTAGCAAAGCCACACTGGAGTGTCTTCTAGTACCCTTTTCCATCCATCCTCTTTGTCCCCTTCTCTTATGGCCTCATTGGTCTGACACGAGGAGCTAAAAAGACCACCTATTCAAAAATACAAGATTCTGAGGAAAAATGTTGCTTATGTTTATGGACATTATACTGGATATTAAAATTCCAGTGCTGTCTTCTTACTGGGGTATGGAAAGGAAAATAGGAAATTGTACAGTTCAGAGCCATTCTTGCGGCAAGCAGTGAAAAGAGGAAACACAACATCGAAAACTCAACCCATTCACATGGTCTTCTTTGCTGCACGTTGGATTCTAGAGAGTAATGCAGTTATAATCAATTTGGACTTGGATTGCAGTCACATATTCCCTAGTGGGACCCTAGTATCTTGACCATGAATTTCAAAATAACTACATAAAGTGATGATAAAAAGTAGATTTTTCTACTGGAACTAATGGTGATTCCTTCCGTTGTTTTGCACAGCATATGCTGTTCATAAATAATGTCAGAATTGGGCCAAGTCTCCTTAAGAAAGGTGGTCATTTAATGTAAGTAAATCCACATTAAATATTGAAGATCAGAAAAAAGCTGCCTTTTCAAAGAGGTCACTTTTAAGTGAAGGAAACAACAATGCATGTGTGCGGATGGCCAGTTCCACACTGGGTGACACAGAGTTAATGGCTCATAGAGAGCATATACATGTTTTTTAAAGATGTTTTATTGCTTACAAAAGGAAGTAGTCTAGAGAGACTGGATACATAAACTGGCTCCAGCCAGCTGCGGCTGTCAGGCTAGGAAGGATCCTGTTCAATTAGTGTTGTAAAATAAAATACTTTGTAAAGGAAATAAACACTATGAGAGCTAAGATTCATGCTTTCAAATATACACAAGGTTTGAATTTTTAATTAGGGCTGCTAATTACAGTCATCAGAAAGCAGAACAGAATAGATTTTACCTTACATTTAGCAGACAAGCCTTCAACCCCAGTGTATTTTTCAATTTCATTAATATTTTATGAAAATGGCCCTTGCAGCTTCAGCCTATTCTGTGCCTCCTACAAAACTGCCCCACATTATGGATGCCAATGCCTTTAAGCCATGTGCATTAGTGAGATGACAAAATGCAAAACAGCATCTTGTCAACCATTGCATCAATTGATTCTATTAGATAGCGTAAAAACAGTTGGGTGTGAGTTATAATCTAGCTGACACTAATGATGAAACAAGACACTGGCTGGGAGCAGCCATTAGCTATAAGCCAGAAATTAATGCTTCTAATATTTTTGAACAAATTAACCTTAATGAACTGGCCATGTATATACTGTAGTATATACTGATAAGTCAATTAGCAGAGAATAGAGGTTATGTATATATAGATATATACAAAAAAAAGTATGGTTATAGAGAGTTCCATGCACACAATGCTATAACAATTCTGAAGTAAAATCACCTCTTTTTTACGTTTAGACACGTTCTAACTCTAATGTGCAAAGGTCCAGTCTTTTGCATTTTAACCAAATTTTGTATTCAGGAACACCAGTAAGCAAATACAAAGTTCAGTGTATCATCATACTGATAGATCAGACACAGCATTGAGGTGTTCATATAAACGTCTTAATTTCACTGATGCTTAACCATAACTAAGTTTGGGACTTGGTGGTCCCGATTTCTAGCTGAATTAATCACGTATTGGTCAAAATTTACAGCATATTTACTTTCTGTTCATTGTGATTAGTGAAAATTCTCTGATTCAGATTCTTACATGCTCTGAATCCAGTCACTGTCTAAAAGGATGCATAGCATTTTAAAATAGTACAGCAAATCCAGGACCCTAAATTCTAGGAATTCAATTTACAAGAAACCTAGAAAACAGAAGCGGCTAATTTATAAGGAAGCACAGAACAAAGGTAAGGCACTTGCCAACAATAGTTTGTTGGTTTAACTTTGACTGGCTTTCCTGGGAAAGAAGAAAACAGAATTTTCAATGTGAACTGTCAGCCCCAGTTATGACAAGGCTTCACTAGTTAGGAATTCAGAGTTCCCCCTCCATTGGCAGAATGATGTAAAGAAAACCACCAAACAGAATTCTTTCAAGTTTCTACTACAACTCTACTTAAATAATTTACTTTTTAGTTTTAGTCAGAGTATTCTTTTTAAACTTGGTTGACATTTTTGTAGACAAGCACATTTTATTGCACAAGATCAGCAGCGAAATTGGCAGCAAAAAAGGGAGAGAGGGGAAAAAACCTGGCTCTGCTCAATGAGAGAACTACGATCTTGCCTTTGGGAAAAACAATGCTGGCAGTGACCCTTTCTGAAGCCAGCAATAACTGGTAAACCAGTTAATATAAGTAAAATATTTGGTCACTTTGAATTTTCCGTTTTCCTACAAGAGGTAAACTAGCGCTGTTTAGCTAACATATTTAAATCAAGCCAGCAATAAAAATGTTGGATGTGAACATCATGCCTCTAAATTAATCCTTTAGAAATGAATAAATAAAATTAAGAAATCATTGAAGATGTAAACATTAAAGCATTCCCTTATGAACTACTGATAGATGCAGTTAAAACTAGTGGAGACCAAAACCACCCCAAAACTCAGGAAAGAAAAAAAAAGGTGGAAATAGCACCTTACATGTAGCTTTTGGTTTCCAAGATCTCTGGCTCTCATATTCCAAATGTGTGATGCTACTTAGTGATCAAAAAAGAAGGCAGACTAAACAATAGACATTTTCAAGAAATTGATACCTATTTGGATTATATACTGAGTGAGTGACCCATGCATCATTGTTTAATTCAGTGGGATTTTCACAATGGGGTTCTTGACATAGCTGGAATAAACATAGCAGTCAATAATGAAGGACAGTATGTTTTGCCTGGGAAGCTCATTTCTGAAAATTATGTGAGTAATTAGATGTAATGAACGCACAAGTTCTCACTACAGATTTTCTTAGATGCTTCTTCCAGTATGTCTTCCACCATAGTACAGGTGCTTCTACATCTATACTGGGAAATACAAGAGACACAGGGTACAGGTTCAAGCACTGTCCTGTCTTTAGACTGTCTAATTGTTACACTCTCCCTGGAATAGTTTTGCCCTATACTGATTATCACTGTGCCGAATAATGCCTGGGTATTTCTCAAGAGACAGAAAGCACTGCAGATCCTTTCCAAAAGGAGGTTTGAAGATGTCCTTCCTGTTTTGTTGGAGAGAAAGTTTAAATAGGCAGATGTAAGTCTTGCTGTGCCACTTGGCCTCAGAGAGAGAGAACAGTTCCTGACCTGCATTATTTAGCAGTATAGGTGCTAAATTTATTTACCCTCTGTAGCCATTTCTAATACATCCTGCTAAAAACCGTTGCACTGCACATAGCTGTTATGAGTTACACATGGTTTAGGAGTACAAAGGCATGTTCAGTATCAGCTTGAGGTCCTATTCCAGAATAAAAGAAAAAAAATGTTGAGTTGTGGAAACCTAGTTTCTTTGACGTCTTTTAAGAGGAATCTAAAACTGTCTCAAAACCCTGCCCCACGTATTTCCCTGTTCCTGAAATTTCCCCCTTTTCCTCTCTAAAATTTACATGGATGACTAACACACTTCACAGGACAGAAAGGCAAAAAATATCCAAAAAAGATCTCAATTTAATATTCTAGTACCAATGTAGCCCGAGTGCGTCATAAAATTTCCCAAAGCGCTTTAGTTTGATTGGATGAAGAAGGCTGTGTCATGAAGGTGGTTTAACTTTCCGTTTTCTGTACTCCAAGACCTCTAGTTCCTAATAACCATTTCAAAGTCCTTCCTGAGGAAAAGTCTCCTGGTGAGGGAAAAGCAAGGCTTTTCTAAAGAAAATGCCTAGTTTTCTGGGCATCATGATTTGGTACCCTACTATCAGCAATTTCTTTCTTCTGTGTACCTTGATTATAAAAGAACCACAGTGAAAAACGTAGCTTTAAAGATACTCACATGAGAATGGCACATGATACACAGTCTTCTTTCAGTATTCCTGGTTATTGCTTTTTTTTCTCTCTTAGCAGAGCTTTGATAGAATTTACATGGAAGTTAAACTCCTCCTTGAAGTGGTTTGAACCCTGGATCACAATTCTCCCCTCAGCCTGCCATTCAGACCATCACATGTCTTTACTTTAGAAGTCAACTAGGGCCAAAGAGTACTGCATTCCAGCTGCGGAACCCTCGCCAGCAAAGATCCACAGGCCACAGGAGATGAACAAGTGAGAAGCTCCTACCATGTTGAACCTATCAGTACTGATCCGGCTTCTTCCAGTAGTCTGGAAACAAAGTGAGGACTCTGACCATTCATACCTATCTTCCATAGGAGATAGAGGTGTTTCTGGGCTGGACTCTCTCTGCACATTGCACAGACAGAGAAGAGATGCTGCTGTGCAGGCAGAGAGAGCACTTACAGAATTGCCTCCTCTTAGTTTTATTTATTAGGATTTTACCATGAAAGCAGTCAGAAAAACAGATTTCCTGATATTTTAGCTAAGGATTAATCCTACAGGCTTTGTTAACCTCATTAAGACCTACATAAAAATCCATAGCTCTGATAGTCAGTCTTCAGTGCCTCAGAAGAAGGTGAACTTCCCGGCTGTCCCTAAGACAAAGAATGGAACAAAGAAGAAAAAAATCTTTCCAGTCCACTGAGAACAAGTGAAATGCTATCATTACTGCAATCTGAATAGAATATTAATGTAGATAACCTTCCTTTTACAAACCCCCAAATGCCCCCAAACTTATCTTGGAAGCCGTGAAGTTCAGCAGCAGAATTCTGATTGCCAGACCACTTCAGGTCATAGCCCAACAGTAATTGTTCCTGTGTGGCAGGCAACATCCCTACTTAATTCTAAAGGACTATGTCTACATAGATCATTCAAGGTAACATCTGTCAGCCTTTAGAGCAACTCGATACTCCAACTTCTTCTGGTGTCAGTGGGTGCTGAAGCCACTCAGGCTTGATTCCTCTGGGAGAACACTTGACTGAAATTCCTTGTTAATGATACATTTAAAAAAAAATCGGTATGTGCTTTTTCAACCCTTAAATCTTTGCTGAGTCGCTTCCCATCTTCGGTTCATGTCCTTATGCTTTGTTTGATGTCTCTTAAATTAATACAAAACCCAATTTTACTAGAAGAATGCATTTTCATATAACTGAGTATGCTATACAAATGTAATTTAATCTCTCCTTGGGAATGATTCTGGAATTTTCGCACAGATTGGGTTGGATTTGTCACACACTCCCAGTTAGGCAGATATATGGAATCTTAACAATCAATTACATGAGGCTTTATTGGCAGAAAAATGAAGACTCTATACGAGCCAGGGCTAAGCTCTGGGGTGTAGTCCCTTGTGTCCATTTGTCATTCCTGTCCATTTCTGATCTGGCGACAGCATAAAGTGTTTATGAAGAGCCCATGCTTTGGTGAGATTCAGTCCATCTCCCACTTCATTAATGCATGCGATGAGAAAATACACAACATTAAGACCTGTTTACGTGCATCCCAGACCTACTGAACCTATTTAATTTTACTCTCCCAGGAACGTGCTCTGCGTCAACATGCACTTTCACTTGCTAGATACAAGTTAGACCACTAAGATGTATCCAGAGAGAAGGTGGGGGAATGGGAGCAAAAGGTGTCCCCAAGCTCCAAACTTAGAAAAAGGCAGGAGGGGTAGCTGGGATTCTGCAGAAATACACACAAGCTTAAAGTGAGGGTAGGAATAGGAAAAGAAGGAAAACTGCTTGAATATCTCCAGATCTCTATCCACCAAAAGCTAGGGCTGGTTAACTAGACTAGGGATCACTTCATTACTAGTCTCTACCCCCACAAGTCAATGCTGTAGGTGTCTTACTAACTTACTCTATCGCGTAGCGGCATAAGAAGTATTTACAGCCATAACACTAACCCTTTCTTGAACACTTCTTCATGTTGTGCAGTTTCTTTCCTCCTAACCATGCTGTATGCAATATGCCATTGCTGTTTATATTTTTAAACATTTCAGAATCTACACTGAAGGCAGTGTGTGGACCACAGAGGTGGAAAAAGCGGGCCTGTCTTTTCTTCTATAGTTTGTGATACAGCTTGCCCAAGGACCAGAAGCTTGGGCTTCGGGTTTCACTTAGGATGCAATAGAAATTTAAATGAAAAATTTGAGGAGTTCACTGTCGGTGGTCAGGTATGTCTAAAGTGATGCTATTGTTTTGCTGTTTGCTTAGGCAAAACTTTCATCAGCTTTAGTTTAAGTTTTGTCTGCGCAAAGTGTAAGACTTAAAGTAAGGACTACAATAGATACTGCGTATGCTCTAATTTAAGGAACCTACATGTGACAGAAAGATGTGCATTTCCCTTGTGCCTCATAGGAATTGAAGACATAAGAGTCCGGCTCAGAAGTCAAAAGTTCTTGCCATAAACAATGAATGAACAGCTGTGGTCCTAACCTAGCAAAGTCCCATTAACTTCAGCTGAAATTTTGCCTAAGTAAGATCTGAATACAAATTAAGAAAATGACAGGCTTTAGCTCTGTGTGCACAAGGGGGGAAGATTGTTGTTTTCACGTAAGCATGACTGAGTTGTGCTTCAGAAGCATATTTCATCATATTTGTCCAGAAACGCTGCCCTTTCAGACCTATGAAGCTTGCATTCTAGTAAACATTCCATTTGCCAAGGAGAAAAATGCAAGCCAAGTAATTCATTTAGGTGGGGAAAAAAAAAACAAAACAAAAAGAAAGACAAAAACCCAAAGAATGCTGCATTTTTTCAGATAATCACTAGAAGAATCATTTTATAGTGTTTCCCATGTAATTACTGCCAGACCTGTTTAGCAAATGTGAAATACTCATTAGCAATTACTTAACTATACATATATTAAAGCTTAATTAGTAAATAAATTAAGCATATAATTAATTGGTTTAATCAGTAGGCTTTTAATATAGTAATTATCACTTGATACATTAAGGGCATGTTAAGAATACTTTTCTCCAAAAAATACATTGTTAATTAATCATTAAAACTTATCTTACTACATGCTCATTAATGATTTATTACAGATGCTGGGCCAAATTCTTCTCTCAATTACAACAGAGCTAACACTGTTGAAGCCAATAGAGTTTCACTTGCATAAATTGAAGGAGAATTTGGTCCTGTTAATTAAATGTAAATTGTTTCTCAGAACATATCACCATAGATGGAAATCTGTACTGCTTTGCTTGCTTTAACCTAATAGGAGCAAACTGCCTTTCTTTCACACTCCTTTGCTGTAGCTGAACATTGTCCTTCTGTAGCCTGATCTCAGAGGCAGCAAGTTGTAATAGCTGGGCAATGAGATGGGATCGGAGAGATCCAGTTTCATTTATGGCCCTGCCACTACCTATGAATTCGAAGTCAGTGTGTGGACAAGATCTTCGCCTCACCTAGTTGCCCAGGTGCTCTTTGAGGAGACAAATGATTACTTCTAAGGACCATCTCACTTTTTTCCTCAATATTAACACCTAAAAGGAGTCTAAAGAATCAAGGCCTAAGGGTGTTGTTCGAAAGGTGAGTAGCAGACCCAGAAGTCAAAGGCCAGATAAGATGAAACCCAAATACAAACTTTCTGTGGCTACATTTTTCTTATCTTGGGTATGGCTGGTCTATTTGGACTGGATAATCTCCTCAGGAAGGGATTTTTTTCTTGGGATTTTGTATAAATGATGTATCTGCCATAATGGGCCAAACGGGTGTTAAGCTTTCTTGAAGGAGCCAGTCTAATAATACTGTTTGCAGGATGTCTTCATACGTAAACAGCCATATTATGGATTGTTGCAGAGAAGGCAGGACAGGCAGGGGGAATGAGCAACTAGCTTTTGAGCAAATTATCAAAATAGATATAGAGCAGAGTTTTGATGCAGAAGCCTTTGAAATGTCAGTGTGAAGCCTTCTATGGGTTTCTCTGCACAATCCCAGTGGGACTCTCCCATGCACAATCTATTTGCACAGATCCAAAGTCTCGGTTGCATGAATGTAAATGTAGTGTAGGTAAGGAAACCAAGATTTAATGACAGGGAGCTTTGGAATCTGGGTGTGGCATATGCAGGCTATTATTTACACATGCACGTATCTCCTGGTCTCAAACCTTGATGAAAGCAGCCAGTCTGCTTTGGTGAGAGGAATATCTTTTTAGTAGGTGAAAGTTAAACAGCATTTAGTACTTGCTAGGAGATACTTTATAGGACCTGCCAGAGGTTTTTATTGATAACCTGATATTCTTGGCTTATTTCTATGTGTTAGGTGGGCTCCCTAAAGACCTTTCATAAGAACATGTTAAAATCTTCGTTTCCTCACTAAGAGAGCAAAGAACTTAATGTACTAATGTATATTTGCACATATTCAATCTTGGTCTTTAAGTGACTGTTCCAGATAGAAGAACAGAAAGAAAATATATAATTTAAAATGTGTTAGGACAAAGTAGAGATTTCTTGATATTAATTTACAGCAGAGTTTCAGTCCTTTAACAACACTATGAACTTTTATTCAGCACTGAAAGATGAATAAAAGAAGAACATTACCTTAGAATCACCTACGAGTTCTGAAACTATGATCAGTCCTAAGAAAAATGTCTCTCCTTCTGTCAGTTTTCCACTGAAGGAGAGAAAGACATGTAACTTGGAAAAAGAACAGATTATGGAAGCTACCTTCAGCAGTCACATTACACTGGACCAATCTACGACACTAACAGCTACTGTAGTCTTGTAGACTCACTGTGTAACTCTAAACATTTGTGGTGTTGTGAACCTTTTCCAAGCAGAAGAGATAATGAGCATATTGAATCTTGTTTATGTACCCTTCTCTAAATTTAGAAGCCAAATCTAAACAAGGTTGTTACATAATCTTGACGTCTGCTAAGGGAATTCTAGGGCAAGTGGAGCTCATAGGGCTTTTGGCAGTGGAAGTTGTGCTATCCAGGGGGTGAAGTGGAGGCTTCCCTCTTATGTGATGCTCTCTGTAGTTTTTAGAGAGTTAAGGTCCAATGGCAAAATGACTAAAACTTCCCATTTCCCACACCATAATGAGGAAGTATCAAAGTCAGAAAGCAAACCCTCTTGAGTTTCCCTCGATTAATCCTTTAAACAAAAACTAAAGATAGAGGCCTGATTAAAATGAGTTTATAAACAATTCTGGTGCGCAGTAAAGATTAAAAATCTGAGACTGTTGGTAAAGAATTCCATTCTTCGTTCTTCTGACGAATTATTCTNTCTGTAGTTTTTAGAGAGTTAAGGTCCAATGGCAAAATGACTAAAACTTCCCATTTCCCACACCATAATGAGGAAGTATCAAAGTCAGAAAGCAAACCCTCTTGAGTTTCCCTCGATTAATCCTTTAAACAAAAACTAAAGATAGAGGCCTGATTAAAATGAGTTTATAAACAATTCTGGTGCGCAGTAAAGATTAAAAATCTGAGACTGTTGGTAAAGAATTCCATTCTTCGTGCTTCTGACGAATTATTCTGTGACATTTTGTGACATTTTGTCCCATCCTGAAGATACCAGAGCCGTTCCCATATATGGCGTGTAGACAGTGGCAAATTTGCAGAATATACATAGGGAGAAATGGTTCACTCATCTTTAAATTTACGTTAAATTTGCTTCTGACAGAAGCAAAATGTTTATTAAAGTATTTTTTTTAAGTATACAATATTTGACATAATAAACAAGACAACAGAGGTACGAGTCCTTTGCTGCTATGAGCCACATGTGCCTCACCGTCCTTATTCAAGGGGATTTTAATGACGTTGAGAAAGCAGTCCTGTAAGAAATTGAATTTAACTGTTCTGGTAGTATTTCTTCATACTGATTATGAGTCTGAAGGTAGACATGATTCACTACAGAAATCGTGTATTCTTAACAGCAAAATAAATTTGATAAAAAGTGCTGGCAATTTCCTTCAAAAAAGATACTAAGCAGTATTGGTTTGTGTCCTGCCAGAGAAAGGTGGTAATTATTTTCATGTTACAATCTACAAATAAACTCATGTGTATGATGTCATGAGGAAAAGTTACACTCATTTAAATGAATTCAGCTAAACTGATTCAGATTCTTAATACAGACTTGTTTAAGATGGTTTCATACATATTCACATATGTGTGAATGTATTTATTAGTTGAAGTTAAAGCAGTAAATTACTAGCAAACAAAATCAAAGTAGGCAAGAGTTAAATCAGTGCAAAATGGTCCAGATTAGGGATCTACTTCAATTAAATTTTATAATAGAAAGTAATTTCAATTAAGCAAATACAGCTTTTTCCCAATACTCAGAAGGTCTATAGAGATACTGAAGTAAATCAATATTTCCTGAGTTATTGTATATATTACAATTTACATGAGAAAACAACTACACTGCCTGTCATGAACAGTTAGGATGGTTTAACAATATCTGCTTTGCGTAGAAGAAGCAATATACTGGAACAGTGGGCTCGGTTTCTCCTTTTCCTGATTATTGCAGTAAAGCTAATTTAAGGATTGATAGCTGCTGCAGTTATGAAATTCCCCATGTGTGTTGTGCAAATACAGTTCAGTAAAGTCCCATCTTGCAGACTTCAGCCATTTTGTTGTCAGAGGCAACAATCTAGTCTACCTCACTTGGGCACCTAACTTGCATCTGCATTTAACTTCCTATTGAAGCAGGCTTCCCAAGGGAAGCACCAAAACTTTCCACGGAGGCAGCGGAGACGTGTTCCTTTGAGGGTCTCCAGAGGGACATCCTCCCTGCCTAGCTTGTGTACCTGAATCCAGCCAGACGGGACTTCTCGGTAGGCTTTCAAAGGCACGTCGCTCTCTCCTTTAGCTGCGTACGGGATTTGAGCACTTACTTCAGAGTGCCGCTGCTCTGCCTGACCAACACACACGTACAAGTCAGGTACCCGGGGTGGGGTAGGGTGGCAAAGGGCAACCCCCAGCAACACCTGCTGCAGCTTTCATGTCTTGTCTTCAAGCTGCCTCCTGAAGAGTTTACTTTTGTTCTCCACCTTGGCATTTCTTAATCAAACAGACTTGTCCTAGAGTAAGGATACACGTTTCTTTCTGGCTCGTATGGAAGTACTTCTGTGGGTGCTGTTGAAACAAGGATCCCAGATAGATCTCAGTTTGTCTCGGAAGATGTGCTACCAGCACACTGGAGATTCCAAAGTGCGCTGAGGGAAATTTCAGAGTCCAATTCAGGTCGTGTTTTGAAGTAAAATCATTTTTTTATTAATAATCGCTGCATCTATACATTTGTGGATGTCACCAGTGGAGGCAATAAGAAAAACAACTATAAACTTATAAACAGAAGCATTTTATTCCTGCCCTTGTTGCCACATGCACTGGAAAGGAACCATATTGGCTCTTTTTTAGCTAGTAATGTCTAATGCAGGAAGACAGGAATAAGCAGAGTAGAAAGCACCTGTCAGCTCTATTTCCCACTCTCCTTGATTAGCATGAAACATTAATAGGGCTCTCAGAAATTCTGGTCTGAAATGGGCTTTGCTTGAAAACGTGTCTGCCTTTACTGCACAAAAGCCGCTGTCATTAAAAAAGGGCAGATAACTAAAGAAGACTCTTTCTTGAAATTTATACCATTTTTTCATACAATGACAAATTATTTTAATAATGGGAATCGCACACTCTGCCATTTGTATAATGTTTCCCATAAAATTCTCCCATTAAATTTGCTCCTCTACTTGACTCGTATCTTTTTAAAAAAATGACACACACAAAATGATACATCACGCATTCTTACAAAGAATTGGAAGTGAACATACTATAATGGGTTAACATACGTTTTAATAAAATTTTCATTGTTGCGCATTTCACTTTTCGGTACTCAGAGCCAGGGCTGTACCAGTAACCCCAGGCGATGCCTAAGGATAAAACAAATCATATGGTAGTGAACTATTTTCACCTATTTATCCTTCTACTGAAAATATATTCATAAATACAAAATGAAGCTAAGATACGTAGCCAGTAACATTGCACATAACAAAGATATTCCCTAGTATTTGTATTCTATTATTTTTTAATAATATACCTTCTGCATTTCTAAGAAACTTGGGCTTCTGGTTTTGTTCCTTACGTATCTTGTAAGCCACCAAAACATTTTAATTTTGTCTCCCCAAAGTGGGCAGCAACAAATATTTGAACCCATAGAGTTAAATGAAATCCTATTGCACAATCTAATCTATTATGGAACATGCACTGCAAGCCAAGAATATATGCAGGTCTATTTATCTAGCAGCTGGAGTTTTCTGAAGTAGAAACTTTTGATTTGTGGCATATGTCGCTTTATTTACGTGTAGACAATCTGTTTTAAAAGATCTGTGTCATCAAAAATGTTCCTGTTCACATCAGCATATTAACTGCTTGTTAGATGGGATTATCTCAGAGAATGAGAAAAAATGCCCTGAATATTCATTTGACTATGGAGATACTGTACAATTTAAAAATAGTAGGTTTCGTGTCTTTGTTACTGTATAGGAATTCTGCAATAAGAATGACATTCTACTACTAGAAAGTAAAATGATGTAACAACAAATTAAGCTCATTCAAGTTGCACTTAAGATCTAATTTTCTTGTTTATTTTGTTGCCTACCCGCCGAGATTTATACATGGAATCAAAAACTCAGATGCTAAGA
>VZSC01018425.1:8001-15501 GCA_013398225.1 Steatornis caripensis | reverse complement strand
GAATTTCCCTGGATCACACATCTGTTACTATGCTATCACTATGGTTTTACCCCTCCTCTATGTAGCCACATCTCTTGCTGGCCATTCTTAAAGCTCCCAGACTTTACAAAAATTTTTTCATTCCCTGCCCTCAAACACATTTAACACTCAGACTCAAAAATCTACCTGAAAACCACTGTGTCCATGCTTGCTATTGTAAGAATTTTTTTCCTAATAGAATTATCTGGATGAAAAGGAGTAACCACCTAGAGCTGCAGACTTCACCTCTTAACATATGGAGCTTTCGACTATATCAGTATCTCCCAAAACAGTATTCCTTTTTTATTATCAATCCTCAGAAAGAAGGAGCATTTTGTTTATCTGTTCTCTCAAGCAAATTTTAATTGGAAGATCTTAACTGAATTTAGGATGACTTACTATGGGGAAACTGTGGAATGCTATGAACAGTTACCACTTTAAATCACTGGGGAATGATGAGCTTGAATTTATTAAATATTATGAGATTCTAAGAGATTGCAATAATAGCCTCATATATAATATGTCTAAAAAGATGGACCGGAGGTCGGTTCTGAAATGTTACATTCCTTTCCAACACTCATGAGAAGGAAAGAAGGGAAGAATAAGTGTCTTATGCGAACAGGTAGCATTATAAACACTATGGGACAAGTCTTGACAAACAGGTTACAAACTTTTATTTGACCTTTTCCATTGGAATTTTCTGGACGTAAAGAAAAAATCTAAATACTTTGGTGGAACTGGATTTATCTGAAGGGCTAGTTAAATACGGCACCCATCTCAAGCTTCGAAACTGTTTCTAATTAATAACTGGAAGGGAGTAAGTTTAAGGGAAATAAAGAGAAGACTAGAAAGACAAAATAAAAGAAGAGGAAAAAGAAAATAATGAAAAAGAATATAAACAAAAATATTTTTGTCCACCCTTCTCTGTTTTATATCAAATGAGAAATACTTACCTGAAATTTCAATACAACTGTTTGTCAAAGTAACCTGTCTGATTTGGACATTCTAGGATTTGTTTTCCCCCTGCTAACGCAACAGCCCTCGATCTTGGTGCAGCCTCTGGGTGCAACATTAAAAAAGAATAAAAATTAGGGAAAACAGTTTTAAGAAAGAAAAAGAGAAAGAGATAGGATGGGGGAACAGCAAGAGAAGCAACTCTTGCTTGAGGGATTAGCTTTATATAATTCTGTCAAATGAATTGCATAAAACTTTTCAGTTGGTAATTTTTATATCCAAGCCACACATTTCTTTCCTTCGAGGAATCAGTCGTCAGGTCAAACTGAACAGAAGGTTCTTTTCAGTGGCAACTCTAATTAATCAACTGCATATTAGCCACCCTCAAAAAACACATTACATGCCAAATGGATGACGTGAAAAGTGTGTATTGGGGAGAACTACTCCACTGGCATCATAAAGAAAAATAGTAAAATAAATAGCTAATAAGGTGCCGTCTGTTTAAGGAACAGTCACGCTTTCTTCGAGGGCTGGCTGCCCCTGTGAAGTCCACTTTATTGTACGCTCTCCTCTTCCACTCAGGGTGTCAGCACATAAATGAACTTTGAATCCTCTCAACATACAAAAAAAGTGCCTCCTTTATTGGAGGTGCCCAAGGCCTTCAATATTTGTCAATAGCAGCAGTTTGGGCTCACAAGAATTTATGTTACATATGATTATGTGGCTCACAAGAATTCTGTACTTATTTTGCTAAATTAGAAGCTTCATTATATTAAAAATGCATTTCAAGAGAAGAAAGGAAACAAACACGTTACCTACTCACACTTGAACTGATATTAACCCTTGTTACTTTTGGGCTGGGGGATTGTCACCATACAGCTGGATGTTGCAACACATTATTTCTCGAAGTCAGGCCTTAAAGTGCAGCCCGGATTACTGTGTGAGGTACCCTGGTGCCTTATGCGGGGCACAGGGATAATTAGGTGTATCTTATATCTTATTTCTTAATTATATCTTAATTCAGACTTACAGCTGCTCTGAGCTGGTGCTGAGTAAGTCCCTGTGCTGGGAGGGAGTGGCATCAAGTTAGCTAAAAGGGGAAATGCTGCAAACAGGGCTGTCTCTGGGGACTAGAGTATTTGGGAATCACTGGCCCCACTTGGGATTTGCAACCCAGTAGCGTCACCTGGTATTAGGCCTGGATTCGCAGTAACCTAGACGTGATTCAGTAGATCCAAAGTCCAGGATGCTCAAATGTTACGTAGTAAATGAGTTTGAGATTTCATTACATTGGCCAGAGATTTGCGAAACCCACATATGTCTCATTTTCTGTTCCCTTATACAGTTTCTATGCCACATGATTCAGTAGTCTACAGCCCAAACAACCCTCGAGACTTCAATAAACTTTCACAGGTTATACAGTTCATTGCAGAATATGGCCATTGGTCATATCTTTGGAAGAAATAAATTTATAATTTTTTTCCTAATTTTTAATTAATTACAGATGAGTAATAATTTCAGACGCCTCTCATTAAATAACAGGAAAATATAATTTCCAATAAAAAAGATAGAGATGAACTGCAGGACTGTTCGGATGGAACATACTGAATAGGAAATTTTTATTATAGAGTCAGTAAATTCTGGTGGCTTTTGCCAAATACTCAAACAGCCTCTGCAGATATGTCACCACTGCTCACATCCCTTAAGATCAAAGGGTTTTGGTGGCTTATACTGCAGCTTCTGCAACCCCATCTGTGTTGTTTACCCATCCAGGTTTTCATCTGCTGAAAGGCAGTCGTAAGGGCACTCTGTCTGGAAAATGCAGAGAGAAAGGGGGTTAAAAGAAGGCTTCCAGGAATGGAACAAAACCAAGCTGGGGACAACACACCCTTAAACGGAGCTCCCTTGGAGGCTTAATTGAGTGCAAGAGAAGCTGGCCACAAAGCATTCTGTTGTCTAACGTGCACCCTTCTGTTGTGGAGCGATTTAGAACATGTTCAGTGCTGTAGTTAAAAGTAAATGCCAGTAAACAAAGACTAATTTGGACAAGAGACAGTGTGACTATTTTTCAGGGTCTGGCCTCAAGTACATAACTGGTGAGTTTGCCAATTGTTTGCCAATTGGTATAATTACACTTTCTGATCTTCCTCCCTGTCTTAAGCATGGAGAGTGCAACCTGGAGACCACTGACAGCCTGGCAGAAGACTGGATATAAGAATAGTATTTTCAATTATGCCACGTTGTCGTGGGTTAATCCTAGTAGGCAGTTAAGAATCACACAACTTCTTACTCATTTCGCCCACTCCCTACCACCGGTGGAACAAGGGAAGAGAAAAGGAAGGGTAAAAGTCGTGAGCTGAGATAAAAATAGTTTAATAAACAAAGGAGAAATGGAAGAAGAAAGAGAGAAAACATAACAAAACAAGTGATACAAAGGCAATCACTCACCACCATCCAAGTAGTTGACTGTTTCCCAGCTGGTTCCCAGGCAAAAGATAACTTGTGTACCTAAACCCCTCTCCTCTCCCTTTGGCTAGTTTGAGTCATCTGTCCAGTTGTGTCCCCTCCCAGCCTCTTATGCACACCCAATCTATTGACTGTGGGGACAGACTGAGAAATGGAGAAGGCTTTGACACTTGCAGACTGTTCAGCAATAGTTAAAATACTAGTGTCGTATAAGTATTTATAACAGAATTTCAAAAATTTTCAGAAATTCAAAACATGGCATTGTACAAACTGCTATGAGGAAAATTTACTCTATTCCAGCCAAAACCAGTACACAGGTAAAGGCTGCTTCAACACTGAGCGTGACAGAGCTCTCCCAAGTGTGCTCTGAATCCCATATCATACTGAGAATTAGCATCAGATATCCACTGAGGAACAACCTGCCTATGAATTCCAGCTGGCCTTGTGGCAGGTGATACGACGTCCCTTTCAGGAAAGACAGCTGCACCTCTGAATAAGGACCTGAAACGATCATTGCTGCTGAGTGTCATCACCATGGGCTTCATTCAGTGGTGATTTTTCTGGAAAAATCTAGTGTCTTTTCAGATACCCTAAGATATCCAAGATATTTGGGTGGATTTGTTAAATATGACATGATGTGTAGGAGACCTGAGTGCACCTGCAGCTTTAGCTGGCACTCGGGCAGCTCATGCAATCTCAAACACCAGTGTGACAATCATACCCTGTGAGAGCATATGGATTGATTGACACAGGTCCAAATCCTATCCAAGTGCGTGCATCCTGTGCTACACTGCAAGCAATGGATATACTTATGCTTTCCTCTTGTGAATAGCTGCCATGTTGCTCATAGTCAACCCTGAAGATCCTTCTACAAAGAGACAATGTGGAGGGGAGGGATTTTTTAGCCTGAGGAACTTTCTGGATGCTTCTTTATGCAGCATTGCAGCTGCTACCCATGTGTCTGCTACAAGGCTATGGTAAGCACTCTGCGCGTATCTATGTTAAACCAGATTTTAAGTCAGATTTACCCTTCAAGCAAATATTTTGTTCAAGGTGGGGATGTGTCATTCCTCCCAGGTGAATTTTTATGCTCATAAACTCAGATTTTTGCAGGCATTACTTTCTCTACAGCACAAAATGTAACACTGGGACATGTCAATAAATATGTAAAAGTCACTAAGGTGGGATATCTCTTTTACCTGAAGACTCCAACCAGGGAATGGATAAGTGAATTTTGTCTAAATGTCATGTTATAAACTGCTTGTGGTTAGGAGAAGAAAGCACTTCAGCAGAGGACTATTTAGGAAATTACTTTTATTGATATATTTAGCATCATTACCATATACCAAGAGATCTTTAGTAACTTTTATTTCTTTTAAAAGCAACTACTGGCCTTTCAGCAAATATATTTTTGATTCAGTATTTAGGCATGAAATGTGTTAATGTATGTTCTAAGCCCTATTAGTAGATGGTAATAAAAGTGAAAATGTCTAACAAACCAGTTGCTGACTTCTGTCGGCAAATCTCTTTATGTGTTAGATGATCTTGTCTATGGGCCATTGAACCATGTGGCAGATTTGCCCCAGCAACGGCTCAGGAAGGTTCAAATTGGGATTTCTGGTGTGAGCAGTATCCCAAAGGGGCCATGTTCTGATAAAGATATATAAAGATGTAGAAACTTTCTATCACAGACTGCACAGGGGACTGTTCAGCCTCAGGGGTCATAAAATCACAGAATGACAGAATGGTTTGGGTTGCAAAGAACCTTTAAAGATCATCTATTCAAATTCCCCTGCCATAGGCAGGGACATTATACACTAGATAAGGTTGCTCAAAGCCCCATCCAACCTGAAATTGAGTACTTCCAGGAAGGGGGCATCCACAACTTCTCTGAGCAACCTGTTCCAGTGTCTTACCACCCTCATCATAAAAAATTTCTTCCTTATGTCACATCTAAACCTATCCTCTTTCAGTTTCAAACCATTGCCGCTTGATTTGTCACTACAGGCCTTGGTAAATAGCCTCTCTCCACCTTTTTTATAAGCCCCCTTTAAATTTTGAATGGCCACAATAAAGTCTCCTTGAAGCCTTCTCTTCTCCAGGATGAACAACCCTGAGTGTCTCAGCCTGTCTTCATAGGAGACATGTTTGGTTTCTGTGATCATTTTCATGTCCCTCCTCTGGACTGTTCCAACTGGTCCATGTCTTTCTTGTACTGGGGTCCCCAAGGATGGATGCAGTAGTCATGGTGGGGTCTCACCAGAACAAAGTAGAGGGGCAGAATTACCTCTCTTGAGCTGCTGGCCATGCTTTTTTTGATGCAGCCCAAGATACAGTTGGCTTTCTGGGCTGCAAGCACATATTGCTGACCCATGTCCAATTTTCTGGGTTGCCCTCGTTCCCTGAAAACCGCTACAAACTCTGTGAAATGAGGTTACAAAATCCTTGTGGTGTCAAATAGCCTGCTTCTATCAGTCATATTATTTTACATTTATATTGCTATAATGCTAGGTCATAGGTGACTTAACAAGGATGTTATGAATAAAGAACTCCTTATTTGATGAGTATGGTCATCTCTTGCGTTAATGTAACTATTACATACATTTTAATCTTATTTTGAAGGCTTTTGTTAAAAAAAAATAAGATTTTTTTCACTGACTATACCCATTTTATCCACACGAAACCAAAATATGCTCCGCTGTCACTGGGATCAAATCAGCACCTGACTTAGATAAAGATAGTTAACAATCTTCTGACTCTGCTTTCCATCAAACTTAATGGTGAGGTATAAATTATTCAACTCCGTAATAAACCTTTCCAGTGAGTTACAATCATTTTTCCAAATCAGGAAAATATCACTGATGTGCTATAACCATTACAAAAACTGTTTAAATTTCTTTAGGGTGTATAACAATTCTTCTTCAAATATCCCCATTTCAATCATAAGTCTTTTCATATCATTGAGAGGATCCTTTCATCACTTTTTGCACTAATCAGGACCATTAAATGTCATTTGTCTTATTTTGTGTAATCTTTATGTAATATATAGCTACAATGGATATTCCTTTATCAGTTAGGTCACTAATGTTTTTTGTCATGATGGGATATTTGAACAATATTATGCTTTATGCTCTGATGCAGCTACACAAAACGGAAGTCAAGTAGATGGACCAAATTCCACTGAAGTCAACAGAAACTACTTTGAACCTGAACTGGACAGAGGTCCCTTGGTCTGTTTCTATGTGTTGACTGGATGTGTGGCTATTAGAAGTAATGTTCACACAGTAATAAACAGCACTCATATCGAGCTTGCAGAGTATCCATTACAAACCCTAATTCACAGGCCAATTAAAGTATGGGGTTGTTATTCTGGTTGTTTTCCATCCCTGGGCTTTTATCAAAACTCGATTTCTGTCTGAGAGAAAGAGATGCAGGAGTGATCAGTTAGCTAAGCTTGAAATTGTGAAAGGTTGTCATGCAGCCATGCAATACTAGATCTATAGCACAGCTACTCAGCATCAGGTCTTCATGTTTGCACTATTGCTCTTTGAAATGTTTAGGTGTTGAGAGTCAGACCTTCAGAAATCTGTCAAGACATGTACATTAAACGATGATATGAATTTTTTTTCTGGACTTCTTTATTTTCTTGACTTCCTTATCTTCCCTTAGTATTGCAAAACTATGCGTTGCCAGTTCAAAGGTTCTTGAAACCAAGATTTTGCGATCATTGCGATCACGGAGACGTGGTGGGACAGCTCGCATGACTGGAATGCAGTCATGGACGGCTATGTACTTTTTAGGAAGGACAGGCCAGCAAGACGGGGTGGTGGAGTTGCTCTTTATGTCAGAGAGCAACTGGAATGTATCGAGCTCTGCCTAGGGGTGGATGAAGAACGAGTCGAGAGCCTATGGGTAAGAATTAGAGGGCAGGCCAATACAGGTGACACTGTTGTGGGTGTTTACTATAGGCCACCTGATCAGGAAGAGGAACTTGACGAGGCCTTCTACAGACAGCTGGAAGTTGCCTCACAGTCACAGGCCCTGGTGCTCATGGGGGACTTC
>VZSC01018424.1:2949-51627 GCA_013398225.1 Steatornis caripensis | reverse complement strand
CATGGCGGGGCGGCCGGGCTGAGGCCTGTCCCGGCCCAGCGCGGACCCCGCCCGGGGACATCCCCCCCTCCCCCCCCGCCCGGTGCCGGGCAGCGGTAGCAGCGCCGCGGCAAAAGGCTGAGACGGAGCGGTTCGTGTGGGGATCCCGCCGTACCCCGCGCCCCCGCCTTTCCCCGAAACGAGGGAGTGTAGTCGCCAGTGTCCCCATCACCTGGGGGCAGTAAGGTTTTTTGATTTTACGTTGAGTTACTGTAGGCAATCGGTGTTCTGCCCGTGGTATTTCAGCGCTGTGTGGTGTCCAGCTCTTCAGTACCGTTACCTTTTTGCTGGACTGTGCGAATCTTCCGAATTCAGTGTGATCATACGTTGCCAAAGTGACACTTCGTGGAAGAACACCCAGCGGCCCCTTAGTTGGTAATAATGTCAAATTGCTGGCCTTAAAGTGTGATGTGATAAGTTTTTACCATGGTAAGTTGCAGCCAAAATAGGTATTTCACAGCTTGAAATTCAGAAAACAGGTTTTTGAAAATTAGTGTCTCCAACTAATTAACAAGAGCGTACTTAGTACTAAATAACACCCACAGAGAAAGTTATTTGCCGTTTGGTGTTTAATAGCTCCAAACTGTTCTGTGTTACACATTATGACATTTTACAGGAGATTGTGGAAATATGTATGTTTGGGTAGAACCATTCCCCATAAAAAGTGAGATGGGGCCATTTATATTAAAATTTAAAATTACTCCTACGATTTAATATCTTCTCATGTGTCAGCCTGTCTGGGTTTATTCATCTGTTGCACGCACGCATGTGTGAAGACATGTATGTGCATTTTTTCCATGGAGATATGTTTAAGCATATTTAAGCAGACTTATAGAAGATAACTGCCTTTTTGATGTATTCACCATACTACTTCTTTTAATTTCATTAGCAAGGCTGTTTTGAATTTGAAATACACAGGAATCTCACTTGCGAGTCTTTTCTGTTTAAGACAATTGCCTTAAAAGTAAGAAATTACATTAAGAAAATGTTTCTTGCATTAAGAAAATTAACAAAATTGCATTTTGATTTAAAAGCATTGAAACGTGTAACTTGTAAAATAACTGAATCCACACTCTAATTATCTCCTCTTTTCTTTCCCTTCTTTTTCCAGATGTGAGTGAGGTCAGTATAATTATTTTTTATCTAATGTCTATATCTAACTAATCTAACTAATCTGTCTAATATTAATATCTAACACTCAACTTCAATTAACAGGCCAGACTTCTTTTTTGTGGCAGTAATACTTACTAACGTTAATTCCCAAGATGGCCATGGAAAGAGACTGATTAAATCCTGAAGGGACTGCCTGGAAATGTACCCACCCCAATTTCTCAAGTGGGACGGCCTTTTTAAGAGACTGCCTTCATAGGTGTAAAGACCGTGAGGAGAAAGTAACGGAGCAGTGGTGTTTGGACATTCTACCTGGCCATTTGGATTGGAGGTGGCTGTACTTTAAAGCCAGTCTTCCAGTCTAAATTTCGTTGCACAGAAGGATTATGAAAGAACTCAGGTGTGACTTCTCTTATGCCGGTTTTGTAGGCTGTAATGGGTGTAAAATTGTCAGTCTTCAGCAGAATGTTCTAATGTAGTTACGTTTATCTTTGCTATATAATAAGCTCCTAGTCTTCATAGTAATTTAAAACCATAGGGCATACTTACAATATACTGTACTGAGAAAAATTATAGTTATGTAAGAAGATGCATCTAAGTTTGTACATTATTTTCATTTAAAATATTGGGAGAAATTGTATCTTTTTAAAATTACTTACTTTTTTTTTTCCAGGCACCTGCAGGGCGGAAGGTAAGTGCTTTTATTTTACTTGTGTGGTAGTGGAGGTGATATCAGATACTCTTAAGCAGCTAAGTATTTTGTTGGATATTGGATGAAAGGAAAACCGACTACATTCATTATTTCCAGTGTTCCCTGAGAACAGCAGTAGCACTGAGATGAGTAGGAAGTAAAAAGGAGGGATCAATGGGTGCAACATCTTAACACTAGGGTAAATTCAGATTTTGGATTTAAGCTGCTTTACCCAAGAGCAGAACTAAGCCTACCAGGAACTAAACTGCATCAAAGTAGCATTCTTGTTCAAGGAGAGTTCCTTTGGAAGGATTTATATGAACTGAACTGTACGGCAATATCCATACAGGTCTAAAAGGCTAAACAGATTCTATTTTATTTCTAAAAGTCACTACTGTTAAATTAGAGCCAGTTATTCATTAGAGACTAAAACCAACTTTGCAAGTACTTCTGTGGACTGTGCAGTGATATTTTAACTGATGTAGTAATGACAGTAACTAATCTATTTCCAGTAGCTTATTGTGGAAAAAGAATAGGCTGTCTGTGGGAAATAGATATGGGATCTGTATGTGCAGCCTTCTTTCCCTTTTTCATGTACACTGATTATTTTTAATGTATCTGTTTCTCTGTATCATCCTGAAAAATTTCCACGTTAACTCATTATTTTCTTCCAGCAGGGCCCTAGAGGAGACAAAGGGCCACAGGGAGAAAGGGTAAGGAATTAGATTGACATTCATTTGTTTGTGATCTTTGAGCGACAGTTGTTGGAACACCAGTAGGAAAAAACTAAGTTTAGGCATTGATGTGAGGTTAAATGAATGTACCCATAGAATCCTGCATGTACAATTTCATTAAAAAGAAACCAAGTTATCTATATACCAAATTCTGCCCTGGTAATACCTCACCAACCTAATTACGGTCGCTGTGCCTGAGCAGATGGGGTTGAGTTCAGATGGCAGCCTAGCACTCTGAGTGATGGTTTTAAAAAGTTTTTTCCAACTGCCCACAGTGGAAATGGTGCATGAAAATGCAGAAGGGAAAGTTGACACATAAACAATCTTTAAACAATATGGTATATGGATAAGCTCTCTACACCAAACCCTAATAGACAAAGCTAGCTTTGAGGTTGTTCGTTATCTGTGCCTGCAAAGGTGGCTTGAAAAAGCTCTGTTCTTGGCAGCTAGGCAGTTGTCGTCTACCTTCTGTTAGTCAAAGTGGATGTTGTGCTGTTGAAGGCTACTGTAAAAGTAACCATAAATAAGGGCAGATGAATAATTTAATTGTAATGTTCATTCTTATTGCTGATGTCTGCTTTTCTGATTTGTTTCTGCATTGTTGCTGCATTTTGTAAAGTGGTATTATGAAATTCACATCCTTTTCTGTGCAGTGCGTAGTTATCATGTGTCTGTTTTGTATCTTCTGAAAATGAAAATGCCGTAGTACTTGAAAATGCCATAGTACATAGCTCTTGCAGATTTCTTAGATCATACTATGCTGACAAACATAATGGGAACTATCTGTATGGTCAACTGGATACTTGTTTTGGCTACCACTAACTAAATTTGTTTAATGAAATGAGATACATGCTTTGTCCTGAAGCAGCAAGCCTAATCCTGCTTCTTTAGAAATCTGTAAGACTTTTGTTATGGATATCATCTAGCACTGAACTGAATCCAAAATACAGACCAAATGAAATACCTCACCTCAATTGCCATGGTGGCAAAACTTGACTGGCTTTCTGCATTGAGGATGAAAGAATATAAGGGCAAATGTTGCTGCACTGAACACATGTAATTTCAAGCTGTTGGAAGAAGTTATGACAGCGGTAGGAGAGTGACAGTATCAAAAATCTGTAGAAAAGCACTGTTTTATTGTCATTGAATTTGCAATTGTACCAGCAAATAATTTAGACTGATTAAAAACTGGCCTTTGACTTACTCTGGATCTATGTTAGTTTGTACCAGGAGGGCTGACCGCTGTCAGTCCTCAATTGGTCAAATTTTAGGTTCTTGCTAACAGAGCCTGACAAGTTGTGTGGGTCCACATGGGTCACTGGGGGTTCATGGGTCCAAAATTTGGTCGCTTAAAATGAAACCCTCCAATTTGGAAAATGCACTTTGGTAGCATAGATCCAGTATTGCCCCCATAAATCTTCTCAGGTATGAAACTACAGTAAATATCTGATACAAGGTGTGGCAAGGCAATGTAAATTCAGGCTATGCTTATTTTCTAAAGTTAGCCATTTAGTGAAACTGCATATATAGCACTTCTAATGTTCACTTCATAATCCTCTTTTTGACTCTAGGGTCCACCGGGTCCGCCAGGCAGAGATGGTGAAGATGGTCTACCAGGTCCTCCAGGCCCCCCTGGTCCTCCAGGTCTTGGCGGAGTAAGACATCCCAACTATCTATTACTGAAACTGATAATCTGTGCTTTGTGACTAAGACTAAATGCATATCTGCTGGAAAACAAAAAAAATGTTGCATTGGAGAGTAGAGGAAACACTCTCTTGTGATCGGCAAAAAAGCAATGGTCCCAGTTCCAGTGGAGCTCTCCTCGGGATATATATTTTCCATGGCAAATTTGGATTTATGCAGAGGAGCAAATCAACCCTATTAATTAGCATTAAATTTATACAGCTATAATGTGTATGGATTAGGAATCAACTAAATGAAATCTGTGCTGTTAAGCAGATGAGGAGAAGAAACGGCACTTTGCGGTTGGGTCCAAGAGACTGTATTGGAATAAGCTGAAGAAGACTACCCTTAAGCTAAAAGTCCATACTTAGAAGTACTTTGGAATTTTAGAGTATCTGCCTTCAGAATTTTTCATTTTTGTCTGTATTCGTGCTGCAGAATGTAAGGGGACTGTGTCGCATACATGATGGACACTTCTCCAGAAAGTCTATTATGTGCAGAATGCTGGCTTTAACTCTTTGCTTGACATTAGCTTCCACAAGAGCATGAAGACATAGACAGTGTTGTTTTCATCGAGTTTAGTAAATCCTCCTGCATCGAAGAATACTCTTTTGCCTTAAATATGAATAGCAGTAATTTATTTTCCTATTAGGAAACTCTAAGCTGCTTTAATTGATTTCTATTGTTGTAATATGCTAATAAAACAAAACAAGCAAGAAAAGGATTTTCACCTCTGTTGTTTAGAACTTTCTTCCATTTTAGTAAAGAGGAAAAATGTACTCTACAAAACTAGATGTATATTTGCTTACAAAACTTATATTGATAAAAGATCAAAAATCTAGTGCAGTGTTTCTGTGGCTGCATGCTGCTCAGATCTTTCTGAAGCTGAAGGGCTAACCTCATCCGATAGTCAGTCAGGGCTGGTACATGAATTTTACTCAAGCAATGCAGTAAAAAAATACACATAACTTCCCTCATTGGAAATTAGGTAGAACGATTTGAGGGTTTAAAGAAAGTTTTCGGTTTTAAATGAGCACTGAGTTTACATTCTTAATTTTCAGTTCATGCTATTGCAATGCCTCTCTGTCACTACTGCAATAGATATTTGGGACCATTGTGTGAAAAGGGCTTCGTACTAAAATCAAGTCTTTCTGGAAGCAAGTGAATAGAAATGTATTTATAATAAGGCTATATTTACTGAGTTTTACATATGCTGCTTTAACATACCATATAGCAAGTCAGATGATAGATGTAGCATGACAATTATCAATACTTTTTAAAGTAAAATTTTTACTACTTTAATTTCAAACTTTGTGTCACCTACAGAACTTCGCTGCTCAATATGATCCATCTAAAGCAGCCGATTTTGGCCCAGGACCTATGGTAGGTATATGATTTGGCACTTGATACTTGCATAGATAATGTGTTTAGTATTTTCCTTTGAGTCTAATCTAGCTGTATTAATGCAAAACATAGTTTTAAAATTAGTGTTTTGATCATATATTGAGTCAGACTGTAAACTGATCTTTTGATGTAGGACAATGTGAAGTGTTTGAAATATAGCCTTAGGGCTTGAAATATGGTCTAGGGACTGTATATTTAACTTGAATATGGCACTGCTGGGTCTTGTGCTCTAATTCTGTCTGTCAACCACACTTTTATGAATCAGTATATCTCATAGTCTGATGTCAGATAACACATGTACTTTGATATAGTATTACTTTACCCATGTTGAGGCAGAAGATTGTGTTTTGGGAATGAGATCGATTGTAAAGCTGCTCTCTAAAGCAGACATAGGTCTAGAAAGTAACTCAGTGTCTCAGCTCCAGTTGGTGACCCCATTTTTCTCCCGTGGCTGTACAACCCTTGTGATATCCTTGGATTGCACAGGTTTGGTAGGAAATTGGCCACCAGATTTGGTTCTCAACAATTGAATGTTAATACTTGCTACGACAAGGCTATTCTGGGGAGGAATCTTTATCGGTTACTGTATACTGCGTCCAAGTGGACATTTAAGGAGTCTATTGCCTCTCTGCATGAATTTCTGTCGCTTCCTGATGTTAGCAGATATTTTCAGTCTCACATAGCAGAATATGAGTTAAGTTCACCACACACACTGACATCACAGACAATGCATCTGCTGAGTGAGCAGCAGGATGAAGGCTGCCCAAGATTATTCTGGGTCAAGTGCTTGTTTCCATTCCTGAAAATAGTGCAATATTAAATGAATTTTTGGAAATATTTTGGCATCCATTTAGATACTAAATATAGGAAAATAAGAGTATCTTTGATCAAGTTCTGCCCTCAGTGTCTGACAATAAATCAGAAAATGTAGACGAGGATTTATGCAGGGTGTCAGCATTTCTAAGTTCCAATTTTTGAGTCAGGGTTCATCTGACAGAAACAGCAGTAGAATCTACCTATTTGGATGAATTTTTAAGTTTTATAAAGAACATGTGAGAGACTGGGAAGATAGAAAAGGAGGGAAAAACAATTATGGAACATAATTTGTGAAGAGATTCACAGGATTTATACAGCACATATGATTCAGACTGTCCAGAAACACTTATTTTTGCTAGAATTACTGCATATTTTTATAGTCACAGTATTGCTTTAGCTTCCATAAGTAAATGCCTGTATTTAATATGCAATTATTCCACTTAATAAAAAGTATTCAGTCTTACGGGAAAGCTATGTAAGCCATTGAAAAGTTGGTCATTATCTTAAGCTTGTAGTGAGTTCTAATCTAAAGGAGTTCCCAAGAAGCTTTAAAACCAATTAAAACCATAATAATTTCTGTTGAAACAGCTCATAAAACATTTTGACAATATGTTTAGACAATAGAAGCCTAAATTAAATTTCAGTTCCAAGTTGTTTGCTTGCTTAGTAAAGCTTAAGACAACTGTTGAGAAAGTGCAGTAATCTATGGAAATTTCCTTTTTCTAAATTGATTCTTGACCCTTTATTTTCAAGATGTATGTAAATTCTAAATTCAGTGAAGGAGTGTATGTTAGTGACTTATTTTGGAGATGAAATGAAGAGAACTTAATCAAAACCAGAAAAGAATGAAATATTTAAATAGAAATTGATCATTATTTGAAGTAGATGTATGCACAATATGTGTAAGAGTTTTCAAAAATTATGTGTAAACCTCTCAGTTCATGATAATATTGCCATTTATATACCTTTCTTTTCCCTTTTACCTCTCTACCATTTTAATGATCTTTCTCCAACATCTCTTCTTGAAAATCATGATTAAATTGACAGGCCAAACAATACAACCTTTCTTAATGCACTGTTATGACCTTCATCTTTAAACTCTGGAATTTCATGCGCCGCAAGGGAGAGGGCACGTAGAAGAATGAACCAGTCCACTTGCTAACAAGCCAGAGTAGATTAAGAAGCCTAATCACAAGGTTCCTAGCCATAATAGTACGGTCCTAATCATCTCACTGGATTCTGCAGTGGTTCATTGCCATTAGAAGATGTTTGCTCTTGGACTGCCTATGCAAACTCATACAGATCTCTTAACTTCCTCTAACTTGATTTGGACATTGCACACTGAAAACTGTAATGCTTACCAAAATGTTAGGAATACCACGAATTGATGTTACAGGTGAGTTTAGATAGTGGTGATTTTTTTTTTAAAAAAGATTTTGTAATTTTTCTGCCCTAGGGTTTAATGGGACCTAGAGGCCCACCTGGAGCATCTGGACCACCTGTAAGTACAGTCTCATCTCTCCTGCTGACTCATTAACATTGATATACCTGTGAAGTCACAAAATAGCTCGTTCAAACACTAACAAAATCTCCCTTCTCTTCTAGGGTCCTCCTGGTTTTCAAGGTGTTCCTGGTGAGCCTGGTGAACCTGGTCAAACAGTAAGTACAGATTTCACATACAGACACTAGAAATAGGACACCAAACTAGGCTTGTGATGCTTAGACCCATTTCTGCTATCCGTGTGCACATCTGTGAATGTTTGAATTGGATATTCCTGCTTGATCCTGTTACGGAAGCAGAGCTGAACACTCAGATTCAGACTCCTTCAGATTGGAATCATAAAGTGCGAAGTCAATTAGGATGGAAGGACCTTGCTTCAGTTCAGTCCCCATCTATGCCTCAACTCAAGTCAGAAATCAGTGAAAAGACTTATCTGAAGAATGATACTTTAAGTAATCCTCAATCTATTTTAAATAGGGTCCCCATGGTCCTCGTGGTCCCCCTGGGCCTCCAGGAAAGGCTGGTGAAGACGTAAGTGGTTATTTAAATATTTTTCATCTCTTTTGCAGTCGTGATTTAACTCTAACATTAGGTTATTGTTAAACTAAATATTCTATTGGCTGTTGTTTTTACATTGTTCAATAATACTGGATAAAATAAACCCATGAAATAATTACTTTATAGTACAAGAGTTGCTGTATGTTGGAAATGTACAGAAAAATGGATAACTTCAGAAACTCTCCAAGTACATTATTTAGTTTCCTGGATCCAGGAAGAGAGAAACTTGAAAGCTAACAAGCTCTCTTATTGAGAAAGTTTGCCAAGGTCTTTTCTTTTTTTAATGGTTCATGTTGTTATTTTGTAAAATGAGTTTTCCTTTTTAATGCATTTTTACTGCATTTGTTAGGGTCACCCTGGAAAACCTGGAAGACCTGGTGAGAGAGGTGTTGCTGGCCCTCAGGTATGTAGCAATCTCCTGTATACAATACAAAACAGTTCTCATATCAATGAAACCTAACAACATTTCTGAATTGCACCACATTAACAGTCTAGCAATATTCCCTATATGCATTAACCCAGTTCCAGTTCTTATGTTCAGAGATATCACATAGTTATGGTTTTGTTTTGTGTTCCCTGCCCGCCCAGCCCAGTAAAGCTAGTGTAATTAGTAACAGAAGTGACATGGTGGGGAGTTACACAGGAGCAGGTGAGCAGGCACCTTGGCATTGAAAGCTAAAACAGCTGTGCTGTCATGTGTGTTAATACATGAAATTTCTGAGATTCAGAACTGGAAAATCGGGTTGAATCCTGTTAGTCTCAGAACAAGTCTGGTCCTGGGAGCTTTGGGAATGGGCTGTGTTCCTCACTTGAATGATCACAGCCCAAATCTCCTCATTAATTTTACTGAAAAACTTAGGCTTTTTCTTTCTTTTTAACTGCAGTATATAATATGAGAGGCAATCATTCATGCCCTGTGTGTTTTTAGGGTGCTCGTGGTTTCCCTGGAACTCCTGGTCTGCCTGGCTTTAAGGGAATTAGGGTGAGTATATATGTACTTTTCCCCTGAATAGTTAAGACTGACAACAGTACAGCATACTGAAAACGCCTAGAAATCCCCTCGAAGTTAAAAGTATACATACTAAGTTCATTAACCTCTTTGAAGTTTTTTATATCTCCTGATATGAAAGACTGATTCTTATGGTTTTTAAATCATAAGAATATCTTAGGAAATAACTTTCTTTGGAAAGAAGAATTTACCTTACAAGACTAAGAGTTTGTTTATAGCCATTAGTGGGAAAAGATATACTTAGTATTATTTTTCTACTCAATACAGGGACACAATGGTCTGGATGGTCAAAAGGGACAACCTGGTACTCCTGGCACCAAGGTAAAGATAAAATCTGAAAATGTGGGATGCATTTGAAGCTCTTCCTAGATAAAGTCATGTGAAGTCCCCTCCAATAAATCTTCCATGTCGTCATTAAACGTTTCCCGGCTGCAATAATCTAGAAGTCAGTGGATCCATGTAGGACAAATATGTGCACCTTATCATGAGGAATTTTTCCTGGGGCCTTATTCTTCAGTCCTCAGCCAAGTTACTACTTTCAGTAAGAGCTGCAGAATTTGACTCCTAATGATCAGTTATCCAGCAGCTCTTACGACTGATTTTTGCTCTCCATCTCCACTTTTCTATGGATTGTATTTGGGGGTTTGGTGGGTTTTTTGAAGCACACTAAAATGAAAAGATCTCATTTTCCTACAAAATTCTGCTGTGTGAAACACATGCTCTAGTGTAAACCTTTCTGCTAAAACTTTGGATAGATGCAGTGTCCTTCTGAGTTAAGGCTATTTGATCTTCGCAGTCTTTTTCTTTCTTAACCTTCCTCAGATTAGTGCACATTTGAACACTATCCTTAAAATGTTTTTAAACATGATCTAGAAACACATTTAGCAAACTTTCCCTCTCTTAGTTTCTTCTCCTCGCATTCCACCTCAGTGCCTAATAGCAGTGTTCTTAAAAAACACCACTGCAGTATTGGGTTGTAGGAAATTTTAATGCTGCAGATTTATTCACAGGAGATTTGTATTCAAGAACTTATAATTCAACAATGAAGAGCTCAAATACTAATTCTCCTTCTTGTTTCTAAGAGCTTAGCACTTCTAGAGTTATTAGCATTCTCCAATATCACTGCAAGTTGTTAACCTTCAGAAAATTTTTGGTAAAGAGATAGAAAACAGTCTGTCTAGTCATTGGAGATTAAAAGCAGATAAAGCAATTACGTAAAGGAGAGAACAGTTATTAGTAAAAGTGCTAATCTGATTGGAAAACACAAGCATAATAAATCAAGGTCACTCGAAAGCAGTGAACAAGGCAAAAACTTGTGCTATTTGCAGCATTTGAAACAAGGTGCATTCAGATATCTTCAGGATACAAGTACTCTAGGACAAATTTCATCACTATAGACCAGCCCAGACCAACTGCAGGCTTTTTGAGAACACCTGATACTAAAGGGAGAGGAGTCATGTTTTAATGGCTGTCACTCATATACCAGTTTTATTGGTCTGAAGTTAAAAATACCTGAGGCATAGCCTTGTTTCCAGCTATTTGAGAGGAACTTTGTCACCTTAACCTAAGGCAAAAGAAAGCATCATTCTGCTTCTGCTCTAGCTAAAAACAGCTGCTGATTGATCTGAGTTGGTAGTTGACTATCCAGGCCCCATCTCTTAGGTGTGTGCTACAGAGTAAATATCAGAATAAAGAAGGAGGGTAGAGAAGGCTGAGATGGGTAAGTGAAGCGACTTGCTCTGGCCCTCCTCTTCTACGAGGATTCCAATTGGCCTTGTTCGAGCATGTGCAGGGACACTTGCAGTCTCTGCACCCTCAGGACCTGGTGTGCTGTTACTATATACTGCGGTGTAAGTGCTACAGAAGACAAGGACAGTGGGATCCAGCAGTGGAATCTCTCTCTAGATGGTGTTGTGCTTTCTGTCCAAAGTGTCCTTTAAGTAATTCAAGCCTGCAAACTTTCTTTTTCATAGGGAGAACCTGGTGCCCCTGGTGAAAATGGTACCCCAGGACAACCTGTAAGTATTTACTGCTGCAGTGGAAAATTATAATGTGATAGATACAGTTCAGTCAGCATTCTGGTCCATTTTTGTCATCAGTGACACTCCAGCTAGCTAGCTACTCTAACATACTATTATGTGAATATTTGGTCAGAATTGCCTGGCTGCAACACGCTTCATATAGAGACTTAGCAGAAAAAAAATAAGTTCAGTGAATTTAATTTTTCTTTCAGGGTGCTCGTGGTCTCCCTGGTGAGAGAGGAAGAGTAGGTGCTCCTGGACCAGCTGTAAGTGGCTTCTCATCTGTTTGTTTGTCATCATGACCAGCCACTTAGTGTGGATTTCTCTGATCTTTGAATCTCTTTTCAAACTGTATTTATCATGTTCCCTCCTCACAGGGTGCTCGTGGAAGTGATGGCAGCGCTGGCCCCACCGGACCTGCTGTAAGTTCCAGTCTGGATCTTTGACAATCTGGTTCTGTTAGGCCTTGTGTCCCTCTTTCTGTTTGTGGAGGATCTCTTGGGCTTCCGAGAAGTTGATTGTGTGGACATTTTTAACACAGTTCTTTGTTGCTGATCAGGCCATCACAGAAAGAACTAATACAACATAAACCCTTTGCAGACAATATCCTGAGACCCTCAGGATTTATATTAAATACATCTATATCAAAGGAACCACATATTCTCTAACTTGCACTGCTAAGTTCATAGTGAAAAACCCAATGAACAGAATTGTTATTTCCAACAGTCTCAGAGAACAGTTCTCATCCCAAAACTAAAGAGACTTTATACCTTTTAACAGATCTATACCCTGCACATGTTGTAGATGACTATAATTATGTACATCTTGAAACTATTACATGCACTCCAGGACACAGCTTTGCACCTGCAGTGCTGTCATGTCAGAATAACAGGAGCTAACCTTTTTCATTCACCACTGATACCCAAGTTATATGAGCTAGTGTGAAAGGCCAGTAAGATTCAACTGTCCTGATCTGACTGGTAAACAATAACTATTCTAATCAGTGCTAATCCAGTGCAGATTTTTCCCTTTAAAAGGAGTTAGTGTTGCCATAGTGTACCACTGACTTCAGTAAACCTTATTTATTTCAGTGAAAGTAATGTGTGTATAAGGGTATAGTTTCAAAGCTGTAAAATTTCAGGAATAGCCCAGAATAGTTTTTCCTTCGTGCCTTCAAAATTTGAATCAATGATGAAGCTGTACATGGTTCTGTTAACTTTGCTAAAGTTGATTTTAATACTCTGTTACTGCAAACGTGTCTTGCATTAACAGAGTAGAATATTAGCATAGGTGTAAATTTCACTTCAGTTCTCTCATTTGGGGTATTTTAAAAATATATGTCATTGGGCATTTAAATTGTAGGCAGATAGAGACCTCTTATAGCTATAGATTTGGTGTTATACTTTGTAGTAGAACCAAAGCATTTTAGCTGTCTTGAAGGCAAATGAGTTACTACAGGAAAAATATTCTGGAGCTGCTGATTGCAGAGGTGTTACTCTGAATGGGCAGCAGCAGTGACTTGCATTAGGTCCCAGTGTCTATGCCAGGCTAAAGTTATTTTACACATACTTAGGTTATGATGCCATAAACATTCTGCATAGCACTTAGTAACACTCTTTTTTTTAGAACTAAAACAGAAATACTGTTTTGTTCTCCTTGCCACTGGGAATTTAAACATAAAAAGAGTCACTGCAATGGAAATTCTGAAAGTTCGTATTTTCATACATACATGGGTGGTTTTTTCACTTATGCAAAACCAGTGAGAATCCCAAGTAGCCAGTTTATAACAAACACAGTAGGTTATAGAATGTCGGAAGTCAGTTCCTCTTTGCTATACCAGCTGACCCATTTTATCGCCTTGGATTTGTGAGGCAGTTTTATAATAAGTATTTATAATTGAAAGATGTTAGCTCACAAAAATGTAGATATCAATCCCCAATAGCTATGAATGAGTTGGATATTTCACTAATAATTAAAGAAAAACTATCCCTTTGTATTTGTATGCATTAAAGAATAAAAAAGGCTATGAATCCGTCAGCGTATCTGCTTTTGTGGTGTCTGGGTACTGTACAGTAGGAAGCTTGTCACATCATAATTACAAATCTCACAGCAATAGCTAGACACAGTAGAATTGGTAGAAGGCCCTCTTCAAGCTGACATGCCATTGCCTTTGACGTTAAAAAAAAAAAAAAACCAAACAGTTTAATGAAAGGGACTGGGGCTACATGTGTTCACTCAAGTGTATACTCTGGATATGAATCAAGATTTCTAATCTATTGGCACGTTAGAATCAACTCCTGCCCTCACCTACTGTTAAGCCTGATCCAATTTCTAGTACATTCTTACTGACCTCAATGTAAGTTGTGCCAAGCACTGGCTTGTAAAGTGGTGCAGAAATCTTACCAACCCTTTTCCCATGTGTGAAGAAGGACAAATGCTGTCAGCAATACAGTGCTCTTGTGTGTGGCCGGTAGTCCAGAAGGACCACTGATGTGAAAGTGTACACAGTTACCCCTGCACAGTCGATATGTTGGAAAAAGCCACCCAAGACTTGCAGAATGCAATGCTCCCCTTCCTTCATTATGGGACTGTACAGTAAGACATCTTGCCTTGCAGATACCTGCCTCTGCCCATCCTCTGTTTATTCTTTCTCAGGTGTTTGGCCTCAAGGCAAGGTTTTACCAATCATCGCTTAATTCACACTCTTTTTAGCTGTGCTGCAAATGTTGTTCAGCATTGACCTCATTCTTAACTGTTTGTGGAGAGCCAGATCTGTCAGTTTGGAGTTGTAAAGGCAACTGATATTCTGAGATGGTAATGGGAGGAAGTGTCTAAGTAAATATGCATTTTTTTAATCAGTTTATTTCAACAAACAAGATGCTCCTGTCATCATTGAATACTTTTACATGACTGCTTCCCTTTCATTAGGGCCCTATTGGTGCTGCTGGTCCTCCAGGCTTCCCCGGTGCTCCTGGTGCTAAGGTATGAACATCTGCTTCTACCGGTACATTTGATCGTGGAGATGAAATATAGAAACTAATATTGCTAGGCAGCAAAAAACCTACCCTCTCTGAAATAGGAGTGCTTTCTTATCAGTTACAGATCAGGATGAGGATGAATCCCTATAATATTTGGAGAAATCCTATATGAATGCTAGTTTAAAATGCTGCAGTTATTTCACAGCTGAAGATTGATGTTAGGCAGGTTCAGGAAGACACATAACCTCTTTTTTTTTTTTTTTTTTCTACTTCCTACATGGTACAGTTGTATACACCTTTGAAAGGTTACATGGATCATGATAAATAAGCGAAGTAGCAGTTTACATCACTTTATAGAAGTAGTGGAGTGCCAAGNTAACCTCTTTCTTTTTTTTTTTTTTTTTACTACTTCCTACATGGTACAGTTGTATACACCTTTGAAAGGTTACATGGATCATGATAAATAAGCGAAGTAGCAGTTTACATCACTTTATAGAAGTAGTGGAGTGCCAAGAAGCTGCAGTTAAATACTGGGCTCCTTTAGACTAAGTTCTTGAAATTACAGTGGAGAAACTTTTAATGTGTGGGGCAAGACCATTTTGCTCTTGGAGGCTGTAATTTACATGATTCAGTTTATTGCTCAGGTCTTAGCATTTTTACCTGGGTAAGACTCTCATTATTTTGAATTTTACTTTGTCCAAGGAAGGAGAGAGGATTTGGGGTGAGAGTATCTCACATAGTGCATTTAAAAATTTCACTGACCATTTGCCAAGAAGCTCAGAGCTGCATACACTTATATGTAACATGATACAGCTTTTTGTCCTTAACACAAATACGCAAACTCAATGTCACAACATACGAAACTCTTATCTTGATCCACCTTTAGAAGAAAATAGAGAATTGTTTGCTAGGCCTCTTAATATTAACTACAGGGAAGATTAGAAAAAATTGAGATACCATTCTGGTTATTTTTGTCAAAAGGCAAGATTTTTGGAAACCATGAAACCTTCTCGGATGCAGATGTGAGTGCAGTTACAGCATGTAATTTCAAGAGAAGACTGATTGCATGTCCAGGGTGAACTCTGACTACTTAGAGAATTGCTGAAGAGAAGTTGTCATTATATTCAGTTTTTCGTAGTAGATTTCATCAATACAAGCTTCTGAGAATAAAACCAAGAACCTTTTTTCCTGTCTTTTACTCCACTGTGAACACTACCCTACAGCACTCTGATCAGGCATGGGTTTGCATTTTGCATTAGTGCAGAAGGCATCTTAACGTACAGGATAATGGTCAGTTAGGTCTTGTATACTGTGAGGCATCTCAGGCCAATGCTGGAGGCACACGGCTGCAGATAAGACTAGAATTGTAATCCAGTAATGTAAGGTCATGGTTGAATCCAAGGTCAACCTTCTGTGTAATCCTCTGATAATGTAGCTTCTTAGATATGCTGTGCATCTGTTGTTCCTGGGTTAGCTATCAGCTTTGATGGGGCCTAGCTAGGCTTCCTAGTTTTAGTGTCTTTAAAATCCAATAAAAGCTCTCAGCTTCTTGATTTCCTGGTTTCTGAAGGGGGAGTACGTATATCAGGTTGTCTTCTTAATGTCAGGCTAATGTAGGATTGCTCCACTATTGCCCCAACGCTGTGTACACTGATAGAGGGGCTTTATCCTTCTCTCAAACAGGGTGAAATTGGACCTGCTGGTAACGTTGGTCCTACTGGTCCTGCTGGTCCAAGAGGAGAGATTGGACTTCCTGGTTCTAGTGGTCCTGTTGGCCCTCCAGTGAGTAACTCACCAGACTTAATCTATTGTCGGAGAGGTGCGCTTAAAGCTCTGAATTAACCAGGACTGTTGTCTTTCTTAATAGGGCAACCCTGGTGCGAATGGTCTTCCAGGGGCTAAAGGTGCAGCTGTAAGTACAGCCATACTCACACTTGTCTGCTCTAAAAAAAAAAAAAAAAAATCAGTTAATACAACAGAAAAGATGATGGGCTCGTAATACCTTTTTTTCCCCCTCTGTTGGACAGGGTCTTCCTGGTGTTGCTGGTGCTCCTGGTCTGCCTGGTCCCCGTGGTATTCCTGGTCCTCCTGGCCCCGCTGGTCCTAGTGGTGCTAGAGGCCTTGTTGTAAGTGATCTTGTATATTGGACGTCTTCATTTGAAAATCAGACACAGTGTCCACAGTTGTAAAAGATTTCTTTTGGATACGTTTTTGTATTTAACACAGACGTTTTTTCTTGCTCCACTGTATTAAAACATGGTAGTTAATTTCTGTGTCTCACTGATTGCTTCAAGTGCTGAGACTGAAAAGGTTAAGTTTGCACTCCCTTCGGGTGCAAGGACTGTTCAGCACTGTCCATGTTGATACAATCAAGAGACATGTGACACCAATCTCATAATCAGGTCCTCAATGGATATTCTCAGTAGAGAGTATTTCATAGTTCTATTACTGACATTTCTAAGTATCTGTAACATGTTCTTTTTCATGCCTGTTATGCCATAAATACTGTTATGTTCACTGACCATTTATCAAAATAGAGGCAGGCATGGTACTGAATGGTTAAAGAGTGTTTTGATTAATGAAAAAGTTGTCCAGGTAGAAGAGAGATTTTTGGAATGATGCTTAATTCTATGATCTCTTCTTGTTTCGAACTCTAGGGTGAACCAGGGCCTGCTGGTGCCAAGGGAGAAAGTGGTAACAAGGGTGAGCCTGTAAGTATGGCAGCATGTGAAGGTTGTTTCAGTGAATAAAGCCTGATAGTATCTGAAACACAGCATCTGACTTCCTCTTTTTCTCTGTTTGCCTGAAATAGGGTGCTGCTGGACCTGCTGGCCCTCCTGGTCCTAGTGGTGAGGAAGGCAAGAGAGGCAGCAACGGTGAACCTGGCTCTGCTGGTCCCCCAGGCCCTGCTGGTCTAAGAGTAGGTTTTCTTTTCTTGCTCCAGAAGTAGAAGCAAAAAGGACAGAGGAAATAAAACTAGACTCAGAAAGGCAAATTAAGTAATTATGAGTAGTTAAATTTACATTAATGGTGCTCAGCAAAGACCATTTGCCGTTCTAAGCCTTTTGATTAGTTGGCACCAAATGTATTTTTGCTTTGTATTAATGCTGTTTGCTCTTTTATCCCTGAAGTAATTAGGGGTTGCTTTGGTTTATCCATTATGTGATATTTAGTGAATTATCTTTGATTACTCTTAAATCTTTGTGGTGCGTCTTAACTCTTTAAATAATTGGCTCACATGTAGTGTGAGGCAAAAGATTTCAGCAACTCAGTGAATTTCAGGAGATATGTGGCTTCATGCAGGAGCAGGAGTTCACTGGAAAAGAGTAGGAGAAAATGGCAGTGTTTCCACCAGGTATTTTTAGTAGGGGTAAGGATTCAGTATTGCACCTTGGGTAGAGTATACAGAGAAGCCAGTAACTCTGCAGAGAAGTGAAAGTGAAACAGTGTGGGCCAGGTTGTGGGATCCTAGCTGCTGGCTGGAGCCACTATTAGATTACAGTGAACTGTTAAAATGCTGTGATACCAGCAGATTAGAATTTAAAGAAATCTAAAGGAAATGAGAGAGATTTCTCTCACAGCATACATTTACATTGAAGTGTGTATGAGGAAACTGCACTTTCCTCAAATTCAGCAGACCTGCTTGGAAGGCTGAAATTTAGCAAGTGCTATACACCTTACAGGAACAGATTTATTTCTTTCCCTTTCTTGATTTGTTTTGTGTTCACTTGCAGGGTGTGCCTGGATCTCGTGGTCTCCCTGGAGCTGATGGCAGAGCTGGTGTCATGGTAAGATCTTTGTCTGGGTCACTATCTCTAAACCATCTTCTTTTATGCAAATATGTGTGATGCTTTTTGCTATCTCTGCCTAATTTTATTTATTTATTTTGGTAGGGACCTGCTGGTAACCGTGGTGCTAGTGGTCCTGTTGGTGCTAAGGGTCCTAGTGGTGATGGTGGCCGTCCTGGTGAGCCTGGTCTTATGGGTCCGAGAGTAAGTTTGAACTCTGTGGTGTAAGTTTGAACTATACACGAAGAAAATTACTTACAATTTAGGGACAAAATTATTCAGAAATCCAACTGCAAAAATTCAGCCTGTGCTAACTATAATTAGGGCACTTCCCTTGAAAAAAAAATCCATGAGGAAATGATTAAGAAGCATCAAAATGTTTATAGAAATTACTTTCTTTTGTATGTGATAGCATTTGATTGCCTTGTGGAGCAGTGCCCCCTTGTAGTGGATGCTGCATTGATTTCTGAGAGGGAGTTCGACTTGTGTTTATTTACAGAATGTGATCATTAAGATCACAGCTGAAGTGTGTGTGTCCTCTTTAACTAAAAGAAAAGCAAACCCTACTAAAATGATGTGAGATGGCTGATCTCAATTATTTCAATTTTATTTTCCAAATTATTTCACTGGAGACAGCAATCGACTTTTAGTGGCGCTGACTGCAGCCAGGTTTTGTCCATGTCATTGTCTTTTATCCTCTTCAATTGACTTTCTCTTCCTTCCCCACCCCATAAAGTGAAAGAGTTTTCAATGCATATGCAAGCTGTTAGGCATCTGCAAACATTTAAGTGCATTCTCTGCTAAAGTAGACCCTAAATGAGGTTACCTGAGTGAAGCAGGTACTTACCTATACTGATTTTCAACCGGCGTGGCAGTGTGCGCCACCAAATTAAACCTAGGTGTGTTTTAGGTGTAAACTTGATAGGACATACAGTCCTGTTTCCACAGTGTATATTGATTGATAAGTTGGCGTCTGCGTGGGTGTATATGTGTGCATGTACAAAAAAAAATTATGGTTAACTGTTGGGTGAGTTGGTTTCCTTCTAAAAACATGAAATCTTTCCTTTCTCAGGGTCTCCCAGGTCAGCCTGGAAGCCCAGGCCCTGCTGGCAAGGAAGGTCCTGTTGTAAGTACCTTGCTTTTCATTATGTTTCCCTGTTGCATGTGAAACATAGACATAAACCGAGATTTGAAAAAGCAGAGGCCTCAGCACTGAGCTCTAACACAACTCTGTGTAAAACTAGCAAGATTTTACTACCATATTACTCAGAAGATCAGTGAGAAACTTTCCATTCGTTTCTGTGGGTGTCAAATCAGGCTTGTGTCCTGGAAGGGGGAGAAGAAATACACAGTTCTACAAAAAGGAGAAAATGGAGGAATGCATGAGCATGCGATGTATAAACAGTGTTTGAAAGTTAAATGGCATTTGCTTCCTGTCAGTACATATTTATCCTAAAACTGAACTCTAATTAAATTACTGCAGCCATTTAATAGTACAATTTCTTTTTCTAGGGTTTCCCTGGAGCAGATGGTAGGGTTGGGCCAATCGGTCCAGCTGGTAATAGAGGTGAGCCTGGCAACATTGGATTCCCTGGACCAAAAGGTCCCACTGTAAGTACAGTACAGAAACCTATTACTACGAAGGTATTTCCAGACTAATCTGTAGACCCCAACTCTAGCAATCAAACGCATCTCCCGGTGTCCTCCTGTACTGCTTAATGGATGGCATCCACTTACATTCAAGAGTTCTGTTTTAAATTATTTTCCAGTTATCTAAAATATGATTAAATATATGAAAAAAATTAGTTTAGGAATATTTGGACATTTAAGTGATTAGAATAATACATGTCTATATTATAATTTCTGCATGTCCATTTTATCATTTCTATATGTAGACTTCAGTAAAAGTTCTGTGAAAGTTGGCCACTAAGCCTAATTTTCAGTTCCGGAGTATTTTTATTTATGGAGCACAATCCAAAGCTCACTCACTTTAGAAGAAAAGCTACCAGTGACTTCAGTGGGACTCTTGACATGTCACACAGAGGCCACAGATAACAATAAGCATCACCTGGATTTGTGGTGTTGCTATACATACGCAAACATGCAGATATATATGTGGTGTATTGCAAAGGATACTATGCAGAGTGTCATGATCTCAAGAAGTAAAGGAACAGAGTTTTGAGAAGAAAAGATACTTATTTTTGAGCTATTCTTTCTAAGTGGTTCAGCATGGCTTGTGGGATGGAGCTTGTGGGTGTTCTAATTAGGGTTAAAGAAACATTACAGTAAATCTGGCACAGAGTATCAGTTTCAGTTTAGTAGTTTAAACTGAATCAAATATGAAGTCTTCATTAACTTTTGTACCTTTTTCTTTCAACTTCAGGGTGAACCTGGCAAACCTGGTGAAAAAGGCAATGTTGGTCTTGCTGGCCCACGGGTATGTGGATATGTTTTCTTTATCAACCTCCAGAGGAAAAAAGGATATCTTTGTAATAAGATAGCTATCTCTGTAATAAGATAGCATTGTCTCGTGCAAGTGCGAATAGAGGATGAAGTAGAAAAGCACTTGGGAATGCGTTCATCTAGCCTCATGCCAGTGGGGACTATTACTTAAGGGATAAATGAAAAGTACCTTTCTTGGGTATTAAGTGGGTAATTAATCATGGGTATTAGCTTCCTATGAAGAGGAAAACACAGCACTCCTCGTGCAAATTTTTTAGGACAGTATGGTTTCTAATTTATCCTGTAGATTTCCAACTACTTACTGATAGTTGAAACTGACTAATTCTTCTATTTAAGAAACCAAATAATTGGTCCATTGTGGGAAAAGTGCTGTCAGCAAGGTTCCTATAATCTGTAATTCCAAAAGAAATTTCCTTAAGGATGAATGTATTGCAATAACTAAAACAATCACCAGAATTTAAAATCGTAAGCATATTTAGTACTTTGACAGTGAAGCTCTTAAAAATAAATGGTTAAGTTCAAAATATGCAGCCAGAGACCTTTGCTTTTGGCACGGAATCACCTTAGAGATATATTACTCATAACAAATCAAAATTTTGATAACAGCTTTCTACTTGAACACATTTAGGGTGCTCCTGGTCCAGAGGGAAACAATGGCGCTCAAGGTCCTCCGGGAGTCACTGTAAGTAACAGCCTCCGCACAGATCCAATTTGTGATTTTCTTTTCATTAATGGGACTTCCTATTTTAAAATCCGTTTTCCTGTATTTCTCCTTCCAAGTTAATCTTATTTTTCATTCCATCCAGGGCAACCAAGGTGGAAAGGGTGAACAAGGTCCTGCTGGCCCTCCTGGCTTCCAGGTAAGTGTCTATGTGCTCTGCTCAATCTTATGTATGGTTTACAAAGCACGAAGTACTTTTGCATTAACTTCGTTTGTATTCTTGTTTCTTCACACTTAGGGCCTGCCAGGTCCCTCGGGTCCAGCTGGTGAAGCTGGTAAACCAGGCGAAAGGGTGAGTGACAGATAGAGTACTCCATTAAGTCGGGGCAGGCATTGCATAAGCGTTATGTTTACAATTGCACATGTGGTGAAGCAAGAGCCTGTTGGATCCGTTTGCCAAAAACAAAGCAATCTGTGTCATATGCAAAATTTAAAAGTTCCTTTTGTTAAAGCTAGCCACAAGTGAAGAAGGTCCGTGGGAATTTGCAACATTCTTCTTTTTTCAAAGTTTTGTTATGAAACTGAGCAAAACCAATCCTTTGCTTTTCAGGCATTAAGCAGTGATAATATATGCCCCCCCAAAAGACAAGACTGTTTATGAAAAATACTTTACTTCAAATTTCTTCTGAAATCTTCAAGGTTCAATCTAACCTGCATTACTGCAATTGTATGCTTGTGCACCTCAACTGATTTCAGTGAATTTGCAATAGCATACAACTATTACCACTAGCTCAGTGGTAATTCGGTCTCTAGGTTCTGCGCGGTTAAAGTATGTGATGTAATCTGCAAATTGCACATCGTATGTGTCCTAACCACCTTAAAGTTTATAGTTACATCCCTCTGTCCCTATAAAAGATTTTACAATGCATGTCCTGAAACATGAGCTTGGAACGTAATAGCTAACTCTTTCTTCAGATGATAAATTATTTTCTCATGTGCTTTGAGATATTGTGCAGCGATATGAAAAGAGTTTATTCCTGAGTGTCTAAGAGATTGGGTTTAGTCTGAAGATTTTCAATATGCTGCTGCAATTTGAGAAGCATTTCTATTTACTGCTAAGAAACAAGCACAACTTAAGCTAATAAGTTTGCTTAGAAATAAGCTTTACCAATGTATCTACTCTCTTCTAGGGTCTTCATGGTGAATTCGGTGTCCCTGGTCCTGCTGGCCCAAGAGTGAGTAACTCATTTGAAATTTAGTACAGACTGTAATAATGTGTTCAGTCATAATAGTAACTGTATACATTTCCAAATTTCTCAAGACAAAGGGCTCCTCCCAGTTACAGAATACAACATATTGCAGCAGACTTCCAGGAACAAAGGGGAATTTTCTCTGCTTTATGCATGTGTCAGGATATATGACTATATAACACAATAGTCTCCAGTGTTAGTAAACTTCTAGATAAGCAATGTGAATATTACTCAAGTAATGATATCCTGATGAGCTGAACTAATTTTCTTTAGTATTATTGAACCTCACAATGAGAATGTGGATGACAGAAGACTGGCCCTACAGTGTGACTGAGGCCTGGTGCATATGAGAATTTTCATCTCCAGTGCCTGTGCGCAGACCTTCTTACCCTGACCAGTTCAGCCATACTATCCCTTACTAGCTAGTTCCTACCTCCCATGTAATGTCTTTGTGAACTAACGGTGGGCTAAATCCAGAGCCTGGAATAGTCATTAGAAGATATTGCCCCCCACTTCCTTTTACTCCTGTGAATAAAAATCGGTAGAGAGCTTTGTGTGGAGGCCATCCTGCATGGCAGGGAAGTCCTATTTATGCAGAGCAATAAGTAGTTTATAAAAGCTCAATTAATTATTTGCTTTCCCAAAACCCCTATGAAGAGATTGATATTTAAACTACTACTGCTTCATCTTTTCTTCTGACTTCTGGACTAAATGTATTTATGGCAAATATTCCCATTTGCTCTTACCAGTCATGTCAATCAGTTTAAATAGCACTTTTCCTCCTATATTTAGCCCCTGAGGCTGTATTAGTACCCATGTCCTCTTTAAACTTTGATTTTGCTGATCTATCCAAGCCAAGTTCCCTTTATCATTGTAGTAGCAGTTACCTATCTCTCCTCTAGCTTGCCTTAAGCATCTTGTACCCAGCCAGAGTGTATTTAATTCAGTGTTCCAAATTAGGTCTTACTGATGCTTTGTGCAACAGAATTAACACTTCCTGAAAATACCTCACTGCTTGTGCCGAATCACATTTGCCTTTTTCATGACTGCATCATATTGTTGGCTATTGTTTATCACCTTTCCCCTTCTGTCATTTTCACCAGGTGAACCCCTCATTTACAGCACAAATAATCATTTTACTAAATAAATGGCCTGGTCCTTTGCATTCTTGAATTTTGTCCCACTTCCACTGTGACAGCCAGCCAGCAGCTTGTTCACTTCTTCCTGTGTAATATGGCAACCCTTCTTCCTGTTGACAAGAGCTTCCACCTTTGTGATTCCTGCATATTTCATAAGTACCTTTCTTCCTTTTCTGCATCTCCATCATTAACAAAATATATGTAAAAATAATGAAAAGATATATTAATTGGGGAACATCACTACAATATGTTAGCCTTCTGCATCATTGGTGTTTTTCAGCAGTGTGTGACTGAGTCAGTTTTCTGACCACATTATAGTTCTCATTCAAACTTATCAGATTATTCACTAACATCCAGCTTTATCGTATGGCGATAGTTTGAGATGCCTTTGGTAAAACTAATATTTCTACCTTTGATAGATCTATTTTGCATTTAAACCCAGTTTCTGGCTGCTTCCACGTCTCCAGATGACCTCTGTTTCAGAATTTGTCCTTATAGAGGTTATAATGTACAGGTCACATTAGTAGGCTTTAGCTGTCACCTTTATTCTCCAATATTTACCAAGCATTTACCACTGTAAAACTAATTGTTTACCAATTAATATGGCTTTAATTTCACTAGAATCCATTATCTGCCCTCAGATTGGTATCAGAAGCTCCATTTGATAATAAAATCCAAGACAACTGTTACCAGAACAAGCACAATAGCTAAAATCCATGTTCAGGAAGAACTTGTACTTCAATTGTCAGCTGCTATCATGATGCAAGACTTAAATATTTCATTTTGCTATGTTTGTGTCCAAAGCTAGGGCCAATTCTTATGACCATTTTAGTTAATACCTGCAAAATTCTAATGCAGTTCTTAATGGTTTGTTCAGCTAAAAATGCATTGCATTGTCATTGGTACTAGTCAGTGCTTTTAAACCTCTAAGCTACAGAACAATTCAAGGGAAAACTCAAATCAGACTGTCTCCTGCAGGGTGAACGTGGTCCTCCTGGTGAAAGCGGTGCTGTTGGTCCTGCTGGTGCCATTGGAAGCCGTGGTCCATCTGGCCCACCAGGCCCTGAGGGTAACAAGGTATGCCTTTTCCAGCTGCTATTGCCTCACTGTTGAATTCACGATGAAGGCAATCCAGCACTTTCTTTCCTAAGAGCATAAGTGATTACTGGTAACAGGGAGTTACCTATACACCACAGCCACTGCATCATTTCTTCAAATGATAAAGCTCTATCCCAGCTAGTCCACACCAATATTAAAGGGTTTTATGTTTAGCACTATAGAAGATGGAGAAGGAACTCCAGTTTGGAATCAGTTTGAATACAGCTTGTCAGCTGGGTATACTAATACTCTTGTTCTAAGATGGGGTCTGAGATTTTGACCAAAATTCATGCTGACTTCTATTTATACCCATCTCTACTTATACACAGGATGTTCTTGTGTCTAGTAAGCAATACTTTCCCCAAAACATCAGCACAATAATGAGCCATCATCTTCCGAAATAACGTTGGCTTAATGCTAATTGAATGTGGGTTTTCAAGATTTTTGTGGGTAGTCTTTGCACAAAAGTTTAGTTTGGAATATGAGACACCCTAAAGCCTGAGGAGCCACAGAATCAGAGAGAGTGTTCACTTCTGGCATCTTCACTAGCTGAAAAAGTGAAATAAGTACAACAGTTTAAGATTAAATACTACTACCCACACTATTTACAAGGAAGCAGAACGATAGGCAAAGTAGTAATGACAAAATTGTGTTGCAAATTTTGTGAATGATTTGACCTGCCTTGCATGATACTCTGTTGTTGCTAGGGTGAGCCTGGCAATGTTGGTGCTGCTGGTGGTCCTGGTCCTGCTGGCCCTGGTGGAATCCCAGGAGAGAGAGGTGTTGCTGGTGTTCCAGGAGGCAAGGGTGAAAAGGTAAGGTGGATGGTCTAACCAGCTTTGTTATGGCATGCACAGGTCTGGGAGATGCTTGAATTTCATTAACTTAAAAAAACCTACAGATTACCCCAATGCAACTTTTACTTACTGTGAATCTGTATTGTATAATGACTCATTAGTAGAGGTTTTGTTGGTCTGACAGACTGACAGTCTTTTCTAAGGTTGTATTTTGATCTTTGCTCAGCGTTTGGAATTGGTTTAAGTGGCAGCTAGTGGTTCACAGGATTGGTTAACAGTGTATTTTTACCAAAGAAATACTAGGGCTGTCTTTGACTACAGGCTTTATAGTAGGAATAGGTCTACTGATCACAAAGGACTGAGTGTCTGATCAAATTCTTGACTGTTCTAGGTGCAGTGACTATGACAGAAGTAAATCAGTTACAAAAATATTGCAATTGTATCAATTGTCTATAAAATCAGAAAATGTTTTAGCCAACGTAAGCCCTTATATAAAGCTGTGAACTCTGGTTGCAAGTCCTACTGCTACTTCTGCTTTATCCATATAATTATATATAAAATTGATTTTTATCTTGTTATGTACATCTCGTTCCATATTCTCTTCTGTTCATTTAAACTGAGATTTCTAGAATTGCTTTATTTGTTTTGACTAAAAAATCCATAGTCATTTAGCATAGGTGGAATTGTAAGGAAATTAAGATGAAAATTGATTACAACTTTTATAAAACACTATGTACTGACATGCAGATTAATGCAGAAGAGTAGGATGTATTTAAAAAACAGAGAAGAGTGCTAGTCTGACTTCTTGACACTAGTTATGGCCTGGATATAACTTTTGTTATACAAAATACGTGGTATTTCATGTGACCAGTCATATGACATCACTGTTTCTAACAGTTCTTCTCCTGCTTCAAATAGAAAGCATAACATGAATACCCAAAAGAATTCTTACATACAGTTATATTTTGACAGAGATTTACGTTCATCACTTAGAATATACATCAACTTGGTTTTGAATTTTTAATTCCATTCAAAATTCTTGCCGCTTGAGGGAAACTAAACAGGCTTCCCATGAAAGAGGTAAGCTCATAATTCTGAAAAGCCTGTCAGTCCCCTTTGTCTGCAAATTCTCACTTTGCAAGTGAGTGCAGTACATACTCAGCACTAAGAATGAAATGATAATCAAAGTCCATTCCCCAGACAACAAACTAGCATGATAAGCATCTCATAGGATAATGCAAGTAATACATGGATACTCAGCAAACAGACCAAGACTTCTTTCATATAAACTATTGTGTTCGTTACCAATACAATGATTTTTTCCCCCATGTGTATTCCTAGGGTGCCCCAGGTCTGAGAGGTGATACTGGTGCAACAGGAAGAGATGGTGCTCGTGTAAGTATCTTTCGGTTCTACTTGCATTTACCTTGCTACACCTCAGAACTTGGGTGACTAAAATGGATGTTGAGGCCTTACATTTCCCACTGTATTGCATTTCCTCTTATATCTGCTTGCTTTTGATACAAATCAATATGATTTTGATGCACCTTGTCCAGGGATGTTTGAATTTGGGGGAGAGAGAGAAAAATGCTAACTTCTCATGCGCACAAGCAGAGAAATTACATCAGCAGAGAACCTTGTATTTCGTAGACAGTTGTTCAGTGTGACATTATCCTGTTTAACTTGATGGGCTCAGGCCAGACAGCTAATTACAGCCTGCAGAGTCACACAAAACTATCATTAATTTGAGGTTTTGGCTGCCTGTCCTAGAATTCATGATTTGGAAGGAAAATAACAGAATAGATTTTGTTTTATGAAATCATGTGTTCTCTATATTGAAAACAGCTGGAAGAAAGTCACACACCTGTCTCCAGGAGGAAAGAGAAAAAATATTTAAAGTAGTCACTCCTGCTTACATTTTGTTAGAAATGCTGTCCTGTCTCTTGACCTATAGGGTCTCCCTGGTGCTATTGGTGCTCCTGGCCCTGCTGGTGGTGCTGGTGATCGGGTAAGTGTACTCTTTGAGTGTAAAAATGTCTTGCTTGTTTATGCAGTTTACCCACACATTAATATTTAAGATGAGGAGTTCCATAAAAAACAGTTCTGTCTTTCTAGTGTGCATGAGTTTTGCAAGTTTTTCAGATTTGGGAGACAAGCATTATTGGGACTGTAGTACTATTCAGTGAAGTTTGCCATAGCACCCCAAACCTTTTCCTAAAAGGGCAGGGAAGAGATGCACATCTATGTGGCAGTGAGTTATATGGGAGAAGATTCTGATTTAGGCTTTGTCTGAAATCTTCCCAGTTGAGGCTAATCTCCACAATCCTCCTCACACTGTGAGAAGAGGTTTTGATATGGTGATGAACAACCACACATTAGCTCAGAATGATTCTTTATCCTGTCCGAGTATTGTTAGAAATTATTAATACAGAGCAAGTCAGAACAGAAGCATTTTCAGTAACATTGTCTCCATTGGAGACACGAAGTGACTCCTTATATGCATCTGTACCACAAGGTCACCCCTGTTCTGACTGCAGTGAGGCCTTCCCCCACAGTGTTATAATGTTTTCCGCCCTCTGTTTTAGGGTGAAGGAGGTCCTGCTGGTCCCGCTGGTCCTGCTGGTGCCCGTGGTATCCCTGTAAGTAGCAATTCCTACAACTATTCCTGTGTCAAGAACATGATGTTCAAAAAAATGCCCTTTTAAAGCCCATTCCAACCGGTCCTCTCTTCTTTGTCTTATTTTTAGGGTGAACGTGGTGAGCCTGGTCCTGTTGGTCCTAGTGGATTTGCTGGACCTCCTGTGAGTATTGTTTGCGCTTTCCTCTTACTGATGCCACAACATACCTCTTTCTTTTGCATGCCTTTCCAACTCCTTGTTCTGTGTGTTTTTCTGCCCATAGGGTGCAGCTGGTCAGCCTGGTGCTAAAGGCGAGCGTGGGCCTAAAGGACCTAAAGGTGAAACTGGACCAACAGGTGCTATTGGCCCAATTGGTGCTTCTGGACCACCGGTAAGTGAACTGTGTCTTTTTAAAATGCATGGTTCTTTACTGTGCTGTGCAAGCAATATGCTAGCCTGAAGGCCTTGAATTTTGAAAAGGTAATTAAAAAAAGAAACAAAACTTCAAACTAGGTTGTGAGGAAAGTCACCATGCTGATTTTCACACGTTATATAAACTTTATCAATCTATTTATGTGGGCTCAGATCGTGAGTCTGGAACTGAAATGAAGAGAAAAAAATATAATTTCAACTTGCCCTGAAGATCAGCCAAATCAGTCTATCTTGGACCATTCAGGGGGTGATTGTGGGTAAGTTCTGAGCTGAGGATGATGGTATGCTCCTCTCAAAGACAGGATGTGCTGTCGTTATCTGCCTTTCAGACCCAATCATCCAGAAGCATATGTACAAATTTGTCTGCACACCCACTTGCACACAGGCTTTTCATATGCTAACACCTTTATAGCCCAGAGGTGTATACTACTTCACACGCATGCACCCCATTATTGGGAAACTGGTTGAAATGATGCAGAAAGTCAGGCTCTGGTATTTCAAATACTGTAAAGTGTTGCAAGATAACATGGCTTGGAGTTCTTACTGTATGCTTCTAATAGAGCAATACCAGGCCCTTGCACTACATGGTTGTATTAGTCATACAGTGCAAACAGAGGACTTGCTGTTCTTTGCCTTACAACGTCTTTCACATTTTGACCTCCAGATTTGCTTAGATGCACCCAACATTTGCAAGGCAAATTCATTTGAATCATAAATGCCTTGTGCAACTCTTTTCAGTCCTTATGATACTGATTTAAAATGTCTGTGAGAATTTACTACCCTAGTATCAGAACACAAATTGTGGTTTTGCACCCAGTCCTGCTCCTGGTAAAGTAACAAGCAAAATCGCCTTTAACTTTTGTGAGAGTGAGACTGAGCCCTTATTCTAAATAGGGAACATTAACAGTCTTTGCTTGATCCATCTGTCTTTTTCAATCCTTCATACATAGGGTCCCGCTGGTGCTGCCGGTCCCGCTGGCCCTCGCGGTGATGCTGGTCCTCCTGTAAGTCTTCAGGCTTTTTGGCACTGACATTGTTGCTTTTCATGAAGTCATTGTTTCCTTTAAACCAAATCTACCCTTTCACTTTTATTTTTAGGGCATGACTGGTTTCCCTGGTGCTGCTGGAAGAGTTGGTCCTCCTGGCCCTGCTGTAAGTAACTAATAAATTCTAGTGGGAGATAAGTCAGAAGTCGCATTGGTTAGGGATAATCCTCTTTTTTGTTACACGGACACAAATTCTAACTGTGCTGGAATCACCTCAGATCCTTATAGGAGTGGATGACATAAGAGAAAGTCTCTTAACTGTTTGAATTCCCAGAGTGTGAGTTAGGGATTTAGTTGGGGGGGGGTGGGGGTGGTCACAATCCATCAAGCATCCCCCTGCACCTTGATGTGCCTAACCATTTGTAAAAATCTGTGTTTCTTTTGCTTTGTTCACTGTGAGTAACTGCATAGCCATTGATTTTGAGTGGAATAAGAAGGTCACATCTGATTTGATAAAGAACATTAAGGTTGTCTTCTGTCCCCACTTTCTAAAGTATCTGCAGTTTCAGCCCCTGTCTCAAGTAGGGCAACTTCTCATTGTGTTTAAGAACGTGAATCCCTGCTGCTTTATTTTTCAGCCAAAAGTTCTCATCTCAATCGAAAGGTGTTTCCAGCCTTTACCAAAAGGCGCTTCTTTCTTTAGATATCCTACACTTAACTATGTTGTAAATCCCAGTATTCAAAGCAAATAACATTGTTGAATTGGAAGAATTTTTTTCTCAAGACTTCATAGTTGCAATTAATGTCTCCAGAGTCAAATCAGTATTCTGCTGCTAAATTTTGCCACTTTCATCTGCATTGAGTAAAAAAAATAAAATCTCTCAGTTCAATAATTCGGATTCCAGCTATCCACTGCTAACATAACCAATACAAGTTACTGCTTCACAGCAGCTGATAACCTGTTTATTTCAAAGCACAGTTTTTGTATGCGTACATAAAATCAAGCTTCTCTCCGTTCTTCCCACTTACTGAGTCCATATTGTAATGGTATCATATTCATACTCAATCCTAGGGCATCAGTGGTCCCCCTGGTCCTCCTGGCCCAGCTGGCAAGGATGGTCCTAGAGGTCTACGGGGCGATGTTGGTCCAGTCGGCCGTACCGGTGAACAAGGTATTGCTGGCCCACCTGGTTTTGCTGGTGAAAAAGGTCCATCTGGAGAGGCTGGTGCTGCTGTAAGTTACTGAGTATCACATCTTGTTAAAAATGTTTCTTTTTATGTAAATGTTATGGCTTCTAAGATATTTTTTGTGTTCATGAAGTGCTTTTCTCTTTTATCCACAAATTTAGCAAAACTTTTAAGTAGAAGCTCCACTGAGATTCAAGAAATTGTTTATAGACATGTTTGACAAACATGCCATAGAAAGTGAACTTGATCTCTGGATCAGGTTTTTCTCTCCTTTTTTCCTCTGGTGAGTTGCATCTTTCTCTGCAAGTAGCCCACGCAAAAGCAGCAAGGCTAAATGCAGAAGAAATTGCTGCTTAGTCTGATAACAGGAAGCAGTCTCCTGCTCTGAAATTGAGCATCATGGATGGAAAAAGGAGGAACATGTGAACATCCATTTAAAACAAGGTTAAAGCTGTCTGACCTCAGGATGGCCTAGAATTATGCAAATAAATAAATTAATTTTGAGTGTCTTTAAGCTTGCACACCCAGAATTACTAGCGTTTCTGAAGTCAGACATATTTCTGTCTTGTGAAAGTGGGCACTTGTGTGAATTACCACTCTGTTGTTTCTCAATAAAAAAATCAGAAATTTCTTCTGTGATGTGCAGAAGTTGCAGCTAAGAATTAAATGTTCAGTGTCATTGTCAGATATGTATGTTGAAATTTTGGAAGTGACTATTGAAAATTTGCCCTTTAATGTCCAGTATAAAGCAATACATTTTCTAATTTTTATGCTCTAATTTGATTTCAATTATGAAAAAGATAATTGAACTAGTAGGCCTGACTGTAAGTTAGGATAATAATTTAGGGTGATCTGTCAAGATAATTATGTATGCCAAGTTTAGTGCCGCATGTGCTCAAATTTCAAGGAATGGAAAAGTCACTTAACTAAACAACCTTTACCTTTCAAACAGTCAGTAGAGAGCTCTAAGAGTTGTTTGGGGATGTCAGATATCACCTAGAGATCTTCTAAAGCTGTCTCAGGATTGGTGTCAAATGATCAGTCTCTTCGCTATGGAATCCCCTCACATAGTCATCTTCTCTGTACTGAATTTTGATGCATCACCCACTGTTATTGAATGGGAAGGGGAAAAGTATGCGTATAGTGTTGTGCAGAAATAGCATTTTCACCAGAAAACAGTTGCAAGGAGAGTATAACTGGGATTATGTTCTTACAGACCTTTAGCTTTGGAGTTTTAAAGTCTTATGGCTTGGTTACAGCTTCTTCTATGCAGGAACTAGCACTGACACACATTAGATCCTTGGAAAGCAGTTGGTACTGTTGTAGAGTAAAACAAATGAGAAATGTGGAGGGCCATAAAAATTGATTTTTCTCTGTTAATATAAATAATATTCTTCTTGTGTCATAGGGTCCTCCTGGTAGCCCAGGTCCTCAGGGTATTCTTGGTGCTCCTGGTATCCTTGGTCTGCCTGGCTCTCGGGGAGAACGTGGTCTTCCAGGCATCTCTGGAGCAACAGTGAGTATATGACTAGTTAACTGCTTTAAACAGATAGGTGTAAAGAAAAAGTTGAGGTCTCCTCTTGAGGGAAATCAGGGAGAAAGAGATGTAGATTCTGCTGTTTCCATTACTGCTGCAAACAGAGAATATGGACCTAAAAAACTTACAGCAGTGGAAGAAATCATTGCTTGCTGCAGACAAACAGGACATGTCTGCAGGTAAGCGTATTTTTGAATGGCATCAGAGGTTTCTGAGAGAGGAGGTAGAAAATTTAGAATAGAAGTAGTATTTGATATAGTTAGATACGTTTTTTGTGTCCTGGATCTGTTTCGCTTAGATATAGGCCAAAAGTTCTGTGAGACTGGTTTGTGTTGTATTATGTCACATTTTGTTACCACTGTTCCTGTATTAGGGTGAACCTGGTCCCCTGGGTGTTTCTGGTCCTCCTGGTGCCCGTGGTCCCTCTGGTCCTGTTGGTTCTCCTGGTCCAAATGGTGCTCCTGGTGAAGCTGGTCGTGATGTAAGCTATGTCTTAGTTCCTCTTCAGGATTGCTTTTCTTTTATTCTGAGCCAAAGACAAATACATAGAAAAGACAGATGCAACTGGAGTTGTTCTGCTAGCAAACTTCTACCTTCCAGTGTCTTCAGGGAAAATTATAGAAGGATTCTAGTAGACATGGATTCCCACCCCCGGCTAGGTGACAAATTCTTCCAGGCACAGGTTGCGTCTGAAATATATCCTGGATCAGAATCTTTTGGCTTTTTACTAAATTGCCAAGAAAGATGGAGTGGGAAAAAGATTACTTCATTGTTGGAGCTGGGAAAAATAGTACATCCCAGGGGATAAGGTTTTGGCTATAGAGAAGAATATATCAGGAAAGCTTAGTATCAGCAAATTTTTTTAAGCATCATGTTAGATGCAACATATGTATCTTTCAGGGAAGTATAAAAATTGCAGTCACTTTTACTTGAGGGATCTAGTGATTCGAGGCATTAAAGACAAATTGTTTCTTAACTTAAGGTCCACTCAAACGCATATGAAGCACATTATACAGTGTTGGAATTCAGTTACTGGACTTGTGCAACACTCTGCACTATTTTGGAGTCCTAACAAAACAGATACACTTTTACATTGTGGCTGAGCTACATAATGTTTCCCAATGTGCGTTCCCTCACGATAAAATGTAAAATTTAGGCTAAAAACACAATGGAACAAACTCTGGCCTGTGTGGCAGGTACTGCTAAACTGCAGAGATAAGTGCGGGTTAAGACACAATGGAGGACCTGAGTCCCATGCAGGAAGGGGGATGTGGGAACACTGGAGTAGAACAAATTGCTCCCTCTAATGTCCTGCCTTATGGGTGATTACTTGGAGGATGCAATATTTGAAGACCATCTTATTTTTCTTTGATTTGAGAATGACATCTATAAGGAAGAGTTTGTTGTCTTCAAGATTTATGCTATCCCATCTCAGTATCTTCTGGCTATCATTAGGAGCAATTAGACTGACACACAACTCCGTGTGAGATGAAGGTTCATGGAATTTAATGCTTTTTCATGGTATTTTAACAGGGCAATCCTGGAAACGATGGTCCTCCAGGCCGTGATGGTGCTCCTGGTTTCAAGGTAACTTGTTCTTTTCTTTTATTTCAAAATCATGGAAGAGATACTCCAATACGTGTAAGTCAGTAGTAACAAACTGTCTCTCCTTTTGCATTCGTTTGTTCCCAGGGTGAGCGTGGTGCTCCTGGTAGCCCTGGTCCCAGTGGTGCTCTGGGTGCTCCTGGTCCTCATGGCCAAGTTGGTCCTTCTGGAAAGCCTGGAAACCGTGGTGATCCTGTAAGTTGATGAGATCTTAATATTTTTCATTAAGACAGGACTAACATTTGTTCATCATACATACACGTTATACATCAAACTCCTACAATATGTGGATAATACTTTGCTTTCTGCAGAGATGTGTTGAGCACGGAACCTTTATTAGGTATAATATACAGCAGTGACATGCATTTTCTATTCTTGTTTCAGGGTCCTGCTGGCGCTGTTGGTCCTGCTGGTGCTTTTGGTCCAAGAGGACTTGCTGTAAGTATGATTTCTAAATACATTACCACATTGATGCAAGAAGAGAAAACATACTAAGGACTCATGACTGCGCTCAAGATATGGGCCCAAAAAGTAGTGCTTAAGGAGCTGTAAATATCTATAGATGTAGAATCTCAAACAACATTCTCTCTTATGGGACCAATCTTGAAGTTTTTGGGATTGATGCTCTTCCTGGGTGTGTTAACAGGCTGTACATATATATATGTCAGGGCAACCTATGCCATAATGTAGAATGCTCATGCTTAATTCTTGCTTTGACAGTAGTATATACTTGAAGTCTTCTATTTTATTGCTCTGACATCTATATCCCTTCCTAGGGCCCACAAGGTCCACGTGGTGAGAAAGGTGAACCTGGTGATAAGGGGCATAGAGGTCTGCCTGGCTTGAAGGGACACAATGGATTGCAGGGTCTACCTGGTCTTGCTGTAAGTAAATGATTTTCAGTATTTTGAATATAAAGAGCACAAAAAGGAAGTAAGGCCACCCCTAGTGTGGAATTACATATGCACAACCCAGCAGGTTGATACCACTTACTCCACTCTGCATCATCTTTCAAGAGCCGTAAGATTCTCGTTAACACTCAACGCTCTTCACATAAAATGGCAAATATTGATATTGCCATTGGTAGTTGGCTTTAGAATTGTGTAGAATTCAAAAATGGTGTAGAATTCCAAAAGCTCTGCCTTTGTTTCAATATTATTTATTATTTTGGCCAGAAATTGTAAAGACTTTGTATCACAAAGAAGCAGAATTAATTTGAAGATTTTATTCCCTTTTAATTCTGGTATCCCTTTTAGGAATTCTGACATTTGTTTTAAAACCTTTTCTGAAAATATGAAGAAACAATAGAGAGACTTTTATAGGTTATGCCTTTAAATATCAGTTGATGCTCTCTCTCCTCCCTCCCCAAACCAGGCATTTTATACCCCTACTCCACTAATAAATGCCATTAGCCCTAGATTCCCATTCTCTGAGCCCAAATACACATGCTGACTATAGGTGCCTCTTGAATCACGCTGATGATGCAAATGCGTGCCACATTTTTTTAATGGCTATGCATGTATCTTTCCCACTAGGGCCAACATGGTGATCAAGGTCCTCCTGGTAACACCGGCCCTGCTGGACCACGGGTATGTGAATTTAAGAGCATCTTCAAATAACTCTCCCATTCCTTTTGTGCAATGTATATGTACACTCCCATTTGTATGAATCGATATTTGTAGTGGTTTATGCTGTCATTAAATTGTTCAAGTTTCCTTTTAGGGTCCACCTGGTCCTTCTGGTCCTCCTGGTAAAGATGGTCGCAATGGTCTCCCTGGACCTATTGGCCCTGCTGGTGTGCGTGGCTCTCATGGTAGCCAAGGCCCTGCTGTGAGTATAACTTATTTTTTGTTGATTTAACGCATTTATGTCACAGCTACAAGAAAATTACTTCAAAAGCCTAGCAATTCAGGAAAAAGATGTGGGTTTATTTATTAAAAAAAGAAAAAGACTTCCAAATGTCTGTTGTTACTTAACATTAAACATTTCCCTAATAGGCCTAAACCTGAAATCCTTGTTCATTCCTTATGGCCAGACAGCAGATACACAAAGAAGATGTGGTAGTCCTGCGCTGTGCATCTTCTGCTGCTCAAGCCCACAGTAGTCAGAAACAGGCACGACAGCACACGTGCTGCCTCAGATTAGAGCTGAGGGTGCTAGGGGTTAAGTAACACTATGCATGTGTGGAAGCATTTAATTGAGAACCGTATATCTAATAGAATGCTTCTTTTCTTTTGCTTTTGAAAAACTTCAGGGTCCTCCTGGTCCTCCCGGTCCTCCTGGTCCCCCTGGTCCTAATGGTGGTGGATACGAAGTTGGCTATGATGCAGAATACTACCGGGCTGATCAGCCTTCTCTCAGACCCAAAGATTATGAAGTTGATGCCACTCTGAAAACACTGAACAACCAAATTGAGACCCTGCTGACCCCAGAAGGCTCCAGAAAGAACCCAGCTCGCACCTGCCGTGACCTAAGACTTAGCCACCCAGAATGGAGCAGTGGTATGTTTGTGCCAGATATTTGCCCTTTCTGGCTCAGGGAGTACTTCCAACTTACTAGCTTTCTTTGGTGAATGGTATCCTTGGCCACCCAGTGAAAATAATATATGACCAATGAAGAAGTTTTCTCTGCCTCCGCTGAAGATAGATACAAGGACATTCTGAAAGGCTCTTCATAGCTATTGTTGCGTGATTATTGCAATTAATTTTTCAAAATAATACAAAAATATTTAACCCTAGCTTTCAAATACAGTTTCTAAAATATGTATTTATCCCAGTTATCACCTTAGTATTGTACCTACTTGTAATATTTATGACATATTTATGACCTTTGGGTATGATATTTGTGACCTCTGAGTTCCTATATCAAACAAGTCAATATAAACTGAACGTTGATTTTAGGCTGAGTGAACTATTGTTCGCATTTCTTTCCTCAATGGCAGGCTTCTACTGGATCGATCCAAACCAAGGCTGCTCTGCAGATGCCATTAAAGCATACTGTGACTTTGCCACTGGTGAGACTTGCATCCATGCCAACCCGGCCAATATTCCCGCTAAGAACTGGTATGTCAACAAGAATCCCAAGGACAAGAAGCACGTCTGGTTTGGTGAAACTATCAATGGTGGCAGCCAGGTAAGTGATGTATGGGAGGATAATTGTTTCCTAGAGTGTAGTCTGAAGAATTCTCAATTCACTGACTCTCAGCAAGCAAATACATAAATGAAACTCTCTTAGAGGAGAACTATGAAAAAGAGAACTACCTTTTATCTCAAGGGAACAGAGCTCCAGTTCTGGTTTCGATCACAATTTCCTAAAAGGATTTTTCTGTATTGTTCTGATTTTCCTTGATGTCTGCAAATTATCAATTCAGCATGACTAATGGCTATTGCTGAGGGAAGCCTGGACTGGAATATGGTACATTAGTATAAAGACAGTCCAGAAACTGTCTGAAAAAGCAAGCGAAACTTACTCTTACGCTTATTCTTTTAATTGAGATTTTTTACATATGACACTGTTCCTGGAAAGATATTTATATTACACATCACAGATTCTGAGTGTATGCCACCATAACATTCAGAATTGCCAGCGTAAGTAAAACCAAGAAATTTATCTACTTGCACATTAGGCACTGTACCAGCCAGTTACAAGTAAATCACTTCTGTACAGCTAAGGAGATATAATTACACAATTCTTAAATGAAATTGAGTTGATCTTACGATGAAATTGCAGTGTCCAAGGTCTTTAATATAAGGACTGGTCAGAACAAGAGTCCAGGGTAGTCTAGGGTCCTGTTTCTTAGAGTGGCGGCTAAAAGTAGGTACTGTAAGAGAACATAAGAGTGAAGTAAACACTTGTAATATCCACAGACACTGTTCTGTTAGACTCAAAGGAAAATCAGGGTTTTCTTGAGACAGACATTGTTTCTGTGTATGTGTGGAAGCAATAGATTTCTCTTCCTTGAACTTGTCTGATCTTGTCTTTGAATGCACATAGACTGTTAACAGACAGTTATCTTGGGACAGAGTTCTACAATTTAACTACATTCACTCATGTCTGGGTTTCATCCTACCTGCTACTAGTTTTATTTGATGCTCTTTACTTGCAGTAGACAAGTGATTGCAGACTTACATGATTTTTTTAATGTTCATAGAGCAAATATCACATGCTTCCATTACAAACATCCACCTTTCCCCAGCAGTACAATTGACTTGAGTTCCTTTCTGTGTTTCAGTTTGAATACAATGGTGAAGGAGTCACCTCAAAGGATATGGCCACTCAGCTTGCCTTCATGCGTCTGTTGGCCAACCATGCCTCCCAGAACATCACCTACCACTGCAAGAACAGCATTGCCTACATGGATGAGGAAACTGGCAACCTTAAAAAGGCTGTTATACTGCAGGGATCCAACGATGTTGAACTACGAGCTGAAGGCAACAGCAGATTCACTTTCAGTGTTCTTGAGGATGGCTGCTCTGTAAGTAACGCAGAAACCATGGGCAGCATGATTGCCCATGCTTAAGTACGTGATTAGGGACACAGCTGTGCTTTGATTCAGAATTAGATTATCAGTCAGACTGGCGAGATTTTACGCAGTGAAGATAAATAGCCTACAAAACCAACTATGCCAGATGTTTAAACAAGTGGGAAGGACTGGCGTACAAACAAAGCCTAGCTTGTACTATGCAGTGTGGCATAAAGCTTTTCAGTGGGACCAGACCCAAGTTCTCTTTAAGCTGAAGACAGATGAGAAAATTGTGCATAAGCTGTAGGAGGGGCAGGATCTTTAAGTCCTGAAAAACTCAGGCAGGGTTCTCTTGAGTATTTAACATCACAGAATCACAGAACGGTAGGGGTTGGAAGGGCCCTCTGGAGATCTCCGTCCAGTCCAACCCCCCTGCTAAGGCAGGTGCCCCCAGAGCAGGTTGCACAGGAATGAGTCCAGGTGGGTATCAGTGTAAATAATACGGTACTATGATGTACAGCATCACAGATACGACTTCAGAAGATTAAATATTTTCTCTATATCAGAGATCTAAATAGTTGGATACAGGTATCTGATTTGCAAACAATGGCAGCAAAATGAATATGAAATTCTTGCAGAAGTTATCCGTTCAGATGAAACAGTTCTCAGTACTGTGAACAATGCAGTAACAATTGTAATGAATTTTCTCTTGCAGAGAAAGAACAATGAATGGCGTAAAACAATCATTGAATACAGAACAAATAAGCCATCTCGCTTGCCCATCCTTGACATTGCACCTTTGGATATTGGTGGCGCTGACCAAGAATTCAGTTTGGACATTGGCCCAGTCTGTTTCAAATGAATGAACTAAAATTAACTTAAAGCCTCTCCCAAATTACTCTCTTGTCATTTCTTTTTATAATGAAAGCTGACTCCTTCCATTTCTTCTGTTCATCTACTTGCTTAAACTCTGGGCGAAAGAGAAGGAGAAGAATTGATTGGAGCATTGTGCAATGAAATTTAATACAGCCCCAAAAGGACTTGGAAGTCTTTCAAGATTTAACAACTTGCTTTGGGAAATGTCAACCTTTGTAAAGAAAAAAAAACAAAATAAAAAATCATGAAAGTTTGCACCACTTGTGGCCTTTGAATATCTTCCACAGAGGAAGTTTATAACCACGACTTCCAAAGGTTTAAACTACCTCAAACATTAAATCAAGTGTGATCCACCTCTTTAGTAGGTTCTTCTCCATATGATCTGGTACTTTCAGTTCCACTCAAAATACAGTGGTGCTAATTGCATTATTACAGAGTATCTTTCCAATACTTGAACTTTGATGGTGCTAGTAGCATTTAAAGTATCACTTCTCTGTTTCTTTGAAGTCTGCCTCAAAACTTAGAATGTCCTGTCTCACCCGCAGCTTAAGCACGTGGATCATTTTTCATCATCTTTGTCCTCTTCCTCCAAAATCAGGTGCTCCTGCTTTCAAATCTCATTTCCATCTTCTACAATGGGTAAAAAAAAAAAATCATCATTTCTCAAAAAAAAGAAAGAAAATGTATTTTGTATATGTGAGATGTTTAAATAAATTGTGAAAAAAATGAAATAAAGCATGTCCAGTGTTCCAAAAGAAACTATTTAATGAGTTAAGTTACTTGCTTAGATGCATTGGCAGATATTCATACCCCGAATTCACAATACGTTTGCGTTACTGCAACTGTCTTAGCCCATTGCTGTAAAATGTTTGCTTAGGACATTCGAAGTCTGCCTACAACTGTCTCACGGGTGTGATTGTCTGTTCCACTCTTCATTTCAACACCGCCTTTTGAAAAGACTACAAAAACTCAGTAACTCCATGCTCATGGTATGAGAAGTTCAAAAGCAGAAATATCTCCTTTTTTTCCAAATGCTAAGCAACATTAATGGCCAAAAGAAGGAAAATGAGGCTTCTGTTGTACACCTGAAGACAGAAAGCTCCTTGGTGTTGAGAGAGCTGTGCTGGCTGATGCTGTGCTGTAATCAGCAGAACTGTGCTGTGTGCTTTTGAAATGATGCGCAGAAGTCCGTGCAAGGAATTTCTAAATTTGGTTGTCTTGTCAGGAAGATCAGGGTTTGTTAGGCCCTTATAGTTTGTTCAGTTATGTACGAGACACGGAACTATCTGCTGTTGCTAACCTTAATAACTTACTATCACAAAAAACACGAGGAGATGCAAAGACTGTTCTTATCTGAGGTGTTTTAAGAGGCTGCTATCATACAGAGCTTTTCTGAAAATCCTAAATGAACGGCAGTTCCAACAGCCGTGTTTTTGGAATTGGGAAGGCGCTTGGGAGAACACATGAAGGACCATGAGGACAACAGCAAAAGCAGGTAAGGGGAGAGGTGAGACAGGCAGGAGCCCCCAAAGGGAAGCATGAAGAAAATACCTGGAAGGTCCCTGTAACCTGAAGAAAGCACCACTCCCAAGGTTAGCAGCTGAGAGTCTGAAGGTAGCTCCAAACAGCGCAAGGAGGAATTAGCACTAAACACTGTTTCTAAAGAAAGTTTTCCATCCTTGTTTGCAATTAATTGAATCAGGAAAAACGGGCAAATACCAAAACATGGCCCTAAGTGTAACTGCTATGTGCCCATCGCTGTGTGCTGAATTAACAGAAGAGGAATTGCCATGATGAAATAGAGCCTCTTTTTTCTTAAGTAAAACATACTGCAGGTAAACACCTGCGTTTGTCCATTGGACCATGGTGATTCTTAAAGTGTTCGCGTTTCAATCATTGTCTTAGCATTTCAAAACAGAATTTTTGTTGTTGTAAAAAGAAAATAATTAAATGCTTTAAAATGGTAAAGAGTTTCTTTTCTCATGTAAATTATCGACATGCCATGAAGTTCCTACACAGACTGAAAAGATAAAATTACATCCCTCAGTCTATGTAATCCACTAGGATTGCTAGGACTAGGAGGTGGACTATTGCTGCTAAAGAAGGAAAAAACCCCACAGTTAAAGCAGTTCTTGAGGTTTAGAAAGGAAACTACAAAGGGCAAATGCTGTCTCCTTTGTCATTTTCTGATTTCTCCTTTGCTTTCTGTGATCAATTCCGACGCTAAGCAGAGAACACTTCCTTTCTCTTAACCCGTTGGTAACATCCAAATTCTTCTGTGTTTTCACACCCTCGCCACGAAAGTGGACTCATTTGGAAATTAAACCAGAAAAATACATAGCACCTACCTTACAACTTCTAGCCTCATTAGCATCGAGAAGATACTCAGTTTGGCCTGCAGGTTTTGAGCTCATCAGAATTTACCACCTAGTCAAGCATTTGGCTTATGCTATGCACACTATCAAAGAAACTGTCTTTTGTCTCGAGGCCTGTAGCTGAAAATATGTGAGATGAACTGCAGACGGTGCAGGAAGGCTCTGGATTGTCTAATTTCAGGAATATAAAATGTTGAGTAAACTTCTGGTGTAGTGATCTTTAATCACCTTTGGGAGTGGTCTGCCTCCCTATAAGGATTATCTCCAGAGAATTTAATTATAAGCAGGTATGTATCAGCAGTAATGCAACTAGACTGTTAGCAAAACAATAGGGTTAAAATAGGTTTGCAGTCGGAACAAGAAAGAAACCTGGAAGGAAAGGAAAATGGTTGGAGTAATTAAGTGAAAGAAAAGTTTGCAGTGAGCCCTGGCTGTACTGCAGAGGAACAGAATTGCTGGAGAAGCTGCAGAAGGCTTCATAGAGAGACCAAGAGGCCATCGACACACACGATGCTCAGCTTTGGTATGACTGTGTAAATTAAAGTACTGCAGCATTCAGACCATTTTCAGCCCTGGACTCTGTGGGACTGGTCACCCGCTTGTGTGATCAGTAAATGTGTCCTGTCCGTCAGCTCCTTATGCATTCTTCCCAGGAGGTGAACAGATATTAAAAGGTTCCTGTCAGTAGGTGCTTCAAATTGCGTCTGATCTTAAGCCTGAAGTCGCCAGTGCAAATATGCCTTACTGTATCCATAAATCTTACTAAAAACTCTTCAGAAGTATTTAAAGTGCCTCTGTGTGTATGAATTGGGCTTTGCTACATAGTCGTCTTGACACCTTGATTTTACTAGTCATGATGGGCAACGGCTCTTGGGGCTGGTTTGCCCTTTTATAAGCATGTATTTCCATGAGCACAAGTCCCTCTCAGTCAGCCTGTGATCCCAGTATGCAGGGGAATCATTCGGATAAATGGGAATGAAACAAAGCAGCAGTTGCCCGGGGGTGATGAATTCAGTCTCCCCTTCCTTGCTCCTCCTGAACGTAACTTGCTCTCCCGGGCCCAGTGTCAGGCTGATCTATGCTCTTTCCCGTTTTAGCAGGCTCAGCTGGCAGCACATTGGAGTCTCCATAGCATGTCCTTTTGCATGAACACGGTGTAAGTAGGTAAAAAATAGAGGTGATGAGGACACAGTAAATTGAACCAAAGCGCAGCGAGATGAAACTTCAAAACCTGGGAAGCTGTTGTAGAAGGGACAGTTGTAACTGTGCAGGCTGCTACACTGGGAAGAGACTCATGAGTCGCTGTCAACTAACTTAAAGATCTCTGTTTACCAGTTTAAAATATGAATTCTGTGCCAAAGACTATGAATAGACAAATTTCATTTAATACAAGTAAGGGACAAAACAACACTAAGAGATTAACAGATCTACATTTCCACCACACAGCTTTAAATTGCAGCTTTTGATGGGGCTTTTAATTCATTTTGCTGCCACGCTTAGTGGTTTCAGACAGGATCTCCTAGAAGCTGGTTTTCTACCACCCACTTGATGCCACGTTTTACAGTATTAGAATAACGTATACCAATTTTGAACAATGAGATAATAGCAAGTTCAAATAAAGAAATTCTTAGATGTGCTACCGGAAGTAATCTCTAATTCATCTAGCTTTATTCAGGCTTCATTCCAAGCTTATTAAAATACTGCTAATTTTCTGTGTTGCTCCCCCATAAATCTCGGGTGCAAAATGAATGCAATCTATGGTGCATAAATGAAGATCTTCCGCAGAAATGACTGTATTTCCATGTTCTTAGGCTGGAGTAATTTTGTCCTTTCCTGGAAAACAGGTGGTTAAATACAGGTGTTACATGAGCAAAATTTCCTAAACATGATCCATGCTTAAGTATACTCTCCAACTACTCATGAGACGATGGTTCTCATTAAGCCAAATATAAGTATCAAAACAAACAAATACAACATTTGAATGCCGTTTTGAACACAAGCATTTGAAATACATAGAATTCATTCCAATAATTATTGTCAACACCATCTTAAAAACACACATATATTTTATTTTATTTTATCTTCTCTTACTGCTTTCAAGCTACGGAAATTGATTCTTTGGGTGAAATGAAAAAAGTCTTCCCAAACGCCGTTTCTCAAGACCCTTAGTGAAATAGCAAGAGCAGTTCTCCACCATTTCCACACGCGTAGTGCTCCACCTATTGACTTAGACACTAATCACCAGCCCCTGAAGTGTATTTTCCTAGGGTTTTTCACCCTGAATTCACTGTCATGGGTACTATCCAAATCTTCTGAGCTGCCTGTGGCCAAGAATATTCCAAGGACTATTTCTGCAAAATATCAGCGTCACAAGCCACCCTAAAAATACATTAGCTTATCAGAAGAACATCTATCCAAACCAGGAAAGCTCCTGGCAGCAAACTGCAGTGTCACTCAGGGTAAAAAAGACTCAAGACAATAATAATTTAGTCTTTCAGTTGTCAGGTTCTATGAATCCAAAACAGCAGATGCAAATTCATCTGATTAATAGCTTCCCAATGCTTGTTAACCTGCTGCCTGTAACTCACCTATGAGTCTCCTGAAACCACCTTTGTGCAAAGATACTGCTGTTAAATGGACTTCTGTCGTTTTAGGTACGCAGTACATTTGTAGTGATCTGGAACAGGTCAGAGCAAAAAGAATTTAATTTACAGCGGAACTGCATAACTGAATTCCTTCTGTTCCACAATACCGCTATGAGGTTTGTAAGGACACAGGTGGCAGAGAGGAAATTCAAGATGGCATCTCACAGGCGTCTCTTTCTTCCTCTCTAACTTCCAAACAAGCTGCTAGATGCTTACTCAGCTCCCATGGTCAGGGCCTTAGCCTTTGAGCACACTCTGTGTTTTCAGATGAGAAAATCGATTTGGGAAGTAGGCCATTTATATCGCCTCTCTTTTCAAGCAATCCATTTACACTCTGGACCATTTAATTTTAACTTAATCCAGTGTGAGGTTTCAAATTTTTCCTCCTGTTGTCTGCCTGCACTTCTGGAAAGGTTAAAAGTTATTTTTGCAAGGCAAAGACAGCCTTGTCCTGAGGTGTAAATGGAAGCCATTACCAACCGCACCCACCCTTGAGTAAACTATTCACAACCCACTAAATCAACCTGCAGACTTCACGGTGAGACTTAGGCATCGACAGTTATGCTTTACACAAATATATATACAGGGTTAACACAAGGTTCATAATGAGGGAAAATGGTAGCCAACCAGTCTGAGGTGAGAACGGGTTTGGATGCCCTCTCATCACTGATGGAGGGCAAAAATTTCCTCCACGATTTGCCAAAGCAGAAGACAATCGACGGGCTTATTTCAGAAATGCCAGTATTCCAAGACTCTCTTACCATGACAATACACCGGCTGTAGCATTTATCGGGTGTTTGATATGAACAACCTCTGCATCAAGTTCCTGAAGAATTAACTCCACAGTAGGAGCACAGAACACCTTTCCTCCATATTGTAGTGTCAGAATAGGGGAGCATCGGGCCGTGACATACTGTTTGCAAAGGCGGACCACAGCACAAGCCTCGTATTTCTATCCACATGCATCTTTTTTTCAAACAGAAGGTAGTTCTCACTGCAGAAAGCAAGAAAGGGATCTTTGATCCTGTGTCTTGAGGTTTAACTACTTTGTTAAACCAAACTATCTTGGAGAGCAGCATTTCCTCAGTTTGCTCGTACCGTTTCTGAAAAAAAATCTAGATTATCTAAAAACTGACAGGAACAATAGGATGTCTTAGTAACTAAATAATGTAGTAGTAATAACTAGATGTTATTGATATTAATCAATTAACAATTTAACTACATTTAATTGGGACATTACTTACTAATGTTGGTGTTATACTATTAAATAGCAATATTTAAATAATTACAGAATGTGATAATTAGAAATTTTCCATTAAAAAGCAGAATTTGCTTTTGTTTTTCTGTTCAAGTGGTTCTACCATGTTCATGACTGCTGGAGGAGTATCTGTCCCTTTCTTTTGTCCACACTTCCTTCCATCCTTAATGCTACTATGGCAAACTATCTCGCCCTGCCAGTTCTACTTCCACACTTAGGATTTTTTTTTTCAGCCTAATTGCTGAAATTACTTCTTTACTTAGGGATCTAAAGGAAACGGTTTTGTCGTCATGAAATACTCCCTCCATGATGATTACAGTTTTTTTCTGGGCAATTTTGTCCAAAGGGGTTTACCACTAACTTTTGGTTAAGGTACTTAGCATCTCAAGGTGTCTCTGTTCCTGATTCCCAGTAAATTCTCTACACAGTGACTAGAACATGTGTCAAGAAAAGCACCCACACAGAGCCTTCCTTAATTTAGGCAAAACGCTTTTCATGTATTCAATAGTTTCTGGTTGATAGTCTCTTTTACTTTCTCCTTAATTTTTATCTTTCAGCACTTAACAGGGAATAAGACTAACTCTAATTCCTCAGTTCAAAAGAACATTCATGGCTATTATTGCTGTACCTATTATTCTAACCCGAACACAACTATTCTGGGGGGTTATGAGTTGGTAAAAATTCAGAAGAGTTGTCCAGAAGATTCTCGGCCACAGAATGCCCAGAGTCCTCTCCAGTTGTCTTACTACCACCCAGCTGTTTAAACTGAGTGTATGTACAAAATCACAAAACCAAACCAAGGTTCATACAGTGATGTTTGAGAGTAGAAAACACATGAATGGAACTCTACTCAAATTGTTGTGAATAGAAGTATATAGAATTTAATAGTAATCTGGATAATAATAATAATAATACAGGTAACATTTATGATTACAATTATAGTGACTGGAAGTCACATACGGTCAAGTGTCCTTGACTGGGAGGATAGCACCGTGCTAGTGCAAGCCTCCCCGAGCTTTGCTCTAAAGTCAGCTTTATAGATAAAGTTGCTTTACCTAAGCACAATTACTTAGAATTGTTTATCCAAAATAATTTCTCAGAAGACAGACCACAAACTACAGGCCAGCTGCCTATGTTGATCGGTCGCCTGTGTCTGTTGAGCTGTGGGCATTGGGGGGGGCAGTCAATCACGACACTCCACCATTGATTTTAGATCAATACAGTCAGTACGTAATTGGATTGTCTCCACTGGATCTTCCCGAGGGCCTCTCTGTAGGATCGCAACTTTATGGGTCACAACATGTCACATATTGATTATACAATTACAGCGGTCTTTCAGAATACAAAAGCATATACTAGTGGTGATTACAATGGTAAGTAGCCATTTCAAGCCAGTTAATACCCATGAAAATAAGCCGTTCCATTTAACAATTAAGGTTTTGAACACCTGCGTATAATTCTGTCAGTGCAATTTGTTGTTTAGTAGTCAGAGACACAGATTCAAGAACTTGGGAAAATGTTACAGATTTCCACAGAGTTTGCTTGGGTATCTCTCCTTTGCCTAAAATGCTTCCCAGATCAAGTTAAAAATTGGTATGGACCAGTTATGCAGGCCATGGTCCAGGACCCCAAAACCACAGTGGTTCATTTGTCTCATGGGTTGGACTCAAGAACCCAGACCCCAAGCCCAGACTATAAGGCATTCAGGCTTGATCAGAAACATAACACATCCCTTCCAGAGATCCCAGAAAAAAACAATGGGGCTCCCAAATATCTGCACAATTCTGAACAGTCAACTTCTCAGTCAGAGAAATAGAGAGGTTAGGAAAGACAACAGCAACATCAATGGTCCAGCCTTCACCTATACTTTGAATTTCTGATGGTTGTCGGCAACCATAGAGACCACAGGAATTATGAAGGAATGCTTCAGTCCAACCCAAATTGTTGTACAATGCAATTTGGCCGTAATAATCACAAATGAGATACACACTTGGGATGTGTAGACTCCCTCCTCCAATTCTGAGGGGTACTAGAAATCCACCACCAATGTGCACTTGTCCCATTAGTTTCAGAGTAGGGTCAAACTAAATTCGTCGCCTGATCCATTTTCCAATCTCCATCTGCGATACTCACACCTTGGAGTAAAAGGTCCTTCTGGGGCGGCATTTGTTGGGAGGCCGCTTTAGGAGTCAGGGGACACGGTTGTCACATACCTGGCATAGTCACGTTGTGGGGCTGGTAAGAAGGGTGCATTGCCTGGAGCACCACGTTGTCCAGCAGGTCCTGGGTCCACGGAATGCGAAGCTGGTGTCTGGGATTCACACGATACATTTGCCTCACAATTACCATGGTTTTAAAAAGTCCTTTAGCACGTTACGTGCTAGAGTGGGGAAACATTTATAACCTTGCAGTAAATGATTAAAGTATACCGCTTGCCTTTGAAAGTGAAAGCAATTTTTTCTATATCAGCCTCTACAATAGGTATGTTAAAAAACCATATCCTTAATATCAAGTACCATCCCTGCCACAACTTTCCTTGCTTTTTCCTGCCTCAAGGGGCTGGAAGGAGATTGTTCCCTAGCCTTGAGGATTCCTCCTTTCTCTGCTATTTCCTTGCTCTTTTGCTGGACTATTGCTGCCAAATGATTGTAAGGTTTTTATCTATCTATCTGTTGCAGAGGTACTCCTAATTTCAAGATTTGTTAAAATAATTCCTTATGAGACATGCCCTCAGAACCCCGACGCATTTTAGCTCGGTAGTTCCTTGTAAGAATCCTCCAACTCTGAATAAGGTGACAGCCTGTGTTAACAGATCTGTCCACGAGCCTGCACGGGGAGGACTTAGAAAAGTCAGCATTATAGTTTTAAGTTCTGGGAGGAGGCCCCACAGAATCTGTTTTATACCTTTATAACTTGGGAGTGTCAACCATGGATCAGGGGATCTCCCTGTCCTGGG
>VZSC01018423.1:164671-178763 GCA_013398225.1 Steatornis caripensis | reverse complement strand
AGTCTTGGCAGCCAGATCTGGGGGAGGGGGAATTGGCCCCGCATGTCCGGGTTGGTGAAAGCGGCCGGCAAGCGGCGAGGAGAAGCCCGCTGGAGCATGGACCTGNCCCCGCATGTCCGGGTTGGTGAAAGCGGCCGGCGAGCGGCGAGGAGAAGCCCGCTGGAGCATGGACCTGGCTACCAGGTGCCTTTGTGAGTGGCACCAGTGGGTCAGGGTGACATTGCACATGCCGAAAAACAAACAACGCCTCTTTCGAGATGGGTTTGCTCAAGTTTCTCCTCCTGCCTCTCTGCTTGTGGCAGGAGTGCCTCTATAAAACCCCAGGGTCTCCAACGTCCCCCACCATGGACGTCTCAGACCTGCTTTCCTCCCAGTGTGCTGAGATCTCCGCTGGCCTCCAGCCATGAGGGTGCTCTGCATGATCTTTGCTGTGCTCCTGCTTTTCTCCTTGGCCACTCCAGGTAAGACAGCAATGCATAGGGGTGGAGAAAGCTGCGCTGAACCTGGAAGCTGGAGGTACGAGTGCCTGTCCCCTCTCCAGCCTTCATGCCTTTGGGCTGAGGGAGGTGGTTCATCTCATCCAGCTTTGGCAGTGGAGATCAGCTACCTGCAGCTGGCTCTGGCTGATGATTTATCCACCCTACCCCGCACAACCAATTTGGGGTGAGATGAATGCCGCACTGCAAATGCCTGTCTCTCATGCTCATGCAAAGGGACCTTACCAGCAAGCTACAGTACTGACATGTGTAGAGGGACGACTTTTAAGAGTCCAGTGGTCCCTCCGCTCAATGGGGACAGAAAGCATGGGTCCCATCCTAGGCAGGTCTAAACCCAAAGGTACACTGTGCATCAGTAATGCCTGGAGCCAGCAAGGAGATAACTTCTGGAGCTCTCCTCTCTCCCGGTGTCTGACTTTTTCTGTTCTAACCCATCTCTCTCCCTCCCATCGCAGGGTATGGGCAGTTTAAGGGCCCTTGTGGTGGCTACTGTTCCTACATGTGTGCCAAAAGGGACGAGTGGACTTTCAGCCAGTCCTGCGGGAAGATGTACTGCTGCATTCCCCCACCCAAAAAGGGAAAATGATTGCAAAAGGGTCCATCCGTGGAGAAAGAGCAACACTCGTGGTGGGGCTTCCAGCACTGTATTCACAGTGTGACAGAGACGGTGTTCACTGCTTTGAAGTAAAGATGGGCGGACATGATCTCTGTGTGCTGTGTGGTTCATTCGCCTCCCGGGAGGACAATGCCAGGAGAGGTTCTGCAGCCAGACCTCCCTGGACCATGATCACGACACATCTCTGAAAGCCACAGGCATTTCTGACAGCCCCAGACCTGCGACGTGCTGGAAGGGAAGAGGCTTTGGGATTTCTCATTGCTTCCAAACAGGGTGGTGGCAAAGGCTGGGAGACTACCGATTGCCAAGTATTGCGTGTCTCTCCTCCACAAGCTGAATCCCAGTTTAGTTTCAGGAGACACAACAGCCCCCGATGCCCCATCAGTCCCATTCAGCCCCTGCACTGGGGACCTCAGTTGCATTGAGAGGGTAGAGATCAGAGGCGAACAACCACCACCTTCCGCTGGCCCCCTCGAAATCCTATTCCCAGGGTGCCTACAGAGCATCCTTATCCCAGTGCAGCTGCTCAGATTTTGTGGTCCCATGGCTGTCCTGGAAACACTTGCACAAAGCAGGTGACTTTTCAACATAGCCTGTGAGCAGACTATTATATTAGCTGTGACCTCTTGGGGGTCACCGTTAAGGGAAGAAAAGACAAGGAGAATTTCTTCAGTGTTCCCTTCCCTATCCCCTCCAATGCGTGACAAACCATTCACCCTATGCTTTCTGCAGGTGGGCAGGGAGCGATTTGGTGTTGGGTGGCTCAGAGCATCCTGGCAAAGGGCAGCCAGACAAACCCCAGGAGAAATATTGGAGGGTGGGATGTTCATGTCAAAAAGGGTCAATTCCCTCACCAGCTCACGGGATGGGAAACAGCCCTGTTTCTCTGAAACCCTCCAGGAAAAAGAATAAGTTTCCAGCCATAGGGGATTTCAAACCCAGAAAAAGGCTACTGCCCTGGTATTTGTGAGACTGAAGAGTGCTGCAAGGGAAGAGAAGAGACATAGACCTCTCCCTTACAGAGACATTGCTGAATTTCTACAAGAGGAAAGTTGGTGTCTCCTCTCTTCTGTAGCATCCTCTGCGAGCACTACAATGAGTACATGTTGTTGGGGGGGAGAGTAATTTCTTCCTAAGGCTAATTTCTATATTCTTCCAAAACTCTTGCAATTGCCAGGGGAGTCCGAACACACGGTGCCCGCAGACGTGTCTCTGCTGCCGACTGGAGAGGTGAATGCACCACCCTTTGTGTCTGTACGTGCAATGTAAGCTGCTCCAAGGGGCCCGCTACCAACCATGGGGGTCCAAATGACTGTGTACCAGGCAATTTTGGGGCAAACAGGAATAACCTAGTGAGCAGCTTATGATCCTTTATTTTATCCTTAGGACACAAGATAAATGTGAAACCTGACGAAAACTTTAAAAATTTTATCATNATTTTGGGGCAAACAGGAATAACCTAGTGAGCAGCTTATGATCCTTTATTTTATCCTTAGGACACAAGATAAATGTGAAACCTAACGAAAACTTTAAAAATTTTATCGTTTTAAAGACTAACCAGGAATCTAACCTAAACCTAACCCTAAACCCTAAACCCTAAATCTAACCTAGTCTAAAAGACTAATCAAGAATCCTGATAAAGCTGTGGGATTTCTTATATTTTTCTTGATCAGAGGAATGAGTCTCTTTCCAAACTAGATGCGTACTGGGAGATGCTGAGTGTGAGTGGGTTAACATCCAGACGACTGAGGCTGAGATCAGGCAGGGATAGGCAGCAGCGAAATGTCACCCTGGATACAGGATAGCCCATCAAGAGCCACAGACTGTCTTCTTCGAAGCAGTAACTTCTCAAGCTTCACCTGACCCCAGACAACAGGATACGGAAGAAGGGAAATTCACCTAAAACAATCGTGTGCTGGTGAGTAGACTTCACAGACACACGGGGTTGAAAGCTTGACAAAATAATAAAAATTGCAAAAGGAAACACTGAACAGCAGAAAATAAAAACCAAACCCCTTTGCTGTTTCTTACACATTTTTCCTGAAGAAAAAAACCCAAGAATTGTGTGAGGAGAGTGAAAAGCCACGTGAAAGTGAATGAACTGCAAAACGGATTTTTGAATTGGTGTCTCTCGCTCTGCTGCATCTCCAGCCTTCAAAATGTTTTCTGCAGCTAAAGAAAGTTTCTGACACCAGTAGCTTATTTTGAATTTCTGTTGTTGGAGAGTGACAGTTCTCTCCTGTTACTGCCCATGTCATCTGCAGATGTGTAACCTCCTGGGGCACCTTGTTACAGCCTCTTGGGGAGCAGCGGGACCCTCCAACTGCATTAAACAAAAGGAAGGAAGGCGTGGGTCCTGTTTGGGAGGTTCCAGCCTGGAATTTGACATGAGTGTAATGCAAGGAGAGGGGGGAGACAGACTTCCTTCATCTTCAGATCCAACCTCTTCTACTGGCAAAAGGTTGGACCTGGGATCCCCAAGAGAAACCCAGCACTCCTTGAAGTAGAGAAGCTCTCAACACACAAAATTTGAGGTTTCCCAAATTCTAGCTCTCCACACACAAAATATGGGGTATCCCAAATTCTAACCCTGCATTTCCCAGCCACGGGAGCTGCATGTGTTGCAGTTTTGAGGTTCATCTGCTGCAACTGGCTCTCCTCTCCACTGACCGCAGAAGCAGGGAAGGCAGACGGGATGTAGCTCCATTACACAGAACAGTCATCATTTCAGACACAGGCACTTTGTGCTTACGTTAAATGTGTCTTTTGCTTTTTCGTCTCTTTCAGAACAGCAGTGCAGGCATCTAATGTTTCCACAATGAAAGGCACTCGAAGGAAAAAGAAGCTGTGTTTGCTCTGTCCTGACAGCCAGGAAATGTCCAAAACCTCGCTGAGCCACTCATCTCCTCTTGCAATGGTAGAGCATCCTGCAGATGCTACGGATTCATCTTCAGAAGCAGCAAGTGAGGAGCAGACAGCGAGGGACACCAGCTGCTTATGGCAGATGTTTTGGCTGCAAAACTCTGTCTCTGTTGTGTGGAAATGCTGTTTGTCAAAGTTGTCCGCACCAAAGGACGGCAAAAGTGAATGGCATCCAAGAGATTCTCACTGGTTGCCTTTGGGGGCAAGACAGGAGCTGATGGGAGCAAAAATTTGAGTGATCTGTTGTAAAGATGGTCAATAATAATTTTGGACTAAGACTTTTTGATCACAAAGGCTGTTATTCCAGCTACACAAGATGTGTTTTTCTGCAGGCTAAGTGGACCAGATAGGAATCCTAAGCTTGCAGAGAGCACTTCAATCAGTCCTACTTACACGCACACTCATAGCAGGGAGGAGAGAGGTACTGCAGATTAGGTATACAAGGAAAAAAAGCCAAAATGGCAGGGACTGTGCTCTGGTGTCTCAGAAATCAATGGTAATAAACTGGCATTATGAGAGAGAAATATCCAGCTAGTACAGCAACAAGAGGTGCTTTCCAGGGCTGAACCTTCCTCTTGGCATCATGGAGATGAGCATCCAAAAAAAGGCATGCAATCAAATGATATTGCATATATAGAAGGTGCTGGTGGCAGTTTTGGGCTTTCAGAAGAATGAGCAAAAGCGCAGAGTCCAAGAGAGCAACACCCAACATCACATATTTTACAGCATCACATTGAAGGTGTGTTACTCGTTGCGTGTTGGATGGTGCTTTGGATATGAAGATGCAAGATAGGGTTGGAAGATACAGTCCTGTCTTTCCAGAATAGAGCTCTGGTACAGAGGATCTCAGAAACTGTGCCCAGACTTTGTCTTGGAAGGGATTAGTTGCCCTGAAGTGAATTAATGTGTGCACAGGTTAAAGACGGGGTAATCCAAGTTGACACTGTGAGTGGAGTATAATTGCAAGACCACAATGGTTGAAATATGAAGACCTCCTTAAAATATATAATCAGACCTTCTGTATAGCACACACATGATAATACTGCTTAAACCTGTATTTAATTCAGTCTCTTCCGGTTAACTTGGGTATTCCTTGGACAAAAGTATCCAGGTGTGAACAGATGTCCAAGAAAAAGAGAAGACATAACTTCCCTAGTGTGGTCGGTCACCACTACTGCTAAGAACATGGATTCTTTTTAATTTCAATCCATTCACACCATAAATTCTAGCTATGCCAAGAAGCAGATTTATGTCCTAGAAAGCAGCTTTCATAGGAGAAGTAGTTGAATATCTTAGTGGAATACCTTAGAATACCTTGGATGCCAGTCCTGATTGATTGATAAATTACCGGATTCTATGGGTTTTGTATGTTTACAGGGAGAAAACATCAGCTACAGGGTCATTGACCTAGCACTAGGAGACAAAGGCATTACAAGTGATTTCTCGGTACTGCCTCTGGTATGCTAAATAACAGAGAAACAGCACTCAGTTCTGACCAACATACAGGGCTTGGTTCAAAGTTTTACCCTGGCAGAGCCACTCTGCAGTGCAGATCATACGGTACTTACACTCCACATCTTTGCAGGAGCAGCAAGGGATGAAAAGACCACTACTTTTGTGCTTAATTTCAATAAGAGCACTACATAAAAATGTCAAAATTGTTAAAAAGAAGACAAAAGGGACAGCTAAAAGAGTTAAATCCTTGCAAATAGATTCTTTGCAAGCAGCATGGGAGCTATTTAAGGCCACTATATTGGAGACTCAGAGAAAATGCATGACATCCATTAAAAAAAACCCTGAGAAAGAGCAAAAGGAAAAGGTCATAGCAGAACAGTGGGATGAGGGAGTTGACAGAAAGAAGCTGAAATTGTGGCCAAACATGGAAAATAGAAAAGATAATAAACTGTGCCTGACAAAGTGTAAAACACAATAAAGCAACTCAGCAGAGAATCGCAGGAAGAACTTGCAAAAGGCAAAGAAATCTCTTGAAATAAGTTGTCTTTTTCCAAACACATCAGGAACAGGAAGCCTGATGAAGAGCGTATAGGGCAGGAGAATGCCAGAGCAATAAAGTTAATAAAAGCTAAGGCCACTCCATGGAAGCTAAATGAAATATTTGCTGCTGCGTTCACTTCGCAAGGAAGAAGGGGGGTCTTCATGCTGAACCCTCCTTTGTGGGGACGCATCAAAGGACTCATCATAAATGCAAAGGAGGTGGAGGAGAGGAAATAAGCAGCAACAAACCCTCAGCACCCAGGTTGTTTTTCCCAAAAGGGAAATTCCCTAAAGGAATCCAAGGATGAAATAGCTGCCCTGATGACTGCAGCGTGTGTTCTATTGCTTAACCAAGATTTTCGGTGCAAAGATGGGGAGATACTAACCTTATGCAAAAAAACCCCTTAAAATATTCTAGAGGGTTGTAAGCCAGGATTGTACCAGTTATAAATATAATAACATAGCAAAAAAACAGAGGAAACTCCTGTCCTAAAAACCTGCTAGAACTCCCTTAAGAAGGCAGTGGACTTGACTAGAGACTGGGGTGGAGGAGGCAGGGACCAGCACTATGGGGCTGAGTTGCAGGAGAGGGAGGTCACGGGGACCGCTGCTGGGCGGTCATTGCTGGGGCTACAGTTGTAAATTTGACCATAAAAGATCTGGAAAAGCGATTGAATAGAAAGATGGCAAAATTTGTGACTGTCGCTGTGTTGTTGAGGGTAATAAAGGTGATGGCTGTGGGAGGACCTCGCTGGTTGAGTGGCTGGCTCGTAAACTGGCTGATGAAATTCAGTGCAGATCGATGTAGTGAAGCACATAGGAAAAATCAAACTAATTTTATATGTGGAATGAATGGCTCTACTTTGGGTATTTCATTGCCCAGTAGAGACTGGGAATGCAAGTATTTAGGAGAGGAAGAGAGAACAGGGAACAGCATCATTACACTGTACGACTTGACAAATCTTGGGAATTTTAGCCAGAAATATTTGGACCCTTTATTTGCTCTTTTTTGATTTTCTCATTTCAGGGAGAAATTTTTTACCTCCTTTTAATGACACCTAATATCCCTGTGCAATAAGGGGCGAGAGCCGGAGGCACCGAGACTCATACGTGCCATTCAGAGAGTGAAATCTGAGATCTGGTGAGCCTTCAGCCTCCCTCTTATCGGGGAAGCATCAACTAGAAAAAACCCTNGGACCCTTTATTTGCTCTTTTTTGATTTTCTCATTTCAGGGAGAAATTTTTTACCTCCTTTTAATGACACCTAATATCCCTGTGCAATAAGGGGCGAGAGCCGGAGGCACCGAGACTCATACGTGCCATTCAGAGAGTGAAATCTGAGATCTGGTGAGCCTTCAGCCTCCCTCTTATCGGGGAAGCATCAACTAGAAAAAGCCCTGACGGTTCATTGCTTTGCTATTTATACAAACTGAGCTCAACCAGAAAGGTCCACGTCCCGATGCAAAAAAAAGCCGGTCCAGACTCTGCCCCAATTGCTGTCTGCGATTATATGTAGGTACGAGTGACAGAGAAGCAGATAGGCACATTAACACGAATCATTGGACCAGACGTTTTCATTATGCCTGGCATTCCTCTTTCTTCCAGGGCAGATGTACTGACTGTCACTACAAGAGAAGACAGATCTTTAAAATGTATAGCACCAGACAATATGGTAACTACAGATTTGTGTGTAAAGCTGTTTTTTGCTGCTTTATGCAGCTTGTTTCCTTGAAACTGTTTCTGCAGAAGTCATTATATTTCACTGAAAATAAGATCTAGAGGAAAGCAGTGGGGGAAAAAAAAAACCAAACTCTTACAACCAGGACCCAATCTATTATCACCCAGCATCTTCCAGAAGCAAGGCTCAGAAAAAACCCTTTCTTTTGGAGCTGCAATTTATGACGCTGTTTTAATTGGCATTTACCATAATTTCTCAAGTTACTTTAGCTGCCAGATATGAAAGATAAAGAGTTTTTCCCAAAATACCTGTCCTTTCAAGATGTGGAACACCATCAAAGCTTCACGTGAGAGGGGTGAATAAATGGCTGCACTAAAGTGATGTGGGTTTAGATTAAAACCAACTGCAATTCATGATCACTTCATTATTCCACTCCTGCACATGACTTCAGGGTACCAAGACGCGTGGGTGGTTCAAGACTTGGGTTCACATACAGCAAATCTAGTCCTGGATCACTGGCATATGAAACATCCTAAAATAGATTATTGACAGTGGCCTGATTTTACAACATATAGTAGTACTACAGTTTCTCTAGAGTTGGTGATAAGGTATTTTGACAGCCCCAAATTCATTGGGAGGTCAGAGCTGATGCTGTCAGAGATGTTTTAGGTTCCCCAAACATTTCTTCTTCTTCTAGGAATGACCAAGTGGGAAAAGTGGGAAAACAAAACAGGTAGTTTGCAGCCCCTTTTCCAGTCTGCAGTTGGCTGCAGAGACTTTGGTTACTTATTTCTCTTCACCGTTCCATTTATCCATTCCCCATCCAAGGTCCACAGAGGTCATTGGAAATTGTGTTGGCTTTATTCAAGCTGCCTGCGTGTTTACTAGAAGAAGAGGAGGTGGAAGCTTGCCATGGACCAGGTGGGTTTACCAGGCTTGCAGGTAGCTCCTTGAACGCCTGCAGCAACTGCGGGTCATTACTGGGTGGTCTCTCAGTCCTCCCTTTTAAGTCCCTCCAGCTACATTTTTCACTTTCACCACTCGCTGTTTTGTCTCATTGTGTTCCCCTGCAATTCTTGGGTTTCTCCAACCCTGTGGCCATTTCTCCTCACAATCCAGGAACACCTTCAGATGCTACAAGATTTCAGGAGACCTGCACATTACCAGCACTCAAACCCACAGCTAGGACACACGAACATGAAACAGGACATCATTAAAAGGACATGTGGACAATGACTATTTTCTATATGGAAGGTACCTATGGTGACTCCATAGGCTGAGGCAGATGAGGATGAACATAATCACTGTAGCAGAAAAGACTGCTGCAAATAATAGCCCCTTTACAGACCCCTTTACAGCAGCTAGGACTGTTGTCTGCCCATGGCAAGCTCCTATGGATGGCTCAAACAGATGCTCTTGTAGGTTGTCTCAGCAGAGAAGCCTTTGGGAGCTAGAGGGCAGGAACGATGGTCTCCCAAAGATCCTTCTAGAGAAGGTCCCTAGGAGATGCTGAAGGGAGTGTGAAATACTGCACCCATCCATTCCTGCTAATTATTCAGTCATGCTGACACGGTCTTGACAGGATCTCAGATGGATACTGATTTTTGAGCCCCAGAACCGAACCAGGCTCTCTCCCACACGAGACCCATGGGTTTTGCTATGAGGCACAGTGTGGAAAGGGACACCCAGGAGGGTGTTAATACAACCAGATTTTTTTCATCTGCCATTGACTGAATTCACTGCAGGAAACAGAGAGGAAAACTACGTAAGTTCAGCACTTTTGTTACGAATTTTGTGCAAAAAGAATGAGATACGCAGCTTGTGGGCCTTTTGGGCTTGGCTTGGAGAATCTGTTTTAATGCTTTATGTGGGATCGTAGGGACACAAGTAACCACACCACACACACCAGAGTTACATCTCCTTTTTTTCTCTTTTTAATTATTGAGAGGAGGGAGTTACAATTGGGTTAGACAGTTGAGAAGCTGTTCCCAAAGCCACCGTGGTGCCTCCTCTTCCCCAGGTGCTTCCTCTTTGGCTCCTATTTGCCCTTCCAGCCAGGAGGGATGCAGCAGTAGTACTTGCAGTCGGAGGAGAAGGACCACACGTCCGCCTTGTTGCACTTGCTGGAGCAGTACCCCACCTTGGGGCAGTGCTTCCTTATCTGCCCATGGCCTGCAAGGGGGAGACAGAGGGACAGTGGTTGGGTCAGGATCGGTGCCTCTGTGCCCCACTGTCATGCCCTCCCACCACCTCCAGGTGTAAGTGTGGCAGTGGTCAGAAGGATGAGACCCTGCTCATAGGGAGGTCCCGCTCCCACATGTCCACCACTCCTGCCCAAGCTGAACTCCAAAGCAGGAAGGGACCTTGAAGAGCACAAGCCTGGGAAACTGCTTGTGCATCCCTCTCCCTGCAGCTGATGATGACACAGGTGCAGTTTGGGAAAGAGATGCTCCCAAGGAAAGCACATTCTTTCCCCTCATGAGACTCCCCCCAAAAAGCAAAGTTCACAAAGATGCTCATCTGTGCACCTCTCTTTAAGAGACAGGATCGGTGTTCTCAGAGCAAAACAGCAAAAGCAATGTCAAAGTAGCTTCAAAAAATTGAGTTGATCTTTCAAAATATATGGAGGGTTTCACAGGTGTCAGTTCCTGTGGTAACCAGAAATCTGACCTGCATGTGTTAAAAGAGATTCATGTGCCAAATAAGCAGCAGCAGAGTGGGAGACTGTTGGCCTAAAATAGCTCAGAAATTCTGTCCGGAGTGAACGGATATTGGACTGGGAACCCTTTTGTTCACTGAAGAAGGAAGCTAGAACCAGAACTGGAGGGATATCTGTCAGTACTGCTCATTCAAAATGCAAAGGAACAGGACCCTGAAGCTATACTCAGAACCAGTTTGTCACAAAAGGTGGCATCATCTGAGCAGGAAGCCTCCATTGGGCTGGTCTCCCTGGAAAAGACACACAACACTCACTTGGTACTCCATGGCTAAAATAATTACACCAGGGCCCAGCTCACCTCAACCTGGAAGGTGTGAAAAATTTCTGAAATATCCTAAAAGTGCCAGTTACAGAACTTTAACTCAAAAGCGAGTTTGTGTTTTGAGACAGTATCTATTTTCCAGATACAGGGTCCAAATCAGATGTCTGCAAACAAACATACAGCCCCATTTTAAACAAACTGGAGTAACCAAGTCATCTGAGCATTTCAGGAGACCAGCACCCATCCACATGCAGAAAGGACTTGACACCTTTATGTAGGCAACAAAATCACAGCCCTTAAAGCCAATAGAGATCACATTTGTTCAAGCTGCCTATCAAGCATGGCCCACTCTGACCCTCATCCCTCTGATTCTCCCACCATTGTCCAGCTCACCTCCCAACACCATTCACCATCTTACCTGGGACAGCCAAGGAGACCAGTAGGAAGACAGCGAAGACAAGGTAGAGGAACCTCATGGCTGGGGCTCAGCAAGGATCTCAGCAAGGCTGGAGAGAGCAGGGTTGGAGAGAGCCTGAGCTGGACGCTGCTGAGTGGCAAAGCTAGGGATCCTCATACTTATAGTGCATTTCTGAGCAGAGAGGAGGGTTCTAGAGGGGGAGGTCCCGTTGTTCACGGGACCTCTCATGGTTCACCACACAGCACAACCACCAGCCCCTCCACCCTGCACCTGGGTATGTTGGCAAAGCTCTGCTGTCCCCAGATCTTGTATCGATACCCAATTCAAATGAAAACCATCGAGTGTGACAGGAGTGAACAGTGAGGAGATAGAACAGATCTGCTGGGGCAGAGGGACCTGATAGGAAACAAGATCAATATCAAAGGGGGCCTTTCTCAACCTTTGGCAGGGATGCAACTGTATGCAACAGGGCTGAGCCATGACTACGACGCACCGGTAACTCTCCCTCCATTGTCTAGACCTGTCACTGTGTGGTGCTTGACAAGCTGAGAGGGGCCCTGGTGAGAGCAGCCTTCGCTTGGGAAGGACCCGATGTCCACCTTCTTGGGAAACATGACTGCAAAACCCCTCTGATAAATCTAGCAAACACCATGTTCAATGTAGCCTGTTCTGGTGTCCCCTCTCATCCCACCTATGAGCAGGAGCACTGGGGCTGAGAGGCTTTTCCCAGGAGCCTGGATGAGCCAACCACTTGCAGACACTTTAATCATCGCCTCTTCCTTGCAAACCCTCCAGACAGACATGGGTCTCAAGTGTGCTTAATTTCTGGGATGGAAATAGCCTGATTCCTGCTGCCAGAGGAGTTCTGATGCTGACAGGAGGTTATTCAGTGAAAAGAAAGCTGAGTGCAAGGAGTCTGCAAAGCAGAAGAACCTCAGCACCGAGCAGCAGTAGAAGCAGATGGCAAATGAGAGGCAGTGACGGCAAACTCACTTTCATCTTCCAGGAAAGAGGTGCTCCGAAAGAGCACGTCAGAAAAAAAGGTCATCTCAGTGTCCAGAGGCAGTCAGAAAAGAAAACCAAGTGTCAGGATTTACTAGAATGGGCACTGACAAAAATCAGTGCGTCACTAACAGTTTCAAGGGTACTTCATGGTGCATACTGTGCACGCTGCTGGTGTCTCTCTGCAAACCTAGAGCAGCAAGAGAAGAGGTATAGAGGATGGTAGCAAGGATGGTGAAAGCTGGGTACTTATTTTCAGACAGTGAGATAGTCTGGGACTATATACCGGGACTCCTCCACCCCAGGAGGAGACAAGTAGGTGGGGATATGTGACGGCGGTGTAAAAACTATAAATGTCCTAACAAAGAGAGAAATATGGTTTTCCATTCCTCATAACCAGAGAAGCAAGAGACTAGATACAAAAGTATGATGCACTGAACAAATAAAGTCTTCTTTCACGCTGCACACAATGGGCTGGTGCAACTCATTGACATGGATATCGTGGAGGAAGAAACTGTAAACATGTTCAGAAAGCAAGTTGATCTGACTTTGAAATTGGCTCTGCTCTGAGCAGCTGGCTGGACCACAGGACCCCCAGAGCTCCCTTCCACGCTGGATTATTCTATACTCCCATTAAAACCATAAAATCCATTGAGGGGCATTCTGCACAATGATACAGATTCACACCCAGTTCAATAACCCTGAAACCTCAGAATGCTGGAATCAGAGGGGTTTCCAAACACTGTACGTTTGCCGTGTTCTTCCACTCTTCCAAGTGTCAGCTATTCGCCACTGTCAGACTGAAGACACTTGGCTAGATCAGTCCCTGCTATAGCCCGGTTGACTCTTTCCCAAACACATTTCTCACCACACTTCCTGAATCTGCATGGGACAGGTATGATTTTCAACACGACTGGGATGTGGTCATCCTGCTTTAAGTAGAAGAGAGTTTAATACTATGGATGTGGCCAGGGTATGCCCACTGGGCCCTACTGCTGTCTAGTTTACCAACAAAGACACAACTATGACAATTTGTGTTGTTACAGAAAATGCATAGAACCACAAATGTCCTCAGAGTCACTGCTCCACAGCCTCCAGAGTTCCTTACTACCCTAAATCATCCTTCTCAGAAAGGCGTCAAGCCTCTTTGGGAATCCCACCAACAACTGGCCTCCCCTACATAATTTTCCCTCCTTCAGGACACCATTCTCCATTCCACTAGAAATGCTATCCTATATACAACACTGAACCGTCATCGCTGCAGTTTCAGCCCACTGTTTCTCATCTGGACCACCCTAGTCATGGGGAACATGAGTACGAGGGACATGGACAGGGACTTTTTACAACGGCACAGAGTGATAGGATGAGGGGAAATGGTTTTAAACTGAAAGAGGGTAGATTTAGATGAGATATTAGGAAGAAATTCTTCACAACGAGGGTGGTGAGACCCTGGCACAGGTTGCCCAGAGAATCTGCGGATGACTCCTCCCTGGCAGTGTTCAAGGCCAGGCTGGATGGGGCTTTGAGCAACCTGGGCTGGTGGAAGGGTTGGGACTGGATGGTCTTTGAGGTCCCTTCCAACCCAAACCATTCTATGATTCTATGATTCCATCATATTATTCCCTTCCTATGTACTCTTTATTCCACATTTGTGGGGCATCATTGCTCCAACATTTTTTCCCATCGCCACGATCTCAATGCTTCCAGATTTTTGTTATAGATCGTATCTTCTTGGTACCTGAAACATGTCAGCTCTAGGCTCTCTCCAGCTGTTCCACCTCATCTTGAAGTATGGTCCCCTAAGCAGTAAAGAGAACACTGCTTGAAAGTCTACCAGTTTGGAGTAATAAATGGACTAATTTAAGTGCCTGACACGTCATAACACTATTTGGTTTCTTTAGAAAGAATGATTTCTGCCTTTTCTATAACAGGATGACATTGCACCATTATGTGCACCTCATTGACCACTGCAGCCCCACACCC
>VZSC01018423.1:151258-164585 GCA_013398225.1 Steatornis caripensis | reverse complement strand
CCCCGCATGTCCGGGTTGGTGAAAGCGGCCGGCGAGCGGCGAGGAGAAGCCCGCTGGAGCATGGACCTGGCTACCAGGTGCCTTTGTGAGTGGCACCAGTGGGTCGGGGTGACATTGCACATGCCGAAAAGCAAACAACGCCTCTTTCGAGATGGGTTTGCTCAAGTTTCTCTTCCCGCCGTGCCGCTCATGGCAGGAGTCCATCTGTAAGCACCAATGTCTCTATATTTGTTTTTGATGGGTATTGTTCTTTGCTCCCGGCATGCAGAGATCTCCATTGGCCTCCAGGCACAAGCATTTTCTACACTGTTTTGCTTTTCTCTTGGTTTTCTCCATGCCCACCCAGGTAATGCTGCAGCTAGGAAGCTAGAGAGGACAGGAGGAGCTGGAATGTCAAAATTAGGAATAATCACATTCAGAGTCCTCTTGTCTGGGCAAGCTGCAGTGGGCCAATTTTGAGTACAGTCCTCAATAAATTTTGTATGTTCAGATTGCTGAAGGGTAAACTGGAGAAAGACTCTTCCCAGTCTCTCATCTGTCACTTGTTTACCCTCTTTNGAGGGACTTTTTACAAGGGCATGGAGTGATAGGATGAGGGGAAATGGTTTTAAACTGAAAGAGGGTAGATTTAGGTGAGATATTAGGAAGAAATTCTTCATGACGAGGGTGGTGACACCCTGGCACAGGTTGCCCAGAGAATCTGCGGATGACTCCTCCCTGGCAGTGTTCAAGGCCAGGCTGGATGGGGCTTTGAGCAACCTGGGCTGGTGGAAGGGTTGGGACTGGATGGTCTTTGAGGTCCCTTCCAACCCAAACCATTCTATGATTCTATGATTCCATCATATTATTCCCTTCCTATGTACTCTTTATTCCACATTTGTGGGGCATCATTGCTCCAACATTTTTTCCCATCGCCACGATCTCAATGCTTCCAGATTTTTGTTATAGATCGTATCTTCTTGGTACCTGAAACATGTCAGCTCTAGGCTCTCTCCAGCTGTTCCACCTCATCTTGAAGTATGGTCCCCTAAGCAGTAAAGAGAACACTGCTTGAAAGTCTACCAGTTTGGAGTAATAAATGGACTAATTTAAGTGCCTGACACGTCATAACACTATTTGGTTTCTTTAGAAAGAATGATTTCTGCCTTTTCTATAACAGGATGACATTGCACAATTATGTGCACCTCATTGACCACTGCAGCCCCACACCCCTCCTGCAAAATCACTGCATCGCCAGATACTGTTCATTCCACCCTCTCCACCAATTCTTCCTGTATTTTGCAAAAAAATGTTAATGTCCAGTGTCCTCCAACATGCTGCAGTCCCTTTCAGCCTGCTATTTGCAAATTCAGTAAGCACAATCTTTATTCCATTATGCAATTTGTTAATGAAGACCCTGGATAGTTCAAGACTCAGAATAGCCCTCTGAGATGTCCTTCTACCATCACCATGGTAACTGGAAATTTATTAACTCCTGTTCATAAACCATTTTTCCTTCATTTCCTTTAGGCCATGATCAATACTGGGAAAAAAAACCCAAAACTGAGACAAAATAGTCAGCCAAATAAATGTGATGAAAATGCTATAGAGCACCACCTTTGGAGGAGACTCTTGAGGAATCTCAATGCCAAAACAGCAGTCAGGGATGAATGCACCCTGAAAACTATTCCCCACAATGGATCCGATACCCAGGTATTGTCCATTGTGTCCATGCCTTGCAGGCAGTGTCCAGAGCTTATCAGAAAGGTGCCCAGGCCTCATTCCTGCACCTCTGGGGAACAGCTCTGCTGTTGGCAGCCCTGGCTGGCGCTGGGTCGAGCAGAGCTGTGCTCTGTGGCTCCGTGCATGCTGGCGGCAGAGTCTTGGCAGCCGGATCTGGGGGAGGGGGAATTGCCCCCGCATGTCCGGGTTGGTGAAAGCGGCCGGCGAGCGGCGAGGAGAAGCCCGCTGGAGCATGGACCTGGCTACCAGGTGCCTTTGTGAGTGGCACCAGTGGGTCGGGGTGACATTGCACATGCCGAAAAGCAAACAACGCCTCTTTCGAGATGGGTTTGCTCAAGTTTCTCTTCCCGCCGTGCCGCTCATGGCAGGAGTCCATCTGTAAGCACCAATGTCTCTATATTTGTTTTTGATGGGTATTGTTCTTTGCTCCCGGCATGCAGAGATCTCCATTGGCCTCCAGGCACAAGCATTTTCTACACTGTTTTGCTTTTCTCTTGGTTTTCTCCATGCCCACCCAGGTAATGCTGCAGCTAGGAAGCTAGAGAGGACAGGAGGAGCTGGAATGTCAAAATTAGGAATAATCACATTCAGAGTCCTCTTGTCTGGGCAAGCTGCAGTGGGCCAATTTTGAGTACAGTCCTCAATAAATTTTGTATGTTCAGATTGCTGAAGGGTAAACTGGAGAAAGACTCTTCCCAGTCTCTCATCTGTCACTTGTTTACCCTCTTTCCAGCTTTCTCCATTCCTTATCTCTTATTTATGCTTCTCCCCTATTATTTGCCAGTACACGTTCATACCCTCTCAGCCCCCTCCTTCATTCTTCACCTTTTCCCTTTGCTCTTCACTTCATCTTTTTCTTGTTTCCCATGGCCGCTACAGAGCAACAACTCTGCTTATTTCTGCAATTGATGATTCATAACCTTTTAAATGCATAATTCCATTTACTGGAATTTCAAAGGAAAAGAAATCATTACTCTTACACTAAGTAGCTTCTTTTTTTTCTTGACAAACAACTGGGTTTTTTCAGATGCAGAGTTTATTTTATAGATATTGAATGTGTATGTTGCTGTAAGTCTTCAACAGGGAATCCCTCATTCATGCTATTCACATCTGAATTCAAGTAAACACAACCGCTCGTTGCTGATGTTGGCTCAGCATGCAGAACTGCGGTGCTTGTGTGGATTCATCTTTTCTGGATGCAAAACCAACAGCTATAATTTCTTCCTTCGAGTTAAGGCACATAGACCAGAAAGGATGAGTCTGGATGAGTCTACTCGTACATGAAAGAAACCACTGCTGGGGGATGCTGAGGGAATCCGCACCACAGGAGAAACAGCAGAGCTGGAGAAAAGGGGAAGAGAAGAATCTTTCATGTTTCTTCACAAAACATATTTTTCACTGTATTTTTGAATTGGATATGATCTAGCCTTGATGTAATTTTTTTTTTTTTTAAATCTAGATTAACCCCCAGGCAGATCTGTCACCTCATGCAGATGTTTTCATGGGGCTTATTTCTTTCCAGCGTTTTCCTGGTAAAAGCAGTGACCTCCATGATCCTTGCATTGTTTACACAGGCTGCCTCTATACCAGTAAATTAAGTATTTTCAAAAGTGGCAATGAGAAATGTACAGTCCATCATCATTAATATAAATCTAGGCTTATTTTCCCTCATGCATTATCTTGCAATTACCAGTTTTTGCGAATCTTTCCCAGAATGTTTAGCAGTGAACGTAGACTTGGTCTAGCCTACTTCAGAGTTGTAGGTACTGGGGATTGCCACTGTGCAGCAATGGTAATTGCCAGATTAACTAGACTCATATGATATTGCTAATGATGTGCTCCAGGAAAGGCAGATGCAATGGATGCAGTTGTACAAATTGGGCACCTTGACTGCTCCTTAAAACTAGAGATAAATTATCCACTAAATTAAATAATGATGGTCTTTGCTGGTTTTAAGCTAGACCCTTTAACTGTCATAAATGCTATTGGGCACATACTCAAGGGGGAAAGAGGGCAGTAAGAAAACTGTCCTATCACATCCAAATCCATCCCATCCCATCCTACTCTATCACCTTTGAAGGGTGTCAGGTGCCTATGACCTATCTGTGAAACCCTTCTGTTGTAAATTTTCACACAAGCAAGTCAACACCCTCACCTAGTTCTTCTAACAAGATACGTTTTTTTTCTGTGGCTCATGGTGCCCAGAGGAAGTCCTTTTTCCACTACTCTTGGTTCATTTAATCCAGAAGAGGGAAAGACAAGGGGATGAATGGCTCAGATAGTGAGGCAGCAATGGGAACTGCGGTCTCTTGACTCCTCTCCTCTGAATCTTTGCAGCTGAAAATTTGAAGCCAACTCCTTGGCACGCCTAAGTTGGCTGAACTTTATGCTGTGCAGCAAGATGTCAAAAGGATAACTTAGCTCAGCTGTGGAAGTAAGGATGTTTGCAGCCTTGGTTCATCTTGCCATCTGCTTTTCTGCTGTGATGCTCAAACATTTTCATTTGCTATGAAGTAAACAGCATCAGGGCCCGCCCCCGGTCCGTAGACTAGCTGGCCTGCTTTGGCCATCACCATGATATTAAATTCTATCAGCTTCCAAGACAGTGTGGTTCTACCCAAAATGCCTATTGGGCATGGTCTTTGGTCCATAGTAACTCCTGAACTTGCACTTGGGATGTGATAACACTGGGGCTAGTTGTCCTGGGACACAAACAGCTCCCAGGACTGTGCCAAGCATTTAGGAGTACAGCACTGTTTAAAACAGAGTATGGGTGCACTCTGGGGTAGCTCAAGGTCTCAACATCTCTATGTATTAAAGAAAGAAGGAGGAGTAAATATAATCAGATCTTCTGGACTTCACACGAATCTTCTTTCTGTGTGAATTGGACTGTTGGTGAAAATTTTCCCTGGTGAAGGGCATCCAGTCATGAGTTGGAGATCTCCAGGAGACAGAGACATCACTACTTCTATTGTTAATTACTTTCACTCTTGAGAACTAAGCTTTATTTCTAGGTTTAGTTTGTCTAACTAAAAGATGCATCAGGAGGTTATGCCTTCCTCTGTCTAGTTAAGCAGATGTATTTATTTTTTAGTATAGTTTCCCTGTGACGGTACTTGTACCCTGAACTGAATCACTCCCCAGTGCAAAGCTTTGGTAAGCCACACCGATTCAGCTCGTTATCTTCCCTCAAGGTGACATTTCCTCTATTTTGTTATATAAATCCACATCCTTTTTCCAAAACTTGTTCTTTCCTGTAGCATCACCAACCACAAACATTCAGTTCAATGTGAGTCAGCAGGGTATCCTTGCAACAGCGAAGGCCAACTGCATACTGGACTGTATCAGCAAAAGCATGGCCAGCAGGTCAAGAGAAGTGATTATTTCCCTCCACTTGGGACTTATGGGACTGCACCTGCAGTCCTGTACAGTTTTGGGCTCCTCAGTGCAAGAACGATATCGGTAAAGGTATGAGCCCTGCTATTTCTATCCAGAGTTCGATTCCTCCGTTGCATTTGCCTTCTCCACAGCTACACGAAATTATTGGCCCAGAGCTCTGCTGTGATCAGACTAATACAGCTCTTCTGTTTACCTGTTCTGGTGATGAAGTACTTGCAACAGCAGAGTCTTGGGTTTAGTCTTCTGACACATGAGCAACAACTTTGTATCGTGAACAACTTTACACTATGAATCTCATTATTTTTGACACTGTGAATCTCATTTCTATAACTCCAGTCCTTATGACAACCTAGTCCTTTCTGTGTGTTACCTTGATCTTTTCCTGTATCAATGGCATATGCTAGCTTTGTGTCCAGTACGTTACTTTTTCACGCTTGAATTTTTGTTCTAAGAATGACCCTTGAGAAAATCTCTCGGTAACCTCTCTCCTGCCTGAGACTTTCCCTTTCAAGGTTATACTTCAGCCAACTTACAATGCCTTTATTAATCCCTTCCACTTCATCTAAAATAGGTTTTCATTAGCATTTTACTAATGCTCTTCACTGAAGTGCATTTGGTGAGATTTGATGCCTTCTCTTTACCAAGAAACCCTATTTCATCAGGTCGGTCTGTTGAAATCTATTCAGCAGAGAACTCATGGAACATTTTCTTTTGTATTCTTGCTCGCTTGTTTGTTCTCAAAGCCTTGCATAATACTGAGATCAGATCATACTCACCTGGATGATTTTTTTTTCTTCTTGGTCTGAACTGTAGTACTGTGTTTGCTGTTCTCAAATTTTACGGTGGAGTCACAGACTGGAAAGACTCCTGAGAAGTTATTGTTATTTCACCCCGGTTCTATGAGCCACTTTTCTGAATTTGGGGAAGGATAGTACTGAGTAAGGCTCTGTCCTCTGTGGATCTGACATTCAGTGAGGCTGTTCACAGTTATTTTTCATTTTCTGACCCTACTTCTTCCCGAGCACCACAGCAAAATATTCATCCATCAGCCACGCTGATGCTCTCCACAAAGCAACTGCGCAAAAGCAGCTCTGCTTTGTCTCTGATCTTAAGGCTAAAGAGACTTTTACTCTGCTTCAGCACTGTTGGAGAGTTACAGCACAGCTTGAATTTTTTCCAGTGCTCACTTTCTCCGTGTCCTTTTTGATTTCCGAAATGACAAGTCATTGCTCCAAATTTATCCCGCTCCCTACAACAGGGAGTGGAACAAAAGGCATTTGAGCCTGTAGGAGCACGTCTGGCCCTACTGGGCTACCCTATCTCTAATCTCTTTGTCACATGTAAGCATGGCTACTCCGGCCATTTGTTCTTTACTAACTGGAACCATTAATTGGATTCTGAAGGAAAAGATTTTCACTTCAGAACATCCAACAGAGAGAACATTTACTGCCACGCTGAGCACCCTTTTTCAGACATAGCCTCCAGCTACTCTAGACACCGAGCCTAGCAAACCCTAATTCAGCTTATTCATATTTGATATTAAATACTCAGCACAACCTAAGCAGTCACTGCTGAACTGACAACACTGGCGTGCGGTTCTACCCCCTGACATTTGAAATGATTTTCCCTGGTTGTGAAGTTCATGGGACCTGTAAGCACGCAGCAAAATGTGCAGAGGTGCCTACTGTAACCCAATGTGCACAAATCTATGGTATTTGTTGGAAAATGCAGCTGTGGGAAGTATGGCTGATGCATAGAAGTGTTGCCTCAGGCTGACCCGGTGGCCAAGGAAGGTCCATAGAGGAAGAAGGTGGTCAACTGCTGGTGCTCCTCTCCTGTTTTCCAAAACAGGTTGTTCACTGCTCTTTCTGAATTAGGCACGAGATGGCTTTGGTGTCTCTGTCCCCTCTACTTGGGGAGGCTCATACTGGGTCTATGAAACCTGTAGCTCCTCAAGCCCCTCTGCCTACTCAAGCAAAACTTTCTAAGCCTTTGAGTCAGACTTCCACACTGGTGGGTTTGAGCATCAAAAGGGCATCCTGGAGTTAATTAAATGGTTCCTGAGGTCCTATTGGTGTTGTCTGTTTGACCCACCGTGAATGCGGTCTTCAGAAAATACTTCAGTTGGAGACTTTGCCCACTGTCCGTCAGGGCCGTGATGAAGGACCGCTGCTATATCGTATGTATTTGTGGCATAACCACGGCCTGTGGATACACAGAGAATATAAAGGGGGAACAAATTAATTCTTAAGTCCCTTAACGTAACCATGACAAGCCTGTTCACTTTGTGGGGATGAACTGAGAGTTAACCAGCCTGCAACTTTTTATCAGGTAACTTGCCAGGTTTCACCAGTTCTGATCTTACTGCATAAAACTCTGGGGTTTTTTACACAGAAACCCTTGTCAAGTCTCCATCAAGTCCAGGAGGGTTTGGTTTTGGAGATATATTAATTCATACTTTTTAGGAGGCAATTCGTGATGCAGCTTTCTCAGAAATGATCTGGAAATTTCCTAAATTTGGTCAGACCCCAAGAACCCGGCTTTGAACTCGTGAAGAATTACCCCAACATTTACACCTTCTAGGACACAGGGAACCCAACACATATCCTATGGAAAAGCACCCAGAGCTATGTTTTCAAAGCACCACATCTTTTAAATAGTAATAATGAAAAATCAGTTCATAAACTATTTGTTTTATCACCTCACTTTATCCTCGTTTGCCCTTTCAGAAACAGGTGGAAGAAGAGCCCGGTTCACTTGAATGACATAACAATTTCTTGTGAGCTTCAGAGAAATCGTAGTTGTCTCTGGTGCAAACTGTAGTCACTGTATAGATGTCTGTTTAAATATCTTTCCACTTAAAACCATGTGCAGGTCAAGATCTGCTCATTAATGCCCCTTTTTTCATGCTGCTGTCTAATGGAAAACCTTTATAACCCCAGGGGTTTCTCTTCTCTGCCACCAAATCCTCTCTCTCTCTTTTTCGCCCTCCTCACTGAGAGATCTTGGGGCCCTGCAAATGTTAAATCGTGGCCAGAGGTAAACTCTCGAAACCATCCATGTTTCCACCTAATAAATCAAGTCAAGGCGCATCAACACATGAAATATTTATCAGACCCCTATGCAGTGGCCTAAATTGATGTTTTCTTCAAAATTTGGTATTTTTTTAAGTCTATGAAAAAGGTTGAGTTTTTCTCCCTAACAATCTCTGACAAAGACAAATGCAGATGATATCAGATATCTTACCCTTCCCACATGGGTAGTAATGAGTGCCGGGGAAAGTTTTGGGCACAAATTGTACCTGAGCAATTGTTCTCACTCACTCAGAATAATTGCATACAACTTTGGCATCAAGATGTCCGTGTGTTTCGGATGGCCAGCCCTAAAGATACTCCGAGAGCGCAGAGACCTGTAGGTTTGTCTCTGGTGAATACCTGGCTAATGCCACGACAAGAAAGGATTTTCCCAAAGGGATAAGAAAACAAACCCAGTGCTCCCTTTTCATTGCCCAGACATTACCTAGGGTGATAAATGAAAACAAAAAACCCCCAAAACCCTTGAGATGGAAAAGACAAAAAGCTTTGCAAAAAATGTTACATTTCTGGACACTGTGCAATGCCCCATGATTCTTTATGACAAAATGGAAAAGCATCAAGAGAAAGTAGCTATTCCCTGAAAAAAAAAAATTCTGCTAAAAATAATTTATTATGGAAACCCAGACCTGAGGAACACTTGTGCGTGCGGTGTCGGGTACATATGTCTGCTCCATCACATCCTGCCAGCCTCCTTCCTCCCGCGGTCTGACTTCAGACTTGCCCACTCGCTCTCCGGTTGCCAAATCCCCAGTTTGATGTTGCTGTGGTTTCAGGAGAGCTAACTGGGAAGCTCTCCCACACCTTCAGGCTCCCTCGTCCCAGCTGCCAAGAGGATGCACCCGGTTTGTGGGAAACTGTGTATTCCAGACAGGGTTTAGTGAAGAAGCGTGGATGGCAGCTCTGAGGAAGTGCTGCGTGCTCAGACATACTCACGGATATTAAGTGGAAAACAACACATAAATCAGCTTTAGCAATCTCTTCCGCTATTGTAGCAAATTTTGCATAAATAGAATAATTTATCTGCTTCTTTACCAGAGGGTTTTGCTCTCTAACTCTTTCTTTTCCAGATGCTCTGGCTGCATCCACACCAGTAAACGAAGCAGTGCCAGGACCGGGCTAAAACATAAAATTTAGTAGAGCCCCTGGCACACTTTTGGTCTGGGCAAACCGGCTCCTAGGCAGAGCTCAAGAGTTAGCACAGGGACTAATACCAAGCAAGCTGCCCACTGTGGATCCCTTTTTGGAAGGGCAGGAGACCTTAACATCACGTATATAGCTTGGCCATAGCAGCTGGCCTCACGGCTGCCTTGGATTTACCACTACGGATGTGGTCACTGCAATCACAGATGATTTTTGGCCACAAACATCTTTTACCTTGCGCTTTCACTCCCCTTTTAAGAAAACCTCGGAGGGTAAAGTGGCTGGGTGTTTGGATAAAAAGATCACAATCTATTTCAGGAATGAAAACAAGCAAATAGCGAGCCCTAAAAATTACCAGTGCTCATCCAAGAGGCAAATGGTCATGGGACTGCAGCATATGGAGGGCGATTCTCTGCTATTCTGCCGCTAATTACTTCTTGGATTTCACAGGCGAAACCCTGCTGGTATGAGCACACGTCGTCGGGGAGAGCTCGCTTGCTGAAAAGCCTAAAATAATGATAATTGCCTCTGATCTGGGAGAGTCTCACCGGTGAATCCAGACCAACCACATGCAACCACAGAGAGGAACCTCTGCTCGCTGGGGTCTGCCCCGTGCCCTGGGCTCCTTCTGGGAGGTGTGGAAAGAGTGGCCAGAGACCCCTACAGTTCCTGATCCTGCTCTCTAGTCGGGAAAGGAAAATGTGGGAAGAGCCCTTTCTCCTGCCGAGGCCAGACAAGCCTCTTGGCAAAACTCTTCAAGACACATTAGGGGGCAGAGGGAAGCAGATGGCTGGGCATTTAGGGGTCTGGCAGGGGCAATCTCTGGGCATTTGGCAGAGAGCCCTGATTTATCTGCATTGCCTTCTGCTTGGATACTTTCTAGACGTGCACACTACTCCTGCTTGATAGGGGTGCTGTTTCTCAGGAGACTCAGGAGACTCAGGAGAGCAAGAAGGAGCTTATGCATCATGGCAGCTGGTGAGCCCTGATTAACCCGTTATCAGTTATTATGGAAAAAATGCATCCTCACAAATACCTGTACGGGTTTTCTCCCTCGTGCAAGGAAGTCTGTACCCGCTTGCCATGAGGTTAGGTTAAAAACGTTGGTGCGTACAGCCCAGCCCGTGGATGGGGTCGTTTCTGCTTGAGTGGGGAGCGGTGGCTGTGGGTTTGGCAACACAGGACAGGATAATTTGTGCACGACAAACAGAAAAAGCTGTTAGGGTGGTGGGCTTTTATTGCGCAAGAGACATGTTGTACTCTTCATGATGTCCCGTACATCTCCTATTCTTCAGAAGATTGTAGTAACGTTTACTGACCGATATCAGGGCTGCATTGCGCCAGGCAGTGTTGAAACACAGGAGGGGAAGGAGCCTGCTCCAAAAGTGACTGATCCTTTTTTTTTTTTACGGGAGGAAAAATGAGTTCAAAAGAGCAGGGTGACTCTCACTGCAATACTCAGAGGTTCCTCTGGAAGAGAGGAGATTCGAGCCAAGTTTTTTTGGAGCACGAGTCTTTCAGCTTTGCCACATAGCAGTTCATTTTCCCTAAAGCAAATGGCAAAAAGACAGAAAAAGGCAGGCAGTGAAACCCATATGAGTGCCAGCTGCTCTTCTTAGGTGCATTTCTAAAGCACCTCTTACTCCTTTTAATCCATGTAATATCTCATATGCCCTCAATTTGGCGACTATATTTGATACTTTTTTTCCTCTGACCTGGGAGAGAGATGATCCACTTCCACACATCGCCTGGGGATTGCAGAGTCGTCGGGAGTAACGTGGGGAAAGCGCGGGGTTTATAATTAGTCCCATGGTGTGCAGCCACAGCCCGAATTTTCCTTTTTCCCTCCTTCATGGAGGCAAAAGTGTCGTTCCTCCGCTGCCCATGGGGCTGAAGCCTTTGCTTTCCTTTCCAGCCATTCTTCGGCTGAGTATGTACCATCCCCTGGAAACACTTGGGGTCAGGTTGGACGGGGCTCTGAGCAACCTGATCTGGTGAGAGATGTCCCTGCTCATGGCACGGGGCTGGACCAGATGGCCTTCAAAGGTTCCTTCCCGCCCAAGCCATCCCAGGACTCTATGATTCTATTGAGGATGCTCTGAATGGATACGACTCCCCACAGCACCTTCAGCGAGATGGAGGCCACACCACAGAGAAAGCCACTGTCCCTTGGTCTGTGGGGTCTCGGGGTGCTTTGTGGGGATGGGGGCTGTGGGGGCCATGGGGATGGAGGGGGTGAACACGTGAGAGCCCAGGCAGTGCCTCCTTGGAGATCCAGGATAGTCAATACCTATGAGTTGATTACAAGGCAGACGGAGATGTATGGAGACTCCAGGCACCTCTCCTGAAGAAGCTGAGATAGATGCCCCCAAAGCACCGGCCCTCCCAATGCAATCGCAGAGGGATCTCCAGCACCGCCGTGCACGGTGAGGGACAGTGAAGCAGCTTTTCATCTTCAGCCAGGATAAACCACACAGGCGAGCAGAGAATTAACAGTGCTGCTCATGCCCCGAAGGTGGGAGTTTGTGTTTAGCTCTGGATTCATACCAAAGGCTTCCCAGTCTGTCCAGTAAAATGCAGGGAACTAGTCCTGCACTGCTTGCAGCCCATCTCAGCACCGGACCGAAAGCAGCAGCACAGACACGTTTTTATTTTAAGTTACACGCAGGACTCCAGGGCTAGGGCAGACCCCTCTTCTCTTATGGAGGGGTTGATGATGTGGATCAGTGCAAACCGCTGTAAGGGGAGAATTAATCTTCCTTATTATGAATCTCCGCATATATCTATGAGAAGAAAATGTCATTAATTAGACTTCCAAATCATTCTCAGATATTGAAATCACCTAAACTGCCAGCATTAATAAGACATACAAGTAACAGCCTGGACACACTCAGAATGAACTCAGTACCAGAGGTGAGTGTAAAAATTCAGGTCACCGTATGCAAACACCTCTGCAATCCTTCTCATGTGCAATTGCCTAGAACAGGCTGTCATCAAAAGCTGCCTGTGTGCATCTGCACAGATAGTTCCAGGCTGTTTCCATCATGCAGGAACTGAACAACCTTGAACTTGCAACACCAAAGTAATCATGGGCAGGATGGTACCAAACAGCTATTCATCTCCTCCGAAGACAGCCCTAGAAATGGCCAATGACCTGATTTTCACGCTTTGTTCCTCTTCAGAGATAAAGCAGATGGAGGCTAAGGAATCAGAGTTCCTCCAGGTGAGCGAGACCTGTGGTTCTGCATCGGAGCCCACATCCAGCTGCCCGGTCCAGCATCCCCTTTGGGGGAGCGGCCGTGGTCAACGCAGCCAGCAGCGCCTCTCATCGGGACACGCCTGGTGTTTGCTGTCAGCACGAAGAGTCCTTCATCTCCTTACAACTGCTTAGAAGTCTGCTCTTGCTTGGAAACACAGGGGTGTGTAGACAGCCCCTCTCAGTAAATGCTGTATTTCAGCATTACCCACCTCGAATTTGGGTTTGAATCTTGCTAACTTACTGGTTTTGCTGAAAACCCTGCTAGCGAACCATCCCCTGCCAGGACCGCTCCTCTGGCCCTCAGGCTTTGCCTGGCCACATCAATGTCAAGACTTTCTTGGCCTCCAAAATGGAGTTTGCTCGACCCCCGAGCTGCTCCCCGGGTCAGCGCTACCTGGTGCAGCCCACATCCCTGCCTGCACCGCTGCCAACAAATTCAGCGCAGACACTGGAGTTGCAGCTGTGCCCAAGCTCTCTGTCTCCCCTAACACGGATGTACTTTACAGCAATAATACAGGGAAAAACGCTCGCGCTTCTGCACACGTGACTGTGGGTTGTTGGCGGTGTCACAGAATGTATCACGCTATAAAGCAGCAGGTACATCCAGAGCCATGCCCTTCGACAAGGGAAAAACTTTGGGGTGATGCCCAGGATTATATTATATTATATTATATTATATTATATTATATTATATTATATTATATTATATTAT
>VZSC01018423.1:119586-136336 GCA_013398225.1 Steatornis caripensis | reverse complement strand
GAATTTAAGGCTGCTGTTAAAATCAAAACATGCTGAAGAGGCTTCTGGGTCCCTTTCCCCACCAAGGCTTCTGCCAGCAGGTTTTGCTGGCCATAAGGAATACAGGCTAAGGATGCGCTGACTGAAGGTCAGCCCAACCAAGCCGCCGTCCTGCTATCGAGGACCATGAGCTCAGTTCCCTACCAAACTTTAGGCAAGGTTCTGCCGTGTGCTGTTTGCCCCTGGGGGTAATAAATGCCTTGTGGCCATTTGATGTACCTGGATGGTGTCCCTATGTCAGCAGGCGGTGGTGTGGTACCAGCCCAGGAGCAGCAAGCCCTCCATGGAGACTGGGCTTGTCCAAAGCTGCAGATAGGGCAGTGTCAGCTGTTCCAGCCTGGACTTCAGTAAGTGAGGACTCCTCGTCAGCGAGGCTGCTTGTTGACTTTTGGGTTTGCCTGAGATGGAGCCAAGACCCGTGTCTGACCCTGGGTATCAGGTAGCCTGAGTTCTCATGCCAAGTGCCTGCAAGGGTGCAGGGTGCCAGTATTCAGCACTTCTTTCATAAGTGTTTGGCTGTTGGAAGCTGAGAAATTACATAACAGGAGTTCATGATGAGACCTTTGTGCTTAGATGCTGTGCTGGTTCCAGGAGGTGCTTTCCGAAGGGGAGCTGTAGTGCTTTATGTAAAGCAGAACCTGTAGAAAAGAACCATGCTGGAAATGTTAAATTGCAATTTTAACTTCAAAGGAGCTTCATTCTCTGGGGTTGGTGGCTGGCAGGTTNACCTTTTTTTCCTCTAAACCTGCTGATGTAGGAATACGTTTCTGTTCTGAGGTCTCCCTGAGAGAGACATACCATGCTTTTACTCCCCATGAGGCTGAAGCTATCAGCAAATGCAGCTAGTGTTGTTGTAGTGTGTACTGCAGACACGCTGTCTGCTGCGTCTGTGAAATAACTAAAAGCTGCAGTCACCCATTTCTGACCGCCTGGGCTTATTCTGTGCTGTTCGTTGACCATGTGGATAAACCAGACAGGGAGCTATTGTTCAACAAGTCCCACACCTCCAGAACGAGAGTGACCTGATAATTTCTTCCGTTGCTTGTAAGCTTTATCTGCGTGCTGGGTAATGAGCTTCTGGGAGCTGCTGCAATAAGAAACTGTGATTGCAGGCAGCATCAAGAGATGTGGGGGAAAAAACAATGGGTCAACAGACCTATAAATAGATACTAAAAGGACTAGGCAAGGATATACCTTCTAATACCTTTAATACATCATCTGAGAGGTGGCGCATGAGGAGTACACTGCAGAGAGCAGCCAGGCTTGTTTGCTCTTGAATAGCATCTCTTTTGCATGGTGCTGGATTTGATCGGACCAGTCGGTTGTTACAGGGGGTCCGGATCCGTGGATGGACAGAAGTTGATTATGCCAGTAGTGACAACTGAGCTTTCATACGTGGTGCAAATGGAATAGATCACCAGTATTACTCTGTGCGTGCTTTATTCTCCGTGTGGAAATTCCTCTTCCCTAGGATGTTATGCTGGAACAGTAGTGATCTGTTTTCTGACCCAAAGCCTATACGTTGTGGTCTTTTCCAGACAGATGAATGGCGTCTAAGCTGCATCAATAAGGAATTCTCTGTCTGTCCTTCCTATCCTCCGGTTGTCATTGTTCCCAAATCCATTGATGATGAAGCGCTTCGGAAAGTTGCCATGTTTCGCCACGGCAGTCGCTTCCCAGTCCTCAGCTATTACCATAAGAAGAATGGGATGGTAAGCTGCACTTGAGGAGTGGTTGCACCTGAAGGAAGTGTGTGAATTTGTTCGTTTAATGAAAGAACAACTTGTGCTCTAGACAGTACAGTTCGTGAGACGTTCGTTTTATTTTCTGACTTAAGTGTATGCAGTGGAACTGGTTCTGGGTGGTGGAATGAGTAATCTCCCTCCTAGAAATAGCTATTAATCCGCTTGTTTGGGAGCGTACGTGATATGAGCTTGCTCACAGCAGTAAGAGCAAGATGAGACTTGTAAAGCCACTGCTGGCACCCTTACTTGCTTTGTCTGCCAAGAGGCTTCATGCTGAAAGGATGGCAGAAACCACGTTGTCCTGGCTCTGGGTGGTGGGCCATCTCCTTCGTAATAGAGTCATGATGACAGCAAGCGTGCCCAGAGCCAGCACTGCTTCTGCTGTGTAACTGTGTTAATGAACGATCAGAACAATCTGTTCTCTGAGCCTGTGTCAGTATAACGTATTTCAGGAGCAGCAAATTCTTGCTGTTGTGCATGCTTTACCACCTCTCAACAAGCCAAAATGTAATTGAGTGACTGATATGCTATAATTAAGAAATGCACTGTATGAAATTGTTGAGTAATTCTTTGTATCTCTTGCTGATGCAAGCCGTTCTGAGGATGTTGGAATGTCCAACCTGCGTCTTGTAAACTTGATCCAGGCTTTTGAGTCAAATGTTCTAATGTGTTCTTGCCTCCTGTTGCCAAGATCTGTAAGCCCTGAATTAGAGGATGTCTAATCTGACTTAATAGTACCTTTGGGGTTTTTTTGCTTTGCTTTAAAATCCCCCATTCACCGACTTCATAACAGTCGTGCTCTCTGCTTTTTCTCAGCTTGACTGAAAACTGTTGGAAGGAAGATTTCTTCAATTATCTCTCCAAATGTTTCAAGTGTGAGGAATATAATAGCACTTGGCTCGGAGCGCGTGAGCTTGTGACATAACGGTGTCTGTCACGTTGCTCTCCCGACTCTCGAGTTTTCAAGCATAGTTGGGGTTGCTGACTGGCTGCCCTCACATTTTAGTGATAGTTTGAGCTGCTGGGATGCTTTCTGAATTGAAAGGTGTTTACTGAAGAGAAGTCTCAGCTCATAAATCTGTGGACCTAAGGCTTATTGGTCTTGCCACTGGGTAAAACTGTACCTAAGAGGCATCTTCAACGTGAATGACTCGAGGGTTTTAAAAACAGAGTTCAGGAAGACCTTAAAGATCACAATCCTGAAAATGTTGGTTTATAAAGGAGCCATCAGCAGGAATCCAGTTCAGTGGCTCACAAAGATGGTACTACAGGAATAATTAAAGGGATAAAGCCTCTAAGCAACATCTGTACTTTAGAAAGTGGCCTAATTGCTCAATGACTGCTTAATTCAAGGATTTTTAGTTTGTTTTTTTAAATAAATTCAGTCCCTGAATAGGATTGCACTTAAGGATTTGGGGCAAGGGAGAACAGCAGCTGTAGGAAGAACCAGAGATGTTTCTGTGCATCAGGCAGTGCAGATCAGGGCATTTGCTTGTCTGTGTCCAGGCATGGTGGATCGAACTTGAAGCAGATGGAAGTGCGGTGGGGTGAGAGCTGAACTTGCTGGTGTAAGAGAAGACTTAGAGAAGAGCTGGAGATCCAGGAGGGCCTCAATTGAATTTTACCCCTGAGCTGATAGAGAAAGCTTCTTAAGTTGTTTTTTTTAAGGAGCTGTTTCACTCCCATTGTTACAATGACCTGAGTTATAAAGTAAAACAGGAGCATCCTGCGTGAATTTTGGCGGCACGCTTCTCTAGAGAACCATTCTCCATGCCTGGTGTTGAGACCTGTTGATCTAATGTGTCAGTTTGTAGTCTACATTTACAGACCCCTAAGAAATCCTGGAGTGAAGGGGCGTCCTTTGCATCATGAGTTTAAATCTCCCTTCCTGGCTTGGTGCTGAAGTGATCGGTGGCTTTCAGTCTTAATTCTCTCCATTTCGAGTGCCTAATTCATGGTTACTTATCTCCACAGGTCATGATGCGAAGTAGCCAGCCTCTTACAGGTACAAATGGGAGACGGTGTAAAGAAGACGAGAAGCTTATTAACGCCACGCTGCGGCCTGGCAAGCGTGGCTACATCATTGATACGAGGTCCTTGAATGTTGCCCAGCAGGCCAGGGCCAAAGGAGGAGGCTTTGAACAAGAAGCGCACTATCCTCAGTGGAGGAGGATTCACAAATGTATTGAGAGGTGGGTGAAACCACACAAGCTCTCCTCTGTGCTTGGCTTTGTAGTGTTGTGTCGGCAGAGCCGTGCCAGCTCCATGAAATACTTGCTTCTGTAAGGTGCGGCTGTGTATCCTGCTTCCTGTCAACAGGGTCATGTTCCTTTTTTGACAAAATCGGGGTATGTGGATGCTGAAGGTATTTGGCTTTGGAAAGCTGTGTTTTGGTTCCTTGTTCTGAACAACCTGCTGCAGGTTGCAGGTAGCAGGCAGTCTCCCTGTGCTGTCTCTCTCTGACCACCTGTAGCTGCACTCCAGCCTTCCTGTGTTCCCCTTTGCAGTACTGCATAGGAATGAGCAAGTCACCTTGCCAGAAAACTTCTGGAGTTCTCCTCTTAGCCAGTACTTTTCCCTGGACACTTAATCTTGTTTGGGCGTTTGGAGACAACTTAGTAAGTTAAATAGGCTTTTAGTCCGACCTTGTTCAACTGCTCTTGAGCCTTAGGTTTGGGGAGCCCTTCTATGTGGGCATGCAGTAATGTCACTGGAGTTACTGGAAAACAGTTACTCTTCTCATCACTGTATAGGTCAGCTCTTCAGGAGCTAATATAAGGAATTTCCTGGCCGTTGCTTTGAGCTATTTGGTTTCACTTCTAAAAATTTTACGTGGACTTAAATTTGGTGTTGATTATTTTACAGATGGACGTAAGCATCAGATAGAAAGGAACGAATAAACCACAATACATAAAGGCGAAAATATCTCATGCTATTATTACTTGGCTTTATCAGCTTTTCTGATCTCTAGTCTGCTAGCTGCATCCTCTGTTAGACCTGAGCCACACACTGGAATCAGTGTTAAGTGGTGTTTGGTCGGTCAGCAGTTTGGTGCCCTTGGAAGGCACAGTGTGAAACAAGACCAGAGAAGCACTGGTTTGGTCAGCTGCATGGTGAATACCAGTTTTCCAGGGCTTGAGGACATAATGCAACAAATGCAGTAGTGATGCAAAACGCGTTCCTTCCCCACCCTGTTTTTCTTATATTCTTAAGAAATTAGCCAAACTAATCTTCATGTGGTTCCATGTTAAGACATTGAGTCTAGCTGAAAATTTTCTGTGTTACAGTGGAGTTGTGTCCTTGTGGTGGATGGCTTTCAGGTTACTGTTGCAGCTCTACAAGTTAAAACTCCCCCCAAACCTCTGGTGTAGTACAGAGGATGAAGGTGCCGCACTTGAAGTTTTACTGACGCTTGCTAACGTCCATGCCAGGTTGCAGTCACGCTTATGTTTGGTCATGGGAGTNGGGGGGTGGGCTGGGGGATCCCCAGAGGGCCCTGCCAGCCCCTGCCATGCTGGGATTCTGTGAAACACTTCACATGGAAAGTGTAAGGTGTGGCTGAACACACACAGAGCTCAGGTAAGAGAAGAAAAAGGCCGTACACTTGTAATGCCTTCTGAAACAATTTGTTTGGAAAGGTAAGACACTACTTATGTCCAAAGAGTGCTGTTCTGCTGGCAGTTAGTGCTGGCTTGGTGTTACCAGTGAAAGCAGGTTTGTTGTTGAGGAGATGTGCCTTCTACAAGGTCATACTTTTTTAAATAATTGCATGTAAATCAGTGCTTTGTTTTGAGATCAGTGTATTTCCATAAGTGTGTTGTCCTGGTTGCTATGTTACTGCTTATGTTTTCAGTGATACTTTGCTTTTCCCCAAGGTTTAATATTCTACAGGAAAGCCTCATCAAACTTGTGGAAGCTTGTAATGACCAGTCGCACAATATGGACCGCTGGCTCAGTAAGCTGGAAGCTTCCAACTGGCTGACTCACATCAAGGAGATACTAACTGCAGCTTGTCTAGCTGCTCAGTGTATTGATAGGTAAATCTTTTTCAGAAAGCCTTGAGTTTCTCATTCACTGGTTACAGATTGCTTGTTAAATACCTCTATTTCCACTTCAAGAGTTAGTAACTGACTGCTGTGAGCTGCCTTGCTTGTACCCATGCAAGATAATGTTTCATCATGGTTAAGGAATGTTCCTTCAGTAAATCATGCTTGCATTTTTAAAACTACAAGCCTGAGAGAGGAAATCTTAACTAAGAGTAGACATTAGATCATCTAGTTAAGGTGTATTCCTACATCTGATGCAACCAATCTAATTTAGTTTTATTGAAGGTTTAGGTTAGAATGCGCCCATCTGAAATGCTGTTTGGTAGCCCAGTGAAGTGACAACACAGTATTTTTTTTAAAAAGTCCTTTTTTTTCCAGCTGAAAGTTTCCAATACCCCACCTCTCTTCTAAACAAAGCCATTTCCTTGTTTTCCCCAGGAGTTGGTCCAGTGCTTTTTACTTTTGAAATTTTTGTCCCCATAGTCCTATCTAAGCAATCCTGTTCATCCCTTATAAGTGCTCGTGACCTCTTTTAACCTGGCATTTCTTTAAAAAGTACTGACTTGGCTAGTTTGTCCTCAGACCTCAGGCTGGTGAGCAAAAGCTAGCTGTCAGGTGCCAGGGTTTGTAAGACAAATGCATGGGTCTAAATGTGATTTCTTTTGTGGCTCTGAGAGGTGAAAGCCCTTCTCAAAACTTGGGGAAAATCAGACCTTTTCATAGCAGCTAGAGAATGTTACACAGATACACAAGGAGGCTGAAATGCAGTCTCGTTGGTAAAACAGCATTGCTGCAATTAAAATATGAGCTGCTGTGCTTTGTAAAAGCACTGACAGGGCACGTTTAGTTATTGACTNCTTGGGGAAAATCAGACCTTTTCATAGCAGCTAGAGAATGTTACACAGATACACAAGGAGGCTGAAATGCAGTCTCGTTGGTAAAACAGCATTGCTGCAATTAAAATATGAGCTGCTGTGCTTTGTAAAAGCACTGACAGGGCATGTTTAGTTATTGACTGTGCCAGAAAAGGATTGCTCGTGATCAATAGCTTTATCAGTAATTTTTTCCCGCATGTGTATAACAAGAAAGATCAGTGACGAAATTCTTCTGTCTGGTTGCGACAGCGGACAGTTTCACCATTTTTAACCTCCGCTTTGCTTTTTCTGTTTACCTGAACCTGTGGCAGGCCAGCTCAGCATTGGTGCCTGGCCCACCTCATTCAGAGCCTGGAGATCATAGCTGAGCTGGCGAGGACGGTTGAGGACGGTTCAGTTATATTGTCTGCGGGGGCAGGGGGGGAATGGCTGGGACAGATCTTGTAGCATCTTAAAGGTCTAGGGACAAAAAGATGAAAGGTGAAAATAGTGTTACCCTGGTGTGCCCCACTTTGGGAAGTGCAGTTAGCCTTTGCAATTGTGCTCTTTATCAGCCGCTGCCTGGGGGTGGAGGAGAGAAAGCATGGGAAGAGTATCTGTATGGTAGAGGCGCTGGGTTTGTTTTAGACTTAGGACTGTAGAAAAGGGTGCTGCAACGTTTAAGATACAGATTTTTATGCTTTTCACTTCACAAAGTAAGCAGCACCTGCAGGGTTTCTCGCTTTGTAGATTGATCTTTCTTACCCACACGTCACTGCTTACTTTGGATCTCTGCACAGAAACAAATAACAACCTGCGATTCACTTCCTTCCTGGGTGTAAGGGTGTTGGCAGAAGTGAGACACTGGGTCAAGGTTTGGGAAGAGTAAGGGGAATGAATGCCTTGTAATACTATCCAGTCCTTCCTTCAGGAGCACATGGATGCGATTATGATAGTGTATTCGAACACAGCCTAGGACAGAGGAACAGAGGAGGGAATCAGCTGTCCTGGACAGTCCCCACTGGAGTGTGGGGAGTGACAGCACGTGGGCCTCATAGCAACATGCGAAACCTTCCTGCCCCAAACTACCTGAGCTCCCTGTGCTCCTTGCACTGTTCTGCTGATTCACTTGTGCTGGCTGGTGAGCAAGAAGCCTTTGTGCTTGGCTCTTTGACAGGCTTCCTTGCTCAGCACAGTCACTCTGCTGCCTTTCTGGGGGCCAAGCTCTGCTTTTTCTCCTGAACTGGCTTATTGGCTTACTTTGCTCGCAGTAAACCCCAATTGAGGCCCAAATGCAATTAAGCCCAGATTTGAGCAAGAATCTCATAGTATTGTTTTGCAGAGCATCTGGGGGGTGATATGTCTTTGTTGCGGTGCTTATGGAAAGATTTCAGAGTATTTAGCAAAACAATAAATGACCCAAGCAAATTTTGAGATGTGTTTTCCATGCTGTAACTCAGAGGGGTACCAATTCGAAATAGTCAGCACCACAAAAGAGATTTTGCTGCACATCTTCAGTCAATATGGCAAATGTTCTGGATTTCCAGAATTCTTAGCAAGAAACTAAGCCTGAAGTGATGCAGAGCTCTGGTTAGTGTTGGTGAGGATCCAGATGGAGAGGGTGGGATGGGGAGTAAGCTTATGGGAAGGAAGAAGGGGTAAAGAGCCAGCGAAACCTCAGTATTGTCAGGGTAGCAGCACTGGCATCCATTGGGATGTATTGGCATCCGTTGGGATGTGTTCCGCTCATTCACGCTCTTACTCCTTTCCACCTTTTCCTTTTGCAGGGAAGGTGCATCAGTATTAGTCCATGGGACTGAAGGAACTGATTCAACACTCCAGGTAACTTCTCTGGCACAGATTATCTTGGATCCAAGGTGCAGGACCATACGTGGCTTTGAATCTCTTGTTGTGAGGGAGTGGCTACAGGTAAGAAACACCTGTGGACAAAACGGCAATCTAGTCCAGTGACAGTTGTGTTGAGAAATAGCCTGAAAAACAGCAAACAGCTTGGGCCTTGTTGCAGCTCTGATTAGTGTGAATGGCCTTTGTCCTAAAAGCAACATCATTAACTGAGTCATTTGTACCTCTGGCACTCCATGGGGTCTCTGCCTCTCGTGGTAGCTTTTTGGTTTTGGGGAACCGACTGTTTTGTGTGCTTAGGGTGAACATCTCTTTAGAGGACACTGTTTAGACTAAATTACGAAACTGTAGTTCCGGATTTAGTACTCTTGCAGCTTATATCCTCAGCCTGGTCCTTCGGTGCAGCGACACCGGTTTGTTCTTGGTAAAATTCTCTGATGAAATACAGGGCTCTTTACATAGCCTGAAAAAGGCAGCAAAGTTGGCCATGGCTGCTAGCAATTTGTTCCTGGATGTTTGATGAAATTACGGTGGTAGAACAGAGTAGTAACAGAATAGTTGCATGGACAGAACTAGCTCTGAAGCCTCTTCACTGCTACATGTACTCACATCCCGTTACTTTGTGTGTGATGCTCTCTGATGTATAGGCTGGTCACCCGTTTCAGCAGCGCTGTGCCCAGTCAGCGTATTCAAATAGCAAGCAGAAATGGGAAGCCCCGGTGTTTCTCCTCTTTTTGGACTGCGTGTGGCAAATCCTTCGTCAATTCCCTTGCTCTTTTGAATTCAACGAACAGTTCCTCATTATGCTCTTTGAACATGCATACGCTTCACAGTTTGGGACTTTCCTGGGAAACAACGAAAATGAAAGGTTGGTGAGGGTGCTTGCTTTGAACCCTTTAAGTATTGGGCTGTATTTAACAAAAAAACCCTCTCTTGGTCTGAAAAAGTGTGAGGGTGGTCTCCCCTAGCACAGGTGAGCTTCTCTTGTTGAGCTATGTAGTCGGATGCAATGTTAGGGACACTGTGTCTAAAGCAATTTGTGGCTTGGTCGGGGTGTTGAATTAGTCTTCTCCAAGTCCAAGTTAATACTGTCCAAGCTTAGACTCTCTTTTCTGTTTTCCCTGTGTGGCCTTGAAAAATCTCCACCCATCACCAGTTTATAGAGTCTCTTAGGCAGAAACTCTTTCAATAACAGAATAAACAGCTAGAGTTCAAGAATGTGAGTCATAGCTGTGAGAAGCAACTTGTCGATGCAGGCCTGGAGGAGAAGGTCAAGGCAGTCAGAGGCCGAAGCTGGACAGTCTGTTCTTACCTTAGCTGTCAGGGAGGAACGTGATGCTCCAGCCTGGTGGTCCTGATGCCCCTAGGAAAGAAAGGCTTTGTTTTTTGCATCATCCATTAACTGTTGAAAGTGGAAAACATGGAAGAGGTTCTGTCAGAAGGATCTGCCTCACAAGTTTACAACTTGGCAAAAGCTTTACTTATTTGGCTCTGAGCATCACGATTAGATTTGAGGTCTTTCTAGCCATGCAGTAGTACCACTTCAATAGAAGGACCAAAAATCCCTCCAGCTGTAACGTGTGACTTGGAAGAGTGTGACTGGCAATCTGCACTGGCTGAGGTTCTGAGAGTATGCGACGAACTCTGACGGATGCTCGTGCAACTTCAAAACGGAAGCAGCCAGGACTGCATTCTGCTTGTCAGGCAGTGATAGGCCTGTGCTGAGCTTGCTTACAAGCCTGTGGCATTTAAGGTGCTTGGGCAGACCAACACCTACCTTCTGAATCCTAGCCTGGGCTAGATGCTGTGCTGTACCAGTGGGGCAGCTCTAGGCATGCCCTGCGTAGGGCTGCTGGCAGTAGTAAACAGGTTGGAGACATGGAGGATGGGAGCCTCCCATGGCAGATGGCAGCTGCGAGAGAGGTTTGGATTCCTATTTTGAACTTGGCTGTTCTATTCTCAGGACTCCTGACACTCCTGTAAGACCAGGTCTGATGGTCTCCTGCTTAACTGAAGACCGCTGAATGAGTATAAAGGAAAAACAGCTGATATTTATGGATAAGGAAAGCAATTTAAAACTTCCTATAAACCTCTCTGTCCTTAAAGTAATCTTTGCTTAGAAAAGACTTCTGTTTTCTGCAGGGCTGCTGAACTGGTCATTTGCAAAACCAAGTTAGGCTTGAAACCAGTAAGATGAAATTTGAAAGCATATTGAATGTTACATGTAATAACCTGCCTGTCACATCTGAATATGTCAGCCTGTGAGCACAGAAAATGTTTGAAGTCTGATGTTAAGCTTGTGCTGTCTGAAGCATTCAGAGGGATGGTGAAATCCCCTGCCTGGGTGGTAGTTTGGTTTGCTAGTGCATGCAGAATGAGATTTGCCAGGATCTAAGGAACAGAGACGTCCTGGAGGTGGGTTCGACCCAGGAAAACAGCACTGATTTCTCTCTGTTTGGGTGTTTCCTGCCACCAGAGGGACCTAATCAGTTGTGCCTATTGCACAGTTACAGCAGTAACACTGCTTTAACGTGCTCCGAGAGCTGCACTGTGATCCGGCCTTGGTGCAGACCTACTGCACCTCCCAGCTCTGTTAAATCCCTTCAGTCCCATAGGAGTTCAATCTCTTTCAAAACCTGGTAGTCAAACCGCTTTGGGGAGGTGACCAATTCTTCATCTGGACAGAAGGCAGCTAACTTCCACCCAATTTGTAAATGTTATTTCCCCATCTTTTCTTTGAAACTAATTGTAGTCAGCCAGGTTGAGTAAATTGCTTTAGGTTTACACTCTATGCTGTGTTGGTGAGAGATATTGAAGGGATTAGCCTGAATTGTCTGGGCTGTTGGCACACAGGGAAGCTTGTGGCATTCAAGTCTTTGAGGTTCTGACAAAGTGAGTCTTTACAGTACAAAAGTGAAAGCTAACTTGTTCTTATGGGTTTGTTAGGTTTAAACTGAAGCTGCCGCAAAAGACTATGTCCTTGTGGTCCTGGGTGAACACGTCTGAAGAGCTGAGCAAATTCCAGAATCCTCTTTTTGAGGCCAACAGCCTTGTCATCTGGCCTTCCGTTGCCCCACAGAGCCTGCAGCTCTGGGAAGGTAAGCCAGGCTTGCTTTTTCTGTTACAGGCAATATATATTTTGTGGCTACTTGTAAAGCTTCTTAAGTGTTTACTCCCGTTGTCTCTGTTCTGTGCTTAGTCTGTGTCAGCTGATGGTGAGCTCACTCCCTTTGAAATATGTTCCAAAATATTTTTGGAAGGTACCATCCCCAGAGGCATAAAGCTTTCTCCTTCTAAGGTTCGTTGACATGCTTGTCTTTGCCAGGGAGCCTTCCTAGTACCATTTGACTTCGTAGTCTGCAGTGATACAGCTTACAGATGTTCTGCAGGCCTAAGGTTTTTGTTCTATATCAAACAAGACTTCATTTTCTCCGTTACTGACCATGTTGGCCAGGATAATCTGCATGCACTAGGTGCCCTTCTGCAGAAACTTTCTCTGTCCCGTGTATGCTGAAGAGTTAATGACAGTGAAGCAATCAGGCTGTCATTGCATGGTAGAGACTGAATATGGTCTCACCAGTCTGTGCGGGAAAAATGGAATGAAATGCCCTAAATTTTTCTGTATCATTCTATTAAACAAGGTTAATGAACTTGGAGAGGAAGGGTCAGTATTTCTAAATGCTATTTAAGGGGGAGGGTAAGGAAAAAATGCATAAACCACATGCATATTACTTAAGAGCTGATGGACTATGAATAACGTTTCCTCCTTGTAACAAGAAACCCTTCTGACTTGTGCTGTCTCTGGGCTTTCAGGTGTCTTTCTTCGGTGGAACAGGCCTTCCAAGTTCCTAGACGAAGCCCACGAAGAAATGATCAGCATCATCAAATACAACAAGGAACTTCAGGCAAAGGTTAATGCATTGAGGAGGCAGCTAGCAGAGATGGAAACAGATGACAGGATGCAGGAGAACCTGTGAGCTGGCAGGGCTTTGCCTCAGGTCTTTCCTTTCCAGTCCCCTTTATGTTAAAGACCGAACATGGAAAGCGCATGTGTTGCAGAGCCCTCTGGGTACAGTTGACCCTCAGTCCTCCCGCTGCTGAAACCTTCACTTCACACTATGTACCTCCCTGCTTTTTGGGAGGGATTTCTGTTTTGTTTACAGAAGACATGCACAACTGGGCATAGTGTCCTCTCTTGGCAGCTTTTCTGTTTCAAAATTGTGTACGGTGTCACCGGACGCTGGAACTCTTACCTCCACCTAACTGTATGGATGACCAGGATGGGCCAAGAGACAGGACACTTCAAACTTCTTTTGGACTTTCTCTGGTTTTTGTTGAACTCTCCAAACACTCGGCAGGATTAAAATACCAAGTTACATATAGATAGGGAAAGGCGTTTTGTCTGAAAGCCCCTTTTCTCTGCAGGAGTAAGCAAGGCAGCTTAGTTCTTTAGTTTCCTAGAAAAACTAGAAAATGGTATAATCTAACTACAGGTTCTACCAGTGTGTATAATACTCTGTAGCCTTCACATCTAACACTTGGGGGTTTTTTGTTAAGCATTGGGAGCTTGGGAGCAGTAAGTTGAATACCAAACCAGAGCAAGAAATTTCAGTGCAATACAGAACTGAAGTAGGGATTCTGCTGCTAATGTTTAAGCCATGACCTTCAGGTGGAATTGTCCCTCATGGACAAATATCTCCTAAGGAACAAACTTTTTTTTTATTCTGCCTGGAAAACAAAAAGGTTAAGTAGTTTGTGGAGGTGTTCACTTGCAAAAGAGTGTCTTGGAGCTGTCCCTTTAGCTAGAGCCAAGCTGTCCTCTTGAAATTTCGGGCTGCGCTGGCTGTTTTTTGTATGGTTGAACAGTCTCACGGCATTGCTAGGGTGTGAGAGCAGAACTTAATCTACAACTCCACAGAACACTTTTGCTCCACCTGGTGTGCATTTTCCTCTCGTGCTCTTGCTATACATTTTGCGAAACATCAAAAGCAGAAGTTGGGAGTTAACCTGATCTCACGCGTCAGGTAGCTGCTGCAGATGAAGAGGCTGTCACACTACAAAAATGCTGATAGTTTAGATTGTTTGTAGCTGCTAAAACTCCTTAAAGACTTCTAGGGATAAGCTTTTTTCCAAGTAACTTTGTATTTCGTAGCTGATCTTTGTGTTTCTGTGGCTGCAATCTGCTCTTTTTATGAGGTTGGAGTTTTTGCTAGAGATTTTTATTTGTCCTTTAAAAACGACACATAAAAGTGGGTCTGAAATATTAATTCACCTAGGCACTTGTTCAGCTTGATTCCGTTGGTAGCTGTACACGATTGAGAAGACTTGAAGTAATAACAGCTTGCTGTTAGCCTGTTCCTACTGAAATGAATGGAGCTGCCTTAGGTCAGTGTTGATCTCTTTGGAAACTGTTGAGCTTCCGCGACAATTTATGCTGTTTGGGAATGAAACTGCCTTTATTTAAAAGCTGCTTCACATAAAGGTAGATAGATACATGTGACAATAGGGGATCTTTTAGTTGAAGTATCTGGAGAGTAATCTGCAGAAATCATGTAACCACTAAATATATTCTAAAAAAAAAGTTCTATAACCAAGGAAACTATATGAAATTATGTGTAGTGATTAAGTGCTACCTTAATGCCTTTTGCTTCAGTCCTTATTTCCTTAATTATTTTCATCTTGAGTAACCTAAACTTAGTCCTAAAGTTATCTGGCTTAAAGAAAAATAAAAAGATCCCCTTTAAACTGTTATTTACTTAAGGCAGAAGAATACTTCCCCCTATTTGTAATACCAAATTCTTTTTAGGTCCAGAGAGTGACAGTCTTGTTCACTAAAGTCAAGTCTGACATAGGGAATGCTGCTCAGGGTGGCTGCGTAACAGAGCAGGCACAAGTTGGCCATGCTTTCCTCCCACCTCCAAACAGTGGCTTCTGGAGCTACCTTCTTAGGTACATTGCAAATGTAAGCCCTTAAGATTATTGCTCACCCTTCAAAATTATGTCTGTGGGATTTGTACCTGCCTGGATGTTGTATCCCTATCCAATTCAGAGTTTATACATCTGAAATACATTATTGCTAGCCAGATGGGAAGGATTCAGAAGGCGCTGTTTTCCCCATAATAGACTATACATAAAACACACTTAAAGGTTATGTAATTTCCTAACATAGTAATTATGTATTGAGCTAAATAATAGAGAAGCAAAGAGGGTTTTTTGGATCTAATTGCCTGGCTGCTCTAGTCTCTCATGCAAACTGCAGGCATCTGAGGAAATTGGGTAACCAGCTGTGACAGCTAACAAAAGGCAGAAAAATTCTCTCTGAGCTGGCATTTCATCCTCGACTTGCGTTCCAGGACTGAATCCACACCCGAGTGCTGTGTGCTTGCCTTGGCTCAATGGTAGAGTGGATCACAGCCTTGTGTGAAACTGCTACTGTTGTTCTAAGCAGCCACAGCAGTTTCTTCCCCCATTCCTCTCGCCATGCATCACCTTGTACTCGCTGCAGACAGCACGAGCTGGAGGCTTAAGTTAAGCTGCAAATAATCACCTTCGTGAGATGTTACATGGAGCAGTCCTGCAAGGTATTGCATGTGATGGAGTTGAGACAAGATCTGTGGAGCCCTCCTGGGAGAAGACACTTCACAGACCTCTTGTCAGGCTACTTGCATATTCTCTTCTAACCTCTTCATTCCCAGTGCTTCCCAGGCTCCAGTCTGGTGGCTACTGGTAATACACCCCGCAGCATTCCAGCTCTTTGCTTACCCACGTGTCTGCCATGTTTATCCACATATTTAATACTGATGATCAGCTTGCTCCCTCTTAGAGGGAGATGTCTGCTGGACTCTGCCCCGCAAAGCTGCTGATGCCCTGTTTGCAGGTTACCAGCATCTTCCTGAGCTGTAAGTGCCGTGGCAGTGCCCAGCTCTTCAGTCTGACACTGCCTTATGCTGTTGCTGACACCCCTGCTTCTGCTCTTTTGCACATGGCTTTTTGTGTAATCAGCTGGACACTGAGGGCCTCCTCCCCCAAACTCTGGGGTCAATCAATGCGGACACTCTGCCATTTACCAAAAAAAAAACCCAGCCCAAAAGGGAAAAGGAACTAACTTGCACAGTTTTCATAAGGGAATATGTACCTTCAATATGTTGATTGTATTGATCCAACTCTTGAATGTGGCGACCGGTTTAAGTGCACTGTTGTCCATGTTGCGTATGATATAACTTAAATTGCACTGTACAGCATATTGGCGCCTAATGTACGCTTTGCTAAAGCCTTGAAAGTGCCGTCGTGCACGGGTCCCTGTATGNTCCAACTCTTGAATGTGGCGACCGGTTTAAGTGCACTGTTGTCCATGTTGCGTATGATATAACTTAAATTGCACTGTACAGCATATTGGCGCCTAATGTACGCTTTGCTAAAGCCTTGAAAGTGCTGTCGTGCACGGGTCCCTGTATGAGGGCAAAAAGTCCATACTAGCACTCTTTTTTTTTATTATTGTAACTGTGACATTGAATAGCACTGTGTGATGTGTGCTATGTATCTGTTAACTAGTACAAATGTGGGTGCACTTCTGTCCAAACATCTGGAATAGCTAATTGGACTTGGCTGCTGCATCAGTCTTTTTATTTTTTTTAATGAAATAAGTAACAGGGCTGGGAGTTGTGTGCTATTGTTAGATGTATGCTGTATGTGTACAGAATCCCAGCTGCTGTGGTGTTGAATATATTGCAAAAAATAAAATCTGACAAATTGTCATGGCTCAAATTACTTAGCCATCTGAGGGGGGGAAAAACAGGTACAAAGTGGCTGTAAACTTTGCTGTAGATAGGTTGAGAACAGAGTAGAAATGAATTTCAAATTAAAAACTTGAAAATGAAAAAGTTCTTTAATTACCATTTGAACCTTTTTTATTGGTATTGCCTTTGCTTTCCATGGGGGGGGGTGTGGGTGTGGCTTGGATGTAAGCTCTTGCCTGAACCTTTTGCTCTTCTCAGCTCGTGCTTCTTTTCTTTTACAGCTGAACATGGGCTGTGGTGGTACAGGAGGGGTTTGTGCGTTGGGGCTGCAGGGACAGGAGAAGGTCAAGACCCAGAACCCCAGCACGGCAGGGGCTGGCAGGGTCCTCTGGGGATCCCCCAGTCTGCCCCCCCCGCTAAAGCAGGTGCCGCCAGCACAGGGGGCACAGGGACGCGTCCAGGCGGGG
>VZSC01018423.1:98214-118378 GCA_013398225.1 Steatornis caripensis | reverse complement strand
TGGTCAAGCAGGATTTCCCCTTGGTGAATCCATGTTGACTGCTCCTGATAGCCACCTTCTCCTCCACATGCTTAGAGGTGACTTCCAGAATGAGCTGTTCCTTCCCCTTTCCAGGGATGGAGGTGAGACTGACTGGCCTGTACTTTCCCAGGTCCTCCTTCTTGCCCTTTTTAAAGATTGGAGTGACATTGGCTTTCCTCCAGTCCTCAGGCACCTCTCCTGTTCTCCACGACTTTTTGAAGATGATGGAGAGTGGCTTAGCAATAACATCTGTCCTGAGACCCTGAGCCTGTGCATGGTTCCCAGAGTTCTGCTCCCACAGTGCTGGTCCTTGGGTACCAGCTCTGCACATGATGGGTAAACAACTCAATTAGCTAAGATTTTACGCTTGCATTGAACTCTCTAAAGGAAGGCAGGCAGATGTCTTCAAAAGGAGAGCAGTTAGGACTGAAGCAAAACCTTGCAAGAAGTCTGTCAGTAGAGCTGGGGTCACAGTTATCTGTTATTTTTTAAAGGAGGTGGGGTACTTTGGTGTACTTGCCAGGGGAAGGAGCAAAAAAAGGACGAGCAGCTCTTGGGAAACAGAGGCTGTGAACCATGGAAACTCCTGGATCTCTCCTGGCTGGTGGGTCAGTAGGCTGTGAGCTGCTGGGCTGTCTGTTTCCCTGTGGCATCATTCGTGGTCTCCGCAACACCTCCGGAAGGTGAAGAATTTGTGAGGCTTTTGGCATTTCGGCAGATGGAGACTGGGTGTCCGTGCTGCCCTGCAGCTTATGCAGTCCCTTGCGAAGGGCGCTCAAGGTTTTGATGTGAAAAGATTGATGTTCACTCCCTATTTGTGCAAAATGTTTGCAGAAGTCCCAGCTGAAACAGAGTGGGTCTATTTTAAAATGGTTTTGGCTATAAACATCAGTCAGGCTAGGCAGCCTGATTGGCTTTAAACTTGCTTTGTGGAGTGGAGAAATGTGCTATCTGATCAAGTGTTCAAATATCTTTTTATTTAAATTTCTTTCTTGTGTTTTTATGTGAGCATGGGTAAGAAGGCCTCATTAATCCAATAGTTTAAAACTTTAATATATAAAGGCTCTGGAGTCTTCAAAGGGGCATAAAGCTGCGTGTTGGACCCAAACTACAATTGAGATGCCACTCATGAAAGCATGGTTCCTTTGAAGAACTTGTACTGCGCAAACAGGCTGTTCGGGGCAGCTGCAGTGGTTCCTTTAGCCCGTACTGTCTGCATGTAAAACACGATGTTTTGATTCAATGCCTGGAAACACCTGATGGGAGGGTGCCCAGTCTGTAACTCACTTAAGCTCCAGCCTGGCTTTCCAAGCCTCCGTTCCCAAGCCTCCCTTTCTTAAGTCATCTGGCATCGGATCTGTCCCGTGTCACCCCTTTCTAAGCCGTTCCTCAACTTCGATGAGGCTTTGCAGGGTAGGAAACAGGAAGGTGATTACGTTCCTACAAGCATCATGAGAAGTGGCAGCCCGGCAGGGAAACCAGTTAACCCCTGCGGATGGGATGTCCATGAGCTCATCTCATTAAATATTGGGTTCCCTTGGCCGGGGGTGACTGCACAGCATCCAAATCCCAGTATCTTGTACATGCTGGGGCACCAACAGGTCCTGAGCAAGCTAAAACTCAGCAGATTGAGGCCATGGGTGGTCTTGGTTTCTTTTTTGAAAACCTGAGTGGTTTTGTTTAGTGCCATTGTAGGGCTCTCTTGCATGCTGCCAGTTTCACCCCCAAGCAGTGAAAGAAAACAATGAGGAGGAGGAACTACTACTGTGCCTTAAATGTAACTCAAGGATGCTGGATGATGTTGGGTTGCTCGCAGTTTCTCCTGCTGCGTAAATGTCAAGACAAGCCTGTGGCGTTTGTCTTTCAGAGCCTGAGAAGACGATCCTTTGATGTTCCATAGTAAGAGTGTTGCTGGTGGCTTTACATCGCTTCATCTGATGCTGCAGGTCACGCTAATGCAGGGTTTACACTTAAAGCTCAAAATCTGCTCCCTCAGTATCTTAAAGGACCGGCACACAGCCTGGCCGCTACATGGGAGTGGGGAAAACCTGTTTCCTGGTATAAATATTGCGGGTTTGGGAAAATTTTTGGTTGCTACTCTACGGAGGAAAACTTTTGCTTGGGATAAAATAATCAGGCGGAAAAAAGACATGAATTTGCTTTTGGCTTCCTATGGGAATTCACCAGGTTGGTCACATAAATTCTGTGTTTGCTCCTGCTGCTTTTTTGTTTGTGTACTTCTGTGATTGTTTACATGAAATGATCTGAAGCTCTCTCTTTTTTTTTTTTGTACCGCTATTTACATTTTAGCCAGTCTCAAGCATCGTGGGTCGGGGCTGTACAGGTAAGGCACTCCGCCGTAAATGCTGAAGGTTTTAGTGCTGGTGCGTGGCGTGCGGGAGAACTGTAGCTCTGCAAACGAGGGCTGCCGTAAGAACAAAGTGTCCATTAAATGGACTGCTCGACTCAAATGTGGTAAAACGCATGTTCTACCAGCCTTAAAGACACTGAGCGCAGTTCCTAAAATCAGGTTCATTACAGCTTGCAGGGCCAGGTTGTGTAACAGTTTACAGGACCTGTTGTTGTATATAGAGGATCCATTTGATTCACAGCTGTAAGGCAGTGCCGACAGCAATACTCCCTTTGAACTATAGCATGAAAAAATACAGGGCACGCTGCGTATATTTTAGGGGGGCTGATCGCTGCACCCCAACACTGTAATTTTGAGTACTTAATCTGAGAAGCTAAAAGCTGATTCATCACTTGCCGAAGTGTAAAGCAAAAGCCAGTGGACTGGATCATTTACGCTGATTTAAAATTGAAAGGCATAATTACGGTCCCTAGAGCTTGCCAGAGGCTACCTGCCCATCCACCTTCAGCTCCAGGAGCTTCTAGCACCTACTCTGTCAGGCAGCGCTTCATACATTTGGGATGCCTTTTTTTAAACTATGCTGATAGTCTGAGCTTGGTATGTGTGTCTAGGATGTGAACCTTCACACGAGGAATATGTGTGGGAGGAGGAGAGAGAGGTCCAGGGTTTGCACTGTACCATCTGCGCTGGGCCCATCCCAGTCGGTAGCGGTGCCGCGCAGGGTAATGGTTTCAGGGTTGAAGGGTGTAGCCTGTGGTTGCTGTGTGGAGGAAAAAAGGCTCTCATCCTTTTGGCAAGTGGCTAACCCAAAAGTAGAAGAGATAGAGGCAGTTTGCTTCCCGGTGTCTTTTTCCCGACATGAAATAAATTGTTGAGGTGCCCCAGCAAGGTAAGTGCAACGTTTCTACAGGATTTTTTCTGTTTTGGCTTGTAATACCTTGATGGTACGAAATAAAAACTTTCCTCTCAAAAACTTTCTGGCAGGAGTAAGAGTTGTTTCAGAGTTAAGCTTTTGTTGGAGTGGAGAATTGCTTGCCTCTTCTGTGCTTCATCTCATCACTTTTTGTGGTGCTCGGAGCATCTAAGCCACCGTGGCCATATGCTCCATGGTTGCGGAGTCTCAAAGCCTCTGTAAACCACTGGATTAGATGTGGTGCAGGAATGGCTTTGAGTAAGCACAGTGCTTGTTGCACTATACTGAGACTTATACTGGACCTGAACATTTTTCCCCTGAAGCCTTGATGATATTGCTGCTGGAGTGAAGAGGATTCTCTCCATGTCTTATTTAAACAGTTGTTTCAGGGAGAAAGGAGAAATGTGGTCTGCAGTGGGGTAAGAACATGGCTCTGGTTTCTACATTTCCTTAGGTTTGGGAAGGGAAAAAAAAAAAAAAAGAAAAAGCTGTGCCTTCCTGGGAAAGAGATTTTCTTCCACGGATCCTTGAGGGACACTTGCGCAACGTCAAATACATAAAGTGTCCTGCCTGCGCTGCCAGCAGTTGGCAAGGCCATCATTTCACAATAGGGAAGGCTTTGGCAATGCTGAATTAAAAGGCTGCCGTTCTCCTCCACCTCTTTTTCCTCCTCGCTTGTGCTGGCCCAGCTGTTTGTGGTTCCACGTGGCACATTGGGTTGGAAAAACTGGTACGGAAAAGTAACCCAGCCAAAAGGGAAAAGCCCTGCAGCCTGAGTCAGCATCAGTGATCAATGATGCTTTTAGGAATCAAGTCACAGAGAAGATTTGTAAGGTGAAACCCCACATGGATTAATGAGCTGTCATCTAAGGCTCTGTCACTGCAACTGGATGCTTACGTAGACTGGAAGGACAACTGATTATTTTTTTTTATTTCTATTTATTTTCAGGCAATGGACTGGGGTTTGGGAGACTGAAGTCCTGGCCCTGACACTGCCACAGATTGCTGGTGTCATCTCAAATGAGTTACTTCATCTGCATCAGTTCTGGCAGAAGAAGTGCGCTTCCTGGGTGAGTGCAGGCAAAATTCCCTGTTCTCTTGTGCCCCTCGTGTGTTTGCTGTTTGGGACAGAGACTGCTCGGCTATTGTACGGCTTTGATCAAAGCTCTAGGCACTAACCCGGGTCTGAGCTACCAAGCACGTAGCGAAGCCCAGGTGCAGCTAAAAGGGGAGAAGAGAGGGTACACCTCGACTCTTGCCCACTGCTAACACTGCAATAGCCATGCACCTAACATCCGCACCATTGTCAACGGGACTCAAAACAACTGGTCTACAGAAATACAAGGCTCATGCCCACAGAGTATGGTACTGTGCAGAGCAGGAAAACAAAGGGATAGCATGTCTCGATGGCAAGATCCCCGCTGTGTCTCCTGGAGGTGTCCTGAAAGGCTGGGAAAAGCTCCTTTCACTCGGCTATCTAAGCAGAGCGAGTTGCAAGGAAGATGTGCAAATTCAGCAAGTGGGCAGAGGGGGAGCAGGGTCGAGATCATGAAAACCCTGTGAGTAGGAGGAGGGGTGGGAGGGAGATGAAGCCTGAGGCTCTGGGAGAGGCTGTTGCAGAAGGCTTTGAACAAGACGAGCACTTCTGGATGCTACATGGAAAAGGGGAGGAAGATGGCAGCTGCATGAAGCAGAGTGGGGAGAGTAACAAGAGCACTCTTGGAGCCATCAGCAACATGGCACGATGATCCAAGAGGATGGACGGCTCTCATCTGCTGCTGGAGAGTCCCAACAGCAGAAGTCATTCCCAGCAACCCTGGTCGCCACTCTGGCCCTTTTGGCAGTGCTACGCGCAAGTCCCAGACCCGAGGATTGCCTCAACACATGCAAAAGATGCTCTGGAGTCTGCCGGCTTACTGTGTTTTAATAATCTGCCCCTCCTAGAAGGGAATGGTCGGTACACTGACAGTCCTTGGGCTTGTGTTGTACCTGAGTGACACCACGCTAAAACTCTTGCTATTTGGGAACCGTTTGAGGGGGGAAGAAAAGAAATAGAATTAACTACTAAAAAAATCACATCGCTTAGAGGTTGGCAGCGTATAGTGCTCTCCAAAGTAGAAGCATCCTTAAATCTACAACTCTGCTGCTGTTACAGGATGGCTCCTCCTGTATCAGTGAGGAAGAAAGGGTGCTGTGCTATGAAGATCATGCTGTCCCCCTTCCTGAGCTAAAATCAACCTTACACTGTCCTCTCTCACTTCCTCAGCTCCCTGGATTTCTTTCTGATGGGAACGTTGCCTCAACACCCGGCCCAGATCTGACTTTCCCTTCACTGTCATCACGGCCCTGAGAGGCAGAGCAGCTTGCTGGAACATGTCCTACTCTCTTCCCCTTGGCTTTTTTAATTTGCGTTTCCAATATTCCTCCGCTAGCGTGTTTCTGAACTTGTTTGCAGTCTCTCAGACATGGACTTTTAAAAAAACCCCACAAACCCACAAAACTTTAAAATCCAGATATGGCAAGAAGTATAAAACATACAGCCTTCTCAGTAGTTTGTAATCCTCCCTCTCTCCCTGGAGCACTTTTTGGGGTGCGCTTTGTCACACACAGAGGCTCTGAGCCTCTGTGAGCAAAGACTAGTGAGCTACACGGCTCTGCTGACCACCAAGAGACACCCAAAGTGTCTTTGGTGACCAAACAGGCACTCGTCGGCTTGGAGGGTTGGTCTCAGCCGCTTGCTGGAATGGATCATCCACGGTGCTGAGATGCCATCATTCATCTCATGCAGCTGGGTTCTCTCCCCTTCAGGATTTTCTGCCTTCTCGTGTTGAGGTTTTTCCTCTTGCACCTTTGAGCTGCTACCTATCACATCTCGATAATCTTACCTCTGTCCTCGGTTTTACCTTTCTTATCTTGCAGCGCTCTGTGCTCTTTCTCACAATTTGGCAATCTCTTCGGCTCTCAGAGGCAGGGTTATCCAGCTGGGCCATATCAGGGAGGTCTTGGATTGCAGCTGAACCTGGAGGATGGGGTGGTTTCAGGGCCAGCCTGCTGCAAGCTCTGTGTAGCTTGCGTTCGTGCCAGTTTAACACTCCAAATGGTCGCCTGGGTGCTGGAGGAGGTAACTGGGTTATTAAATCACTCCTGCTTCTCTGTCAGTCTGGGGGATCTGCCATCCTGGTGTGATACTGGTCTAGAAGAGAACTTTGCATTGAGTCAGGCTAGCAGATACGGTAAAACCACTAGTGAGCAACTTCAGGTGCTCCATGCATCATCCTTCCCAAGCAGAAAAAGCCCTCTTGCTCAACTGCATGCATATATCAGGGCCCTGGAGACAAGAGGATCGTTTCTCTTCACCTTTGCAGCATGCCAGGTGAGGTCTGTTTGCCCTCACTGCAAGGCTGGATCCACGGTGCCCTTCCTGAGAGCAGCCCCGGAGACACGCTAGAGGCTGTGCTCTTCCTTTTTTCATTTGGTGGTGGACTCCACATCCTGGAAAAGTGATTGCTGATGTGATGATATGGTGGAGGTCTATGAAATACTGGCATGGAGAAGGTGAGGAACAGCTATTTGCTTTGCCTCACGCAAGAATTAAGGTGCACCAGATGAAATCATCAGGCAGCACCCAAAACAAAAGGAGGTGCTGTTTGGCGTGTGGTTCACCTGGGTGAGATCATGGCTACGGGACAGCATAGATGCTAAACATGATATGGGTTTGAAAAGCAGCTAAACATGGGAAAGAAAAATCCATCAAGGGTATTTTAATATGAAGATATCAGTTGTCACTCATAGTCCCTGAGCAATATGGTATCAGGATGCCGGGGAAAGCATAGCTGATTGATAGTTTTTCCGCCACGTACTGTGCCCTGGCTGGCTGCTGGTGGCCTTTGAGCAAGCAGGCAGGACTCGGATAACTCTTTAGTTTGACTCAGTTTGCTAAAGATACTGCACAATCTATAGCAGATGGGAGTATCAGCAGTATCACTTCGTAGCTTGGTATCCCAAGGGGCTTTAAACACATTTTTTGAGTCTCTGCAGTCCAACAAGAGAGTTCTTTGTGTTTATTTTCCTACTGTAACTTTTCCTCTTTTAAAGAGAGACAGCTGGGTTTGTGAATGGTACTTAACAATTCTTTCAAACTCAATTAGGCACTTGGGAGCCAGGAGTTGTGAGCACTCAGCTTCTACAGTGAGTGAAGGATTTTCCCCCCTGCAGCTTCTGTTATACCATAAATTTCCAAGATGCCCACGGCTCGTGAGCCGAGGTTTTAAAAAGCGGACATTTGTTGATGTCTGAAAGCCCAGGAAATAGTGACCAGTCCTGCTGTGTTTGCTCTCCTAATGTTGAAATGCTCTGGAATCAATTTCATTCATCACATCCCTTTTAAGAAAAAAAAAAAAGAAAAATATAATTTAAAAGTCAGGCTCTGTCCCAACCCTGAACTGACTTGAATCTTGTACCTACAACGGATGCCAGGGATTTTTTTTTGGCAGGCTTGGTGACAAACCATTCTTCCATTTGAAATGGCTGGTCAGTGAAACGGGAGCACTTTTTCCTTTTGTTCTAAGCCGGTACCAGGGTGAAGCGTTTTGTGTAGGGTCTTCTGCTCATGCCCTTTGGCTGTGCCCAGGTACTGCCCAGCCAGGCGTTAAGTGATGTGATTAACAGCTGTCACATGCGGTTGACTCTGCCTCTGATCTCTAGGCTGGGGAGGTCTGTGTGCGCAGCGGAGAGTTTTATTTTGCTGGCAGAGCTCTGTGAAAGGTTTCCCTCTCGGGAAATTGTTTCTGATACTTTAATGTTGGTCTTTGCCCTGACTGAAAATTAAGACCTAAAAAAAAAAAAGTATACACACATATTTCTGCGTGACACATTTTTTTCTTTATTTAGTTAAGCTAGCCAGACTATTTCCTTTAGGTACCTTTTACAAAAGCATTTTAATATTTCAGGATTCCTTTTTGGGTTGCTGAGCTAAAGGTTCCAGCTCACTGAGCTGTGCGCTCACAGGGGCCTAGGATACTTTCATATTTTCATGCTCTGGACTCCTGCCCATGCAACATCTTCCCAGAGCTGAGAAACAGAGCTGAGCTGGCTTAATGCAAGCATGTAAGAATAACCATACTGGTCAGAGAGAAGGTACAAGCATCTCCACGCTTGGTCTCCAGCAATGGTAGATGTTTAAAGAGAGAATACAGGGCATGGGATGTTTCCCAGACTCCAGTCACAAGCAGTTCAGTGACTTCTTGAGGCACAAGTTATACCTGGATTGTCATATTTAATACTCATTATGGTGCCATCCCCTGCAAATTGCCTCTTGAATCCATGTTCCCTTTGGCATTTGGTGGTCAAGCACTTGGCTCTCCTGTTCGTTCTGGAAAAGCTGCAAATGTATGGCACCCAAAACTGCGGTCCCAGCAGGCAAACACCGGCCTGAAGTCATGCAACTTAACGCTGACATGACTTGAAACTCTTTGGATTTTGGTCAAGAAAATGCTGACTTTTGATTTAAGGGGAATGAAAAGAAAATTGAATGATTTAGACAAAATCCCCTTTTCGCCCCCAAGGGCAATTCTTTTTTTTTTTCTCTGCTTTGCTGAGATTGCTCTTTCTGCGGATGGAAAATTCCCAACCTGCTTGAGTTGACAAGCTCTTGATTTCAGCTAAAGCATATGCTGATGTATGTTTGTATCGTACTCCAACAAAAAGCTGTGGATAAATACAGAACTGAAGGCAGCATGCGGTTCCCTTCCCCATTCGAACAGTCCTCATACTGGCAGTGCGGGGGGTGGAAAAACATCAATTATGGTTCAGTCTGCAGGAATAACAGCAAAATTATGCTAACTGAGAAAATAAAATATAATTCCAACTCTGTCACCTGTCCTACAGGGGACTTCACTGCAAATGCAGAAAGATCCTGAAAAGTTGACCTACAGCGCCCATTGCCTGAGACACGTCAAATGAGGGAAGGAATAAACAGACTTTATTTCAATAAGGGGACTGTTAAACTCCAAGCGGAAAGGTTTTAGACTCATTGTGCAAACTTATAGAGATTATCTAATAATTTTGGATGGAAAATGGAATCCTTAAATACTTCGCCTCTCCTTAGCTCGTAACGTGATGCCTTATCACCCTCGAGCAAAGGCAAGAAATTCTTAAGCTGATTTTTCACCGACACGCCGCATGCTACTGCCGGCTGCTCTGCTCAATCTTAACAGCTGCGAGAGGCGGGTGAGTCTGTGGGAAAGGTGTCTGCCTGTTCTTGGATGCATGAGGCATGCTTCTAGCACTTGATAAATGACTTTGCAGCTGTGGTAATGGTTCCTTTTTGCAGAGATGGCCTTTTTAGATTTCATTTTAAATGCGTTTTAACTTTCCTGTCCCGAAGCTTCCCTCCAATGTCTTCTGCCAAAAATCAGCTTTATTTTAGAGTGAAAGTTTTGAGGTTAATTGAACAGGGCACTTTGGAGATGAGGGATTTACATCCGTGAGAACTTGCAGATTTCATGAAATGCACTGATGTGTTTTTAGCAGGCTTTTCTCACGTCAGTTCAGGGGGGTTACCCTCATCAAGACCAATGAAACCCAGCGGCTCCCTGGACCAGCTACACTGGCTACACCAAGCAGTTGTGCATCTACTCCCAGACCTGGCAAGTCATAGATTTTACAGGTTTTGAGCCCCTGACAGGGAAGCTTTACGTTACGTTATCAGATGAAACCTGAGTCCTTTTCATAAACACACTATTCTCCAAAGCCTATTTAACAAATGCGCTCAGTAAATAGAGTTGGGAAAGTGGCTTTAACTTGATCACAGGATTTTCCTTCTCTGCTTTGTTGCCTCGCAGAAAATGACCCCAATGAATGGCACGTCCTCTCAGGCTGTAACTGGCCTCAGCCAACCCCACCTGAGGCCTCTTCTTAGCCAGCTGTGGCAGTGGGAAGAGAGGAGGAAGAAACAAAGACGTCGGACTCGTGAACATTCGAGTATCTCACAGTATACCATTTTCTGAGTATTCAGTGTTTCAAGGCTGCTATTTGGTGTTTGACAAGTTTCCATCTCTTGGGCAGAGGTGATCTTCCACCCTTCTTGTCGCAGAGTGCCCACCTTGGTCAGAGCTGCAATGATGGCTTAGTCTTCCACCGCAGTGTTCAATGCTTGCTTCTGCCATGCTGCTGAGCCCAACCGCTTCTTACCGCAAGAGCGCTGGAGGTGGGATCTTCTCTGTGGGGTGATACTGTGTGTTTCTGCTAATTACAGAGGCTATTTTGCACAGACTAGTGACAGTCTAGAGAGACCATGTCTACAGGTCTACAACCTTGCACTAGGATGACATCACGAGCGTTCCTGCTGTAAGACAGTAGATGCCCTTGTCACTCCTGTCTGTCTGTCTGTGACACCGAGGAAGGGACCAGAGTGATGCAGAATCTTTCCTGCTCAATAAAGGTAGACTGTAACTATCAAGGAGTGTGTTTGTTGCCCTGTTCATCTGATAGCTGTGCATTTACTGGGTACAAGCATTTACCAAGAAACTCCATAGTCCATCAGCACTCCAAGGAGAGTAAACCACCAGGTAGACCATGACAGACCACTTCTTTTGGATCAGATGGTCACTTTCCATTTTCTTGGTTTCTGAGCTTCTTAGAAGATGCAACGCTGCATTGACAGTGAGCCTAAGTTATCAAAACAGTGGCACAAAGATGTTTTTCCAAACCCTTCTGGTTTGCCTTTTGTGGTTTCCAAACATCCTCTTCCTCAGCATCAAGGGATCCATCCATACACAAAAGTTGCTAGAGTGGCCTACTTTTGTTTAGCTGAGGGTTCCAACAACTGCAGTGGTTGCCTCAGAATGGTGCAGCAGATGCCGTCAGTCTCAGATGGACCCTATCTGGATTGAAAAGTTATCAGAGAATTAGTATTGTTGGATGGGTGACAGGAAAAGGTATTTCTGTGGCTATGGAGTATCTTCTCTAGGGGAAAACTCAAGGCTTTTCTCCCTTACTGTAACCAAATAAAGATTAAACCCAACTTCCTTTAATGAAGTCTCCCCTTTCTCACGGAGCTTGAAACCTTGCTGTGTTTTTGGGTATGCACTAGCTCAGGCACACACTGAACAGCCCAGCTCTTCAGTGGAATATCTGCAAGGTCAGATCTGGATGTACCTTGACAGAGGAGGACACTTAAATTCACTGCATTAAGGAACATTGTTCTTTGTGGTGTGTGATAAACTTGATGTGAGACTTTGTCTGAATTTTTAAGATAGTCTGGTTTTCACCTCTCACAGGGTACATTCCTTAACCTTTACTGTATTGCAACATTTGCTCAGCTCAAAGACCTGTATGAGCTTGTTTTCATACCAAGTTTTGTGGTGTTTAGAAGGATACAGACCTTTAGGAAAGCAGGCCATGATTTACTGGACAGAGAAAACTTATTGTGGACAAACTGTCTTCTACTGGCCTGAGAGCTGTCTGAAATGCTGCTCCTTCTTAGACTGGAAATTCATCCTTGTCATTAGCTGAACTAATGACACATCTCATTTCCATAGCCTACTTGAAATGAACCCATGTGTGGAAACCTGCACTGTCAAGGCCAGTAAGGAAGAAAGATGGATGCTCTGTGCACCCCAGACACTGTTAGAGTCGATGTAGTTCTGCAAAAACAACTGCTGAGGGTATATAATATTTCCCTCCTGCCTTTGTTTTTGGCTGTGGTTACCCATGTTTGTTACAGGATGAATGTATTTGGCCTTTACAGAAACTGTGAAGGGCAGGGAGATTGGTTGGGACTTACTGCTTCTGTCCTGAACCTTCCATGTGACGTTCTCGGGGTGCTACAGGAGTTCTGTGGGAAAACCGGGAAAGTCAGCCAAATGGAAGCGAGAGTCACTTTGGATCAGATCACCTGCCTGCCCCTTGCGAGCTCTGCGATTCCACTCCCAGGTGTGAAACCCCTGCTTAAGGGCAAGCATCAACTTGCTGTGGATTTCTTAGCAGCATTATGGCCTCTGCACAGGCAAGTGTTCATGAAGGGGTATTGATTCAGGGCCTGATTCTTCCCTGCCTGGCTCATTACCTATACATGTAAATACATCTCAAATCATTGTTCTCATATTTGGGATGTATCCTTCATCCATTTTGCTTTCTTAGATATGAAGCTGCAAGATAGTGGGTAAATGGGCATGTATAGGAAAGTCTTCAGGGAACAAATGAAGCTGTTTTCTTCCCCAAACAAACAAACACATCTCCTTTCGAGACCTAGGAGTGCCTACTAGCTGGTTGCAGTGCAGGTCAGGGCTTCTGGAGGACTGTGTAACCTTCAGAACTTGGATCGGTGGCATTTTTGGTACATTCTTGGGATAAACAACCGTTCTCTTGTTATTTTATATGTTTCTTGGATATTAAATAAATCACAAAAAATTCTGTAGGTGACACCAGAACTGGAGGGTGGCTCTATACACAAACAGAGCTATACTGCAAAAGCTTCAGAGCTGCAGAAGTAGCAAGCATGGGGAAAGATTTAGATGCTAAACCTGCAGAGAGGAGATCGTTAAGCCTCTCTGTTTGCCCTGAGACAGGGTCCACTAAATGTACATCTCTGCTGATGAAGCCTTGTCTAACCTGCTCTTAAATCTCTTAGCAACAGAAACTCCGCTCCCTCCCCAAGTGATCTTTTCCAGGAATTCCTAATATTCCAGGAATGCCCTAATAAATAATCTTGCTTTGAGTACGTCGCTTCAAAACCAATATATTTTTGGGTTTTTGTTGTTGTGGTAGTGGTGGTGCTTTCTGCTACAAAGCCCTTTGTCTCCTCGAAGCCAATTCTGCTCGTCACAGAATCATTTCTGTTCCCATTTTTTTTATAATTCTTGTCGCTCTGGGCTGTCATTAACTGTGTCTCATCTCCCTTGTAAAACCCTTCACTATGAGGGTAAAAATTAGCATCACAGATATAAAAGAAACCAGATAAAATACCTGCCATCAGTGCATTAGCGTGTCTCACATCGCAGTGGACATATTACTGTCCCTAAGAGCTGCCCTTGCAGGATTGCTATCTTGAGTTCAGAAAAAGATGTTGATTATAAGAACACAGCAACACAGAAGTATCTGGGGAGCACTGAAGGCTTTATCCTGGTATGTTACTGTGCAGGATGCTGTACACTTCCCTTACGCAGAGAAATGTGACTGCAGCCACTGCAGTCTAAGATGTACGCATCCGGTGCTGCTGCTGCAGAAACTCCTGCTTTCTCTGCCCAGCCTCCCCAGAGAAAATGTTACCTTTCAGGCAGTAATCTTACACAGAGTGTTGAACAGGCAGCCTGAAAGATGCTATCAGCAGAAGCATGCCCCCTTCTCAGCCTACCTGAAGGGCTAACACCTGTGTTTTCACTTTGCAGGAGCTCCCAAGAACTGGAATGATGCCAGGTGAATGATCTTAAAAACAAGGCATCCATGGTTCATACAGTGAACCTCTCATCAAAAAAAAAAAAAAAAAAAGCAAGGCAAATCTAATAGAACCAAACAGCATCAAGTTCTTTCTTTTAATTAAAAAGAATGACTTGTAAATAAAATCTTCCCAATCTATTCTCCTCCAAGGAAATGGCAATCCAGTGTGATGCACATGTTTGGGTGCACAAGCAATGCCAGTCACTCACAGAGGGAAGACTGCAACTGACTTTGATCAGCACGAGGTTCTGCCTTGCCTGCCAACACGATATGACACTTCCTTGTGCACAAGCACAGCCTGTCTCAGATCTGTTGTGGATGATGAACATCAGGGTCGAACCAGTCCAGCGCCACAGGGAGAAGATGCTGCTTCTTTTCATATTCTGTGTAGCTGAGCTGTCACCAAAGTGAAGTTCAGTCTCCCTCCTTGGTGACTCTTTGCGGCTGCCATGGCACATTCGGACACAACAGGAACTTGTAGTATCTAGAGCTGAAAAATTACTCATTAGTGCTGGCTGCTATGGTCTGAGCGACATAAGACCACACGAAGTCAAGGCAAAAGTTCTCCTCCTTATTAACCTGTCTCTTAACAGTGGGCAGTGGCAAAAGCTTGCAAAAAAACCCTGTAAGAATACAACCTGGCAGACAGCGATCTTACAGTACCACATGCCTCTGTCCTCCGGTGATCACGTTGTGTTTTCCAGTTTGTGGGGGTCCTCTGAGCCAACCTCCCAGCACTACTTTCAGATCAATACAATCCCATGCAGTGATAACCTCAGATACCTATTTTCTATGTTTGTTTTTTTTTTTTGACAAATAAAACAAATCAGGCTGTACCACTTTTTCCTTGTGTGGAGACTCTTAACACTTCCCTCCCCTGACATCTGAGCTGTCATTTTTCTCTCAAAGATACATGTTATAGTCCTAAACTGCTGCATACACTGCCTCTTATGGGAATTACATATACTTGTCTGAGGGCAGAAATGAGGTCTAAATCAGTATTCATGAATAAATATGGTGGAGCACCTGCCGTTCTCAGTGAGCATAGATCAGTGTGGCTTTATTGGTTTACCTAAGTGAGTGATCTGGTCATGGAAAAATCCTCTAGCATCTTAATTGTGTGACCTGGATCCAGTTTCTCGCTGAAAAGCTATAGCTTGTTCTCTCTACTTCCCATGAGCCTTGCCTCGTTCAGTCCATGGGCTCAAGGGCTGTTCTGCACCATCTACACTCCTGGTCAGGACTGCGGCTCGTTACAGATACGATTGGCTCTCCCGGGCTGTATCACCAGGTCCTTGACTGCCCAGACATCGGAGGGCTGTAGTACCTAACTGATCTTTCAGTTGCTAATCGTCACCTTTGCATTTCAAACTTCCTCTGCTGTCTTTCTTGGCTTAGCATCCTTTCAGTGGCTCTTCTGCATGAACAGCTGCTAAGAGTTGTTCTCCCTTCATCAGACTGGTTTTTAGCATTTCCACACTTACTGAGGTCACTGGCCCAGTGGCAGGGTAAGACCTGTTAGGTTCTACGGTGTTTCTGAGCAAGGTTGTGCTTCCTAAAAGATCAATACAAGGAGACGGCTCCCCCTTCCACATCAAGGCCAGCGTCTCCTGTATATGCAAAGTCCTAACTGGCTTTGTTAACCAAGGCCTCAGCCCAGCAGAATGAGTCACCTGCTTGGTCTTCGGTGCAGAAACCGGTGTAGAGGGGACTTTGTTCAGTCAAGATCTTCACTGGAACAGGACATACAGGAACGCATTTGTGCTATCGGCACAGCCAGACAGTTATGACACTATGCTTCAAAACTGGAGATGCACCCTATCAGTACACACACTCGGATTTACAGCCCCAGCTGACAGCTGTTCAGCAAACTCCTGTGCAGCTTCTAGCATATCATGAGAGAGAGTCTGCTGGCTGATTTTGTGCAGGAGATGGGCGTAGCTATTCCAAGTAGAAAAGCCATCCTAACAACATACTTGCTCTTCTAAGTAAGAGGCCATGTAGAGAAGAAAGTTAGTGGAGCTGCACGTCCACAGCAAGGATCCTGCTGACTGTTAGACTCTGGGGTAAGGCTAACACTCAGATACCGTTAGACGCTACAAGTGAAGACTAAAATAGTCTTAGGAAGGGAATTAATTTGATACCAAGTATATTAAGCTGGGATACGATGGCGCTTTCCATTGGAGACGTTTCTTTTTAGCCTGTTTCGAAACACACAAAGGGTAGACTTCTATATAGGGTAAGAGTGCAAGACTGAATGCTTCCTGGGTTATTAACCTGGGCTCAATGTTTTTGGTTCTCAACCACAGGAATGTGTCCTGTGAGCTGACGTGCCTTCTGAAGAAAAGGCATTCTTCTCTCCCCTTCCTGTGCCCTCCCAAAGCTCTTTGTGCAGAGGTTTTGGAGCTGTGCTTCTTGCTTACAAATTCTGCCTCTTTGTTTTCCTTTCTGGGGAAATGAACAGCGTTTGAAGCACGTGCCTGGCTGTTTCACATCAACAACAGAGAAAGCAACTTCTACAAATCCTTTTCTTACCCCTCAAATGCATCACTGTAAAGTGGGCTCTGGGCTGTCAGATGCCTTCCAAGTCAGCCCCACATAGATAGCCATCTGTCTGCAAGGCGTCTGGACTGTCTCCCTCGTCTCAGGTTACAGTTTGATTCATGCAATGCTGATCTCCTCAGTGTTTCTTCTTTCCACAGGACTAGGAGGTGTATGGGTAGCTGGAGCAAAGGGCTTCCTTGGGGGTAAAATGAGGGCCCAGAAGGCCCCCCTGTGAGTGCCTGCTTACCTGGGATTGCACAAAGGAGGTGTGTTAACTGAGACACCAGGATCCCTGCTGGTGCCTCTCCGACTGGTAGCCTAACAGGAAAGCTGTGGAGACAAGCCCATGGTGAACCCTCCTGGAAAGGCTCCTGAGTCTCCAGTGAGAAGTGACTGCACACAGCAGCCAGCTCATACTGTCATCGTGGACTTCTGTATGCTAGTTCTGCCTGTTTTATCCAATGATCTCCTCCACTCAGCCTCTTCATAGCTTCTCTGCACTCCTTTGCCTGCCTCAGGGCTCTGAGTACCTTTGTCTCCTGTTTCTCAGCCCACCACGTGCTATTTGTTGCCCCCATCTGTTGTACTTCTCGCCAGCCCGCCTCTGCCTGGTTTACTTAGAGCAAATGTCCTGAACTGTTTGTTCTTGTTTGCAGACAGCCCACTGAAGGGCAATCCCATCTGTTGGGGCTGATAGGCGGACACTCCCCAAATCGATGCAATAATCGTAATGCTGTATGGAGGCAGCGAGGACAACGTTGCATGTTTCTTGGGGGGTACTGGCAGAACATCCTTCTTGAGAGGGTCTCAAAGGAGCCAAAACTGCAGAAGTCCAGTAACAGACATGGTTCTATGCAGTCCAGGCACTCCGGATTTCCTAGACAACTGGTAAAGCTGTATGTAGCAGGAAGTTCTTAATTAGAAACCAGAAGGGATTAGAAAGCCTGGAGCAGTTTGTGCAAAGTATTTGGACTTAAATCTGATCCCGTGTCATGCTTTCTAAAAAGCTTAGCAGCATCCTGGAGTGCTGGGGTTTTGCAGCCTGAGAAGCAGGGCTCGATAGGGAAATCCCACCCCTAAATCAAGATTCTCCGGGTGTTTCTGGCTGAAGGAGTAGGTGACTTCTGACAGCAGAAGGTGCTGCTGGCAAGGGAAGCAAGCTTCTGCGTTGTTCCCCTTCTCGAGAGAATGTTGTGACTACACAGATCGGCAGAGTGCCCTCTGAAGGACAAAGAGGACAAGCTGCTGGCAAAGTGGACACTGTGTTTGGTGGATCATTGATTTGATGGACCACAGCAAGCCTTAAACTGGGGTTGCAGTCAGCAATGGCCATTTTCAGACAGAAGTTGATTGAATCCTCCTTTCCCTCAGCTGATCCTCACAAGCCTTCTCATTGCCAGCAGCATTTGTACGAAGAGCTTCCACAGCTCCAGACCCTTCTCCTCCATTCTTCTGCTGAGCTGTATGTCTAGCAAACGTTACTATCTTTTTTTCCTGTACTGCAAACACTTCTTTCACAACAATAAACAACATTAACTCCCCAAGTAATCTTGAACAAAGGCTTTGAGATAAGATTAGCTTGCCACAGAGATGTTTGTAAGACTTTTATTTCCCTTCCCTCCTGCTTATGAATTTCACCCCTCAGCAGGCAGGTTGAGGACTGTTATGTAATAGCTTAGCTACATGTAATTAGAGGGCACAAAATTATATATGAAGCAGGCATATTATCCCGTGTGGTTACTACAAGCTTACCTGAGTTTGAAAAGCATATGGGCGAGTTAGTGGAGGAGAAAAACATCAATGACGAGTGACCGTAAATATACGGAAGACACCACGGCTGGTTCCACGTGATGGTTCGGAAAGTCCTTCGGCTGTAGATCACAGAGGTCCGTGAGAGTATGGTGAGGAAAGAGCTACTGCCAGAGACAAGAAAACTGGACTAGTATGATCTTTGCTTGGTTTGCTGCGGTTGCTTTTCCGTTCTTCATTCCATTCACTGGGTGATGAGCAATACCTGCCTCACCACAGCAAGGAGCAGATGAGGACCGCACAGAGCTTTGCAAACTAACCGCTCTTTATAAAAATGCTGTTTTTCGAGGCCATTTATTATAAGCAGAACATTGAAGCATGAGGAAGCCAAGCGCAGTCATTACATTTGCTAAGTATGGGTCTGTTGGCTGGACCCATGCGATTGTTACTCACACAAAGGAGTCATTTTTACGTGGTGTTGCGCTTATCAGTTTCTGTTTTAAAAATGGTTAGTGCTTGAGTCATGTTTAGCCTCACTCTCAGAACTTACTTTCTGTGTTTGAAGGTGCTCCTGAAGGCAAACCTTCTCCTTTGACTTGGATTTCACATTTAAAAATACCTTTTTGAAACGTTACCTATCTTTTCTCATGTCTGTTGTATTTCACGGTGTTTTGCAGGCTATAGGTCTTTCCATCTTGCCTAATTTCTGCCCATAAACAGGTACTAATCTGTTCACAGAGGGGAAGAGGGGAGCTGAAACACCTCCCAGCTTTCACTTTTTCATCTACGTCCATGTAGAAAGGCAAAGGTGTAATACTTTACTTATTCCTGAAGTCTTGCCATCAGTGTACTGCCATTAATTACCGCAGAAGATAGTTACCATGGTCTAAGAGGACTTTCCCCTTCTATCTTCTTCATGGCAGAGCTCCTGTTTTTTTTCTTCTTTTGAACACTCAAAAGCATTTCTGGCATTTTAACCCTGATAAATGAACCCGCTCTTGAACAAATGTGCGAGTTCTTGCTTGGAGGTAGAAGAATCTTCCATCTGTATGCTGATCATCGAACAGTCCTATTCCCAAGTATACAAATCTTGCAGAACTCCCCATTTTTCCACGCTCTCCTCAACAGTTTTTTAATCGAAAGGTTTTCTTTTGCAAAATATGCAAGTTCTGGTCCTTCTTTTCACCCAGAGGGATCACCAACAGCTCAAGGAGTTGAGCAACAGGTCACCCAATCGCCATGAGAAGTACCTTCACCGTATCTTGACTTAGTCCTGCTCTTTTCACTGCCAGACAGGCTTTGCGACATTCTTAACGTGTAGCCTGACATGGAGGATGATTTGCAGTTGGAAATGCAGTTGGGGTGCATTGAGAACAGCGTGGGCAGCAGGTCGAGGGAGGTGATCCTGGGTAGGGTGCATCTGCAGTGCTGGGTCCAGTGCTGGGCTCCCCAGTTCAGGAGAGACGGGGAATGACTGGAGAGAATCCAGCAGAGGGCAGCGAGGGTGGTGGGGGCACTGGAGCCTCTGTGCTGTGAGGAGAGGCTGAGAGCCCTGGGGCTGTTCAGCCTGGAGAGGAGAAGGCTGGCAGGGGATCTCCTCAGTGCTCATCGCTATCTAAAGGGCGGGGGTGCAGGGGNGCCGCGGAGGGGTGCGGGGCCGCCCCGCTCCCCGGCCCGTGACCGAATGAATGAGGTGGGGGAGGGGAGGGGGGTGCGGGAGGTGGGGGCGGGCGCTGCTCCACAACGGCCCGAACGGCCGCGCGCCTGAGGGGCGGCGGGCGCCGTTTCCCGCCCTGCCTCGCCTCATCTCCGGGGCGAGGGGGCCGGCCTCTGCCCGGGGAGGGAGCCGGCCTCCCCAGGCCTCCCCCGCCCCGCCATCTCTCCGTCTCCTCCTGGGGCAACGGCGGGAGGTGCCGCCGCCCGTTCGGGGCCGGGGCGGGGAGCGGCCGTTTGGTCTTCTCGCCAGACGCCTGGCACGGCCTCACAGGTTTTCCTCACGCCCCAGCCTCCCTGCTTCCCCTGCCGAGGCCCGCTGTGAAGCGAACCTTTACTTATCCTCTCCGGGAGCGTCACGCTGTTCCGTAGCCGCCGTAATCTGACTTTTTCTTTTTCTTTTTTTTTTTTTTTTT
>VZSC01018423.1:81092-93178 GCA_013398225.1 Steatornis caripensis | reverse complement strand
TTTTTTTTTTTTTTGGGGGGGGGGGAAGGGGATAAGTAATTAGGACATTTTCATGAATCCTGGGTAAATACTGCTTCTCCTTTGTTTGCTTCCCGGCTGCTGGCCATCATGCTTATTAAGTTTGAGCAAAGCAGTGCCCTTTAAAGAGATTTACTGCTGCCTCTGTTGGCTTAGCTGAATCTTGATGATGCAATACTAAGAAGGTTTGCTTATTCATGGCAGTCTCTGAAATTTTCACTCAAAAGTGTACCTACAGTAGAGCTGTGTAATCATAGCAGCTGTGCTTGTTGAATTCTGTATTTGTTGTTTTTTGTGCTTGAAATTGTGGTTTCTAGTGACTGTTTTAAAAAGGCTTAAACTTGAACTATGTTCTCACTGGTCATTATACTGGACTCTGGGCTGGGGCTTTGGCTATTTTCTTGAGCTCACTCTGGTGAATCCATTACCTCTATTCATGTTACTTCACAGGCTGCTTCTAGGAGACGTGCTCTCAGTTGGCACGTCAGGTGGGCCTGGGATTGCATCGAATGTCTCTTAAACCCTTCAGATTTTTCTAAGCGAGCGTTTGAAATGTTTAATATGTTTGAGTCATTTGTGACTAATCTTTTCCTCTTGTTCCCGGCACCATATTTGTAGGAGGAAGATGCCGATTGTCAAAAACGTGAGCAGAGCTGTCAGCCAGCTGCTGCAGAGTTCCGGTTGTGGATGTGGGATTTCCATCGTGCCTGTTCGATGCATTGGGGTCTCACCCCGCCAGGTGGCCTCCGATGCTAGCTTTCACTCGGTTTCTTTTGCTGAGTCCGATCATCCTCGGGTGCTAATTACAGGTCAGCATTCCTGTTGTAACTGTATTCCTGCTCCAGCTTCTCATTTGAGTCCTCTGCTCCACTCCTCCCTCCCTGGCAAGCAGAATACCGGAAGCAAAAATACTCACATATCCTGGAATTGTCATGGCCTTTCCCATATGGTTATAGGATCAGAGTCCGGTGCAAACTTTCCTACTGTTTTTATTCCAGAAATCTACTAAAACCAGTTCATTGAGTTTTGATGAAGAAAAATATAAAAGCTTTCTGACTCGCTGAGAAAAATAGAACTCATTTCTGATGTGATACATATAGTACTGGAACTCTGTATTTTGATAGCACTTTTTCTCTGATTTTTGTCTCTTGTGTGTTGCCTTTTAGGTGGTCTTGGCCAGCTTGGAGTGGGACTTGCTAAGCTTCTGAGGTATGTCAAGATTATCTGCTGTTAGTGAGGACTTCAAGCTTTAGACATTGTTTCTAGAAGCAAGAATTTTGTGGAAAGTGGTTTTTAAGAGAGTGCTAGTGACGCCTGCAGATTCTCTTTTGCTTATTAGCTTTGTAAATAACTTTAAATTTTCACCGTCTTTTTACGTTTTACTCCTGTGCTTGGTTTAGGTTCACTGATGTACTTCCTGTGTGTATGTTGGTCACAATTCCCAAACTAACATAATTTTGTCTAAGAAACTAGCCACTGAGTTCAATTTACTTCCAGTTAAATGGAAGTATTCAGAATCTGGATCCTCAGAGGCAGGTCAGTTTTCATTTTCTCTTTTTTAGTCTAGCTGAATAAGGCTGGTTTTGAGTGCTCAACAGAGAGACAAAGGCTGGTACTACAGGAGAGAAAAGGCAGGTGCTACAGGAGAGAAAAAAGTGCAAACACGCACTTGAAAAAATACATAGTCCTTTGCTAACTACCCGCCTGTCGGGCTTTGCAACTGCTGGCTTGTATCTCTCTGAAAGTTTCTGGTAAGTAACTTCAGGAATAAGATGCCCTATTTAGTAAAGTGCAAACAAAAATAAAGGTTAGGATACAAGATGTTAAAGTTTTTATGATTTGGTGAAAGATGAACTCATGCAGCGAAAGGAGTAAATTGAAAATATATTTCTTCTGGGTCTTTCTGTTCCCCCGTGTCACATACGCACTTACCTGATTCTTTCGTGGTATCTTTTCAAGAGACGTGAAGTGCTTTGAGAGCTCTCCCTGATCTATGTCGTTGTCCATGTCCACGCCTACTGGGCTCCCGAGTATCGTTTGCACACAGGCGGTGTTTGTTGCAGAGGATTTGGACTATGACCAAAAGTGAGCAAACTCACTGCATTCAGCACTGTGTTGCAGTTTGGATGTTTTTTACCATTTCTGTGATATATTTAAAAAAAAAAAATCATCCAAATAACGGAAGGCTGGAATGTACTCCAGTGCCACCAGACTTGCTTTCTGCAACAGCCTTGTGAGGCAGAGATTACTCAGTTGTATTTACTTTGTTGATATAAAGGTAGCTGCAGTTACAGCAGCCCCAGAGATTTTTTTTTTGTTGTCCCCAGGGGAGTAGATTATCTTTGGGTAAAATTTTCAGGAAGAAGAGGGTAGGAAGGTGTTTATTCTCAAAGTATTTTCATTTCTAAAAGATTTTTCTGTCCTTACGCAGTCTTTCACTGCCACTAGAAGTAGTTTACTAATTTTCTAAGATGCTCTAGTGACATTTAAAGGATTGCTGAGGATTCTTTTAGCACAATAACTGATTTCATTGTGGAAGGTATTGTTCTTCTATCTCCTGATAAACACAATAGCAGCTTATGAATTATCTTGAAGACTGTGGACTTACTGTACCGTGTGGGTATTTTTATACAGGAAACGCTTTGGAAAGAACAACGTGATCTTGTCTGACATTAGAAAGCCTGCGGATAATGTTTTTTATAGTGGTAAGTCACTCGGGGAGCATATAGAAAAAAAATCTTAACTTTACTTCTGATGTTGATGGACTAATTACCAATGTCTAAATGATACGTGGATTAAACTGAGGAAGTTGCTGTTTGAAACTCCTGGATAATGCCTTCCTGCTTTGAAATCTTGTCAAGACATTGATTTCTTCTGTCAGTTATTCCTTTTTCCCAGATATTTTTCTTTGCATTTTTCACTGTCTGCTTGCCATCTTGTTGACCAGAATAAATACTTGAGTCAAGGTGAGCTTGGCTGTTGTGCTCCTGCTGTGAAGAGATGCATTTATTCTTTTGGAGGGAACAAGTTGGGAATAAAATTTGTGCTTTGTTTTTCCGTGCTCAGGCAAATTTTATGATAAGATGAATTTAGAGCAGGATTTTTTGAGTCTTTCGTTTTCATTAGAAACGTGCATAACTTTTTCTTCATCATTACTGTTTAATGATGTATTTAGGTATTTGAATAGTGTACGCTAGGTGTTCCCTGTTTTCATGCTGTTGGCTGGGTAAAACAGGAGTTCTTGCATCAGTCTCTTGGTGAGATAAAGGTAATGGTTTCCCTTTGTTTCTCCTGCTTACTAATTTGTTGACCACTGCTGTTAGGTGTGCGTTCTGCTGTGTGGTCAAATCCTGAATAGAGCTATGGTCAGGAAGCAGCAATTTGAGTTTAATGTAGAACTTTTCTTTACAACTGTTCTTTTTGGCATTCAGTTCCCTACTGGTTCCATTTCTCCTAGGTCCTTTTATCTACGTGGATATCTTGGACTACAAGAATTTACGTGAGATAGTGGTGAATAATCGGATAACTTGGCTGTTCCATTATAGTGCTTTGCTCAGTGCTGTTGGAGAAGCAAACGTCCCTTTGGCCAGAGCTGTAAATATTACCGGTATGTGACAAGGTTTTCAAGTTCATGAGTCCTACAGAGGCTTGAGACAGTGCAGCATATGTTCTGTTGAATCCTGTTGTTTGTTCCAGGTTTACACAATATTCTGGATATTGCAGCTGAGCATAATTTGAGACTCTTTGTTCCAAGCACTATTGGAGCCTTTGGACCCACGTCTCCTCGAGATCCAACTCCTGATCTCTGCATTCAGAGACCAAGGACAATCTATGGAGTCTCCAAGGTTCACGCTGAGCTCATGGGAGAAGTGAGAAATTTTTATTTTATTTATTTAATGAAAGTTCTGGGAGGTCCTTATTACTTTCGGAAGATTCCTCACTGCAGTGTTTTTTTCTCCCCATTCTTTCCTTCTTTCAGGCTTTAGTATTCAATAGTATTCTGAGGCAGCTTTTAAGGATAAATATATTCTGAGTTATTAAGTACAAAGTGCTTAAGCTCAAAGAATTGAAAGCTGGAAAATATGTAACTTCCAATATCTTTTCTTTTTCTGGTTATTTTGGCTTTGGCCTCTCTGCCTCATCTGCCAACGTGAATGGCATTGCATAAATGATGGTGTACAAAACCTTGGAAAGCATGCTAGACAATGATGACTTTTACCTCCTCCAAAAAAAAGCCTCTGAAGCCATGCCAATCTGTACATGCACAGCTTCTCTTTTGACTTTGTAGTTTTTTAGAAACATAACTTCGTTAAAGCTCGTATTTTTACGTATAGTTTCCTCACACTTCGAATTTAGGAAGGACATTTGCAGGTCTGAAGACTGCCTGAAATGTCCCACAAACTTAGGAATTTTCAGTTTCTGAACACTGGATCTAGACCCTATGTTCGAAGCCAATCCATATCAAGAATCTGTCTCTACTGCTGTGCGTGTAAACTAGAAAAGGGCAAGCAGAGACCCAGCTACCTGGCAGGGAATGGACACTATTCAGTAGTTCCTTTTCTTTCATCCCTGTCAGGGGATGGTTACAGAGTAAAGGTTCATCCCGTGGTAGGTTTTTCCCATGAAATCAATGAGTTGTGTGCCCTAGCCTTGATGTGTAAAGCTAAGTTTCTCTCCTCTCTTCGTAGTATTACCATTACCGATACGGCCTAGACTTCCGCTGCCTGAGGTACCCAGGAATTATATCCGCTGACTCTCAGCCTGGTGGGGGAACAACTGGTAAGTGACTTGTGCGTGCTTCTTGGTATTGCAGGCAAGAGCAGCAAAAACAGAAGCCAACACAGTCATTTTTAATGTGTTTGTAAATACTTCATCTGTGTGGAGCACCAGTGGAGAGATGCTATTTCAACTATGTTACAACAATACTTTTGTCCGCTCTAGCCTAGGGCGTAATTTCGTAGGCTTTACACTTAAACAGTATCTGAGACATTTTAATTACACTCTTTGAGACCATTTCCTTTAAAAATATTTTAAACTCTGTTGTCTTGCTGCAATGTGGAATTGCTAGAATAGCATTGGGATAGTGCAGGATGACTTACGCTCCTGCCGTACAACGTAAATCATACACAGTCCGGCTGCTAGATTTTAGACAGGAGAGTTTGGGTGTTGTCTGAGGATCGTTGGCTGTCGTGAAGTGAACAATGGGTTGCGGCAGATGAGTACACACATCCATTGTTTGTTTGTACAGATTACGCTGTCCAGATTTTCCGTGATGCCATAAAGACCGGCAAATTTCAGTGCAACCTGAAGCCAGACACTCGTCTCCCGATGATGTACATTGATGACTGTCTGAAAGCGACTCTAGAAGTCATGGAGGCCCCCACAGAGGCACTGAGCATGAGGACATACAACATCAGTGCCATGAGCTTCACTCCTGAGGAGCTGGTGCAAGAGGTGCAGAAGCATGTTCCTGAACTCGAGGTGACCTACAATGTGGATGAAGTCAGGCAGGCCATAGGTTAGTATCAGGTTTTTTGGTAGTGGGTAAGAAAAAACGTTAGGTTGCTATACGTTAAGGGCAAAACAAAGTTTCTTTTCTTTTTAAGTGCTTGCAAATTGCTCCTGTACAATTCAAATCTTACAGTTTGAAATTCAGCTGTGGTAGTTCAAATGGCCAGTGATGATACGTCTTGAAGTTTAAAGATATTTTTCTTAAACCTCATGCTCCTTGTTTCTTCCTTCTTTTCACCGCAGCTGACAGCTGGCCGATGAACTTTGATGACAGGAACGCCCGGAGGGACTGGGGTTGGAAACATGATTATGATCTCCCTGAGTTGGTGACTACGATGTTTAGCTTTCTTGGATCTGACTCCAGGATTGCCCAAGCTAACTGAAATACCTTGTAAGGTGTTTCCAGACTTCCACAGAGGACCAGGAAGAAATGGCTAAATTAGTTTATAATTTTCTGAGTCTTAGAGCATGTCAATTATTAACTTCTGTAAGTAGCAATAGAGTTGGGCAGAAACATACTGTAGCTGGAATGTACTGTTAGGTAAACAACATCGTTTGGTACTGTCTCTGAGCACAGCACTGATGACAAACACAGAATTCTTGAACTTTCACACTTAAGCAGCTAGAAAGAAAGAAAAAAAAAAAACCCAGAACCCAAAAAAAAGGCACTTACTGCTGGCTGATGACTCTGCAATCATTCCTGCTGCCTGCCTCTTCTTTGGCAAACAACACGGGGCAATATAGTCAAACCTGGTGTTTCGGGCGTATCCCTTAAAGTTAACCATAGGTTTTTTGTTTTCCTGGTGGAGGATGTTAGGTCGTAGTAAGATATGGTCCTTTCTACTCTTTGCTTACAAAAGAAGTCAGAAGAGCAACTTCATATTTCCAAATTGCAGGGGTCGTTGCAATTCTAGTTTGAAATCAAACTTTTGTCGATAGTTCCTATTTATATATATATAGTGCTGTATAAACATACACTTTTCTATACATAAGGCATACAAACTAGCATTATTCTTATAATGCTTATAAATGTGAAGGGGAATAGGACTTGAATTCTCATTATGCTTTAAAAAACCAGGGTTTACAAGCTCAGCTTTGCCCGGTTCTTTGAAAGTGCTGCTGCCTTCAGTTTAACCTCGGAGGCAGATCTGAAATCTGAAGAGCTGGTACGTGTAAGTGAATTTGGAGCGTTATTTCAAGAAGGTGATGTCCAGGTATGGGTTTATTGTTAATTAGCACTACTTTTGGTTATCCCGGTTGTTTGCCCTGCTAGCACAATGACATCCTGCCTCGGGCAAGTTTTAAAGGTGGGCTGATGATGGAGCCTTATGGAAGAGTCAAGTCAGCCTTTGAAAGCTGTTCATGTTCACTACATCTTCCGTGTGCACTGTAAGTGTATTTGTCGATGCTATTTATGTGTAACTGTCATGGGTTTATTCTTTAGAGAGGGATCCAGAAGCTGAAACCATGTTCTAGCTACAGTTAAGGGCTGTTCTACTTGTTGAGTTTCATACATGGGAGATTCTGGGAGTAACAAGGGAGTCTTAGTAGATGCATGCAAGGAAGATGTCTATTCAAAAGCTTCTTAGGAAACTTTGAGAAATGACAAACTGGAGAGACACGAAAAGCATTTTAGGGAAACTCAGTTTCTGTTGATGTGAATCTGAGCCATTGACTACTGTACCTATAGCATGCCTCGAGAAACAGCATCTGGGAACTTTAATTTTTTTTTTTTTCTCCAAAGAAAAAGACATCTTTCATTTTCAAAATGACTGGAAATTCCCTGTATGAAACTCTCCATCTCTTTTTGTGTTGCATACTCCAGTAGCGTGTGTAGGCAAACACGTTCAAGTATTTTTTGCCTACAACTTGTTTGCTGTGTTTTCTGTGACAATGCTTTGGCAGTTGCGAGTCTGTTACGTTCTCTGTAACCCTGCGGTGTTTTTCCGTAAGTGGATAACTGACACGACTGGATTTCTGTCTCTTTGGGAAGGAGTCTGCATGCTCCAGGGAATACGTTTTCTTTTCTTTCATGAGAGTAACCTTCAAATGAAGATTCTGTGGTGAAAACCAGTTATTTTAAGCATTTGTTAAACTTGTAGCGCTTGATTTTGTATGTATCTTACTGCTTCAGCTGTTGGCAAAGAATATGTTTCCCAGGTATTTAAGCTCAAAAACCGCTGAAGTTGTGGCCTGTTATTATAAGGTTTTTTTATATTGTTTACGTTTCTGAAAAGGCAAGTTTTTAAACTTTGGCTGCTGGTGTAACTATCACATTGTTCAAGTGGAATATTTGGCCCAATGGGCCAGCAACATTGGCCCTCCAAGGAAAGACTGGCTCAGGTTTTGTCCTTTGCCCTGCCAAAACAGGATTATCTCCTAGTAAACTGTTACACTGAGCTGTCAGGTGAAGGGCTTTAATGTGAGCTGAAGTTTCCTGTCCGTTCCAGTCTCTCATAACTCAGACACCGGGGACTCCTCATTGCCTCCATTCCATGAGATGTGCAAAATAAAGAACTGTTGACAAGTCTCACTCTGTTTCTTTACTTCACTCGAAGTCACGGGGTCTGCTCCCCTCACCCTTGTTCAAAGCTCCCATTAACACTGACAAGAATGAAGAGCAAACATGTCTCTTCTTCTGGAACACACTGTCACTGGTTGTGGCATTGCACAGCTTTGGATAAGGGGTTACACTGAAGGTGAAATTCAAATTACAGCATTTTGAACAAAAGTTACTTTTTTGTTTTGGGTTTTTTTTTTGGTCGGAAGTTACTGACTTCATCAAGCAGCAGCCATTTAAGAAACTTCTATTTTCAGGAATCGGAAATAAACCATGTTGCAACAGAGAGTTGTTTGGAGGTAACAAGGTGGTGATAGTCAGGGAACATGGTTAGAGATGACTATGTGGTCTGAGTCCCGTTGAAATTCTGGTTTCCAACCCCATTAACTTCTGTTGTAACTATGTTACAGTATTTTCTGTATTAAACCAAATTTCATGTGGTACAAAATGTGTAACTTTTGCTACCAGTTTGAAGTTTGACTTCAGGGCATAGACTTCTCTCATGACATTTGAGCATTGTAGCTGTTGAATTACCTATTCAGGAAAAAAAAGTTGCTAAAAATATTTTTTCAAATGTTGTAAGTTGTGGACGATGCCTACTTTAATAAAATCCTATGCAGATGTATCCTTGTTGTCATCTTTCTTTAGAGCACTCAAGAGCGGGGATGAAGGATGCGGGTTAGTGCTGAAGCCCTTTCTTCAGCCAGAGAAGTGATGCATGATTCGAGGTGCAGAGAAAGATACGGCCACTCCTTGGTCCCTGGTCCGTGGGCTCCCAAACATTCTGTCTGCATTTACCTTTCTGCTGATTCCTCACAGTTTTCTGTGTAGCAGAGTCGCTCACAGGGAGGTACAGCGTGGTTACCGTTTAATCTTTGGTGAGCCACTAGGCAGGTGTACGGGCTGCGCTTATATGTGGCAGCCGTACAAAAAGTGCTGGGTTTCAAATATTCCTCTGTTGCTTCTAGATTTCTTAACCCTTTCTCATGTTGAGAAGCCAAGTTGGTCTGTCTTCAGCCTGTTTCTGTCTCTGCCTACATCCTGTGGCTCTGATATGGCGAGGAGAGAGCAATGGTGGTGCCCAGCGCCAGGACGAGGGGCACCGGGCACAAACTGGAGCCCAGGCAGTTCCCCTTGAGCGTGAGGAAGAAGTTGTTTGGCATGAGGGTGCCCGAGCCCTGGCCCAGGCTGCCCAGAGAGGCTGTGGAGTCTCCTTCTGCGGAGAGATTCAACCCCGCCTGGACGCGTGCGTCCCTGTGCCCCCTGCTCTGGGGGCACCTGCTTTAGTGAGGGGGCTGGGAGATCTCCAGAGGGCCCTGCCAGCCCCTGCTGTGCTGGGATTCTGGAATTCTGTGATAGTGGTCTGAGGGATGAGCTTTAAAAAACACGTCCCAAGAATTTAAGATTCCAGGGCCCTCATTTCTGCTTCTGTGCAGGTCCTGACTCCAGCTGTTGCACAACCACTAACGTCTGTCAGCGGGAGAAGTTTGTACAGACATGAGTGAGAATGAGTGTGCTCTTAATACCTTACCACAGACCTGCTCTTCCTCGTTAATCGGTAAATAAACACTCCCCACAGGTTAAACAAGGCCTTTCCCTCCTCCTACGCCTCAACTTTCTAATGATGGGAATCTCTCGCGGAGGAAGTGTTCCGCTTGACCACGATTAGATGACTAATGTGACCATTATGTTTCTTGCAGAACAGGCGAGGGTGTTACAGCGCCGCGCTCTTGCCAGCTACCGCACTTTGATAATTGGTTCGTCTCCTGTTTACACGTGCTCAGTCTGGCTTCTGGTCGTGCTACAGGTGAGGGTGCTTCGTCCAAAGCTGCTGTAGCTGAGGACAGGATTGCTGTCAACCTTCAGTCCCTGCAAAAACAACTATTCCATTTTTCTCCTTTACCCTCCTCCCTGTTCTTCAAAGATTGCAACGATATTTGACCCTGTAATCATGTTCATGCAGAAAAACCAAAAGCCTCCTAACCTTTTTGCTTTCAATTCTCAGATTTACTTCTCCTCCTTGCTCGTTTGCCTCGGAGTCAGTGANCCTGCAAAAACAACTATTCCATTTTTCTCCTTTACCCTCCTCCCTGTTCTTCAAAGATTGCAACGATATTTGACCCTGTAATCATGTTCATGCAGAAGAACCAAAAGCCTCCTAACCTTTTTGCTTTCAGTTCTCAGATTTACTTCTCCTCCTTGCTGGTTTGTTGTTTGGCTTTGTTGTTCTTGCTTCGCTGTTCGCTTTTAAGAGGGAACGCACAGAGCTGAAGCAACGCCGACGCCGTGGTTATCGGCAGGCGGGTGCTGAAAAGCCCTGAAGGAAGGCGCTCTGCTCCTTCTCGAGGCGTGAGCGCTGATGGAGCGTGCGTGTTCAGCTTCCCCTGCGTCACGCAGTCGGCACTGAACGGCGTGCCTCTGTGGCAATGCACTATTAATACCCGGACTGCTGAATTTGTAGCAGGGCCTGGGTTAAGGGTCCTTCTGTCATCCTGAAAGTCACGGCCCAAGCCTGGGGTAGAGATGCAAATCCTGTCTGGGTCTGCGTCCTGATGCAATGATTCGTTCCTAAAATACTGAACTTAATTCCTTTGTTTCGGCCGGTACAGGTGCAGCTGCTTTCTGCTCTCTGCTGAAGCCATCAGAGAGAGGTGCAGAAGAGGAGGAACCTTCTTCCCTCAGCAAAACAGCGCGAGCGCCGCGGGTGATTAACCTCTGTGCTTTTGGAAATCCCTTCCTATTTCTCCTCAGGACGGAGTCAGGCTCTAACATGCCGTTTGTTGCAGGCTCTGTGTGCCTCCAGGGAGAAGTCAAGCCCAGGAAGGTGGAGAGAGGAGACTGCCAAGGTGCAGGGTTAGCCAGAGGGCAGGATCGTGGCTCCGAGGACTGGGATGCCTGCCTCACAGCCCCCACTCATGGCACCCGGTGTTTCGGGCAGAGTTGGGAGCTTCCCCGGCAGCCTCAGGGCTGATGTAGGCAAACCTTTGCCCTTCTCTTGGAGGCTTTGGGCCAGATGAGTGCTCTTCAGGCTATTTTTGGATTCATACCATGATTGTGCGTGATCCTAAATTTACCACGGGTCTGAGCGCCCGCTGCACACTGGGGCTGGCATGGGGGAGTGCAAGGGGTGGGCTCGCACGTACCCACTGTGTAGCAGTGTCACAGGAAGGATGCTGTTGCTGTCCTTCCTGGGTGCTTCAGTTACGTCACATGGGGATGGCCCTAATGATGCCTGCCTCTCCAAGCCGGGACCGGCTTCTGGAGTAAACCCAGGTGTTTAAAGATGGCAGAAACTCCATACGGCAGCTAAGGGAGTTGGCACACATGTCTGGCTTCTGCCAGCGGAGACAGGATTCAAAAGACATTTGTGTTTCCGCACTGCCGTTGTGGAACTCAAATTGGAGTGGGCTTTGCTCAGCCAGAAAAGAAGTTTGCTTCCTGCACCTGATACTGCAATTGGGAGCAGTTTAGGCTGTTTTCCTTCAAGCTGGCAGTGACTATCTGCGTGTTTTTGAGAACTCAAGCCACCAGTGTGGTGAAACTGAGATCCAGTTCAGCGCTGGCGTGGTTGTCATCATCTATCCTGACCCAGGGGTTGCTTCTATGCATTTAATATTTTCCAGTAGATGTATTTTCTGTCGTCCTTGTGCAATCTCCCTGAGGAGCAAACTGAAGCTCCAGAGAAGATGCAGTGCACAGGTTAGCGTTCAGTTCTGAGGGGATTTAATCTTGTTGCCAAAAAATATGAACGGCTGAGTGTCATCTACACACTGTACTGCCCCCTTGCCCTCTCTTAGATGGGTCCCCACAGCAGAAAAGATCTAAAATGCAGGATGATATTTCTTCTGACCTAAAGTAGAGCTCTGAAGTCCTGCAAAGCAAAGTCCTACAAACCATTCAATATTTCCATTCCACTTGACCAATCTGATGATAGCCTTCTATGATGGCATGACTGGCTGGGTGGACGAGGGGAGAGCAGTGGATGTTGTCTACCTTG
>VZSC01018423.1:54247-80300 GCA_013398225.1 Steatornis caripensis | reverse complement strand
GCTAACCTGCTTTAGCAGGGGGGTTGGACTAGATGATCTCTGGAGGTCCCTTCCAACCCCTACCATTCTATGATGATTCCCTCTCCCTCTGGCCATGCTTTAAAGCGAGCTCCCACCACGTTTGTCTCATCCTTCGAACAAGGCTATGTTCTCCAAGCAGTCTGAGGGCCCTCCAAGATGTTCTTGGGAGCTGTGGCGGGCACTCAGTACTAAATGCTTTTCAAGCTGAAAGAGCCAGCTTCAAAAAAAATGGAAAAGTGCTGGTTTCAGTGACATTTCTTGTGGAAAACACATAGCTTCCCTATCAATGACTTTTTTCGAGTGAAGTCAGAAACTTCCCATACAGCCTTTACTAGAACAGGACATTCTATTTCTCCAGAGCAGCCTTTTGTCTTGAAATGTGTTTCACGGCAGAAGATTTCAGACGGTGAGAAATTCCTCTCCTTTCCTGATTCGGAAGGCATTTCCCCAGCACAGAAATGCTGATTTCTCTAGCTGCCACCTCTTCCCAGGCTGCTTGGACAGACCTCATCTGAGCACCACGGAAGGCAGAAACCCCTTGCAGATGTCAATGCTCGAAAGCCGTCTTCTTTCTTTTTGTTATCGTGGTCACTTTGGTCTTTGAATACGGAGCGATCCCCACACCACTGAGCAGACACAGGCTGGGAAGATCTTTCTGACCCTGGAGTTTTAAAGTCTTATGGCATAACGAGAGGTGGATATGGGCAGGTGAAAGTAGAAAGGAAAATGGGATTGCAGTCGTGGCGGGAGGCAGAGAGGCCTGGATGGTTTGAAGACATCTCTGTACATCTCCTCAGCTCTTCTGAAGGTTTATGTAAAGCTGAATGGAAAACAGCCGCTGCAGGGATTGTTTCTTAGCACAGATGTAATCTCAAGTTTCTCAGCCAAACTTTCCCAGAGGGGCCAATGAGAGCCTTCACGCGAGTTAGCTCCCAGCCTGTGTGCCGATTGCAGACGTCCTTGGATCCACGGCTTTGAATGACACCATCTGCCACTGTCCTGAGGAAGAAAGCAACTGAGGGGCTGTCAGTTTGGGAGTGAGGTTTTAGGGAGGAAGGGGACTTGGGGAGGAAGGGGAAGCACCACAGCTTAACCCAGATTACAGCTGATGCCTGTTCTCACTGTGCTACCTGCCGATCCCGTCCTTGGGAATAGGTCAGGGATTATCCCAGAGCAAGAACGATGCCTAGCAGCCAATTTTGATGCAGTGGCCTTGTGTTAGAGGGCAAACAAGTCCAATGTATGGCCACAGCCAGGCTGTGCCAGGCGGCGAGGGCCCAGGCTGCTCACGTTAGTCATGCAGTCTGTCACGCAGGCGTCTCAGTGTCCAGCACGGTGAACCAAGAGGCAAGAGAAAGGGGATGTGGCACAGCGGTGTGGATTGGGATGTGTCCCTCCTTGGGGCCCTGCACCAACAAGCTTGGCCATCTCCAACCTACCCTTTCCACCAAGGTCCTGGGACTTGTCTATCCAGCCACGCTTGTGAAGAAGCATGAACCGGCTCTTGAATATCATCCCCTAACCAAATCATGAGCTCACTGGCCCCCTTAAGTTCAACAGGTGTTTCCTCCACCTTGCTGCTGGTTGCTCATGTCCCTGCCTTTGTTCCCGGTCCTGTGGGCCTCCACAGCCTGCTCCTTCTCCAGGGGAAAAGGCTGAGACTATGCTCCAGGGCAGGATAAACGCATCCCCAGGAATTTCCCTCCTGCAGTGAGGTGACAGCATGTTCCTGGAAGGGTGGAATTACATTTAGACCAATCCTCAATAGAGGAGGATCTTGGCAGGGGATGTCAGAGCGCAGCTCCAAGGACACCAGCAAGCTGATCATTTTTTGGCAAGAAAGGAGCATTGCTGCAAGGATGATCTCTCCTTATCGCCCCTGGTGCAATAGGTGCCTTAATCTCTCCAGCCTTTCCGTAACGCCAGAGTAAAGACCCATCATCAGCAGAGCTGTTGCAAAAGCAACGTGTCAGAGGAGACAAAGTCCAGTTTGTCCACTGACCATCCACTTCCCCTTCAACCAATGTTGCCAGTTCTTTGCATCTGAAGACCAAGATTCATGAGATATAGTGCATTTTTTACATCCCTGCCTCCTGGAGTCTTGTCATTCTGAGAGGCTCTGAGGTTTAGAAACCATACCTAACTTTCTAACCCTTATAATTTCAAGAAAAAAATAATCTTCTGCAAATTAACATGAACTGTATGAACTCAAAATTCTGTAATTAATTTTAAAAGTCCGGGGATTTAAGACGTTATTACTGTTTTATTTATAATCATTGTTTATATTTTAATTATCTCACTTGATTTAGCAGACTCACAGTTTTTCACTACATGGCCACAGCAATATTCATACATCCCTTTGGTAAATATAGGAATTACACTGTTATTGCTCAGATATGGCTTGCCAACATTTCCTAAATAGTGATAAACTGCTAAAATGACATTTTCTGTAGTGTGTCTTACAGGGAGCTCATCACAGAGTGTCTGGGTGTCTTCAGTTACACAGAAACATGACGCCAAGGATGCCACTTCATGGAATAAGTGATATATTGAGCTCCAGCACTCGGGAAACCTGGTTTGGGTATGGATCTGTCTTGCAGCTGATTAGATGTGAGTGTCTAATAATGAAATAAAAAGTGTTCCTTTTCCAAATAAATGCCCCCTCTCTCTGCCTGGGTCCAACACCCTCACACCCACACACATGTCCCTCCGCGATCTTCCCCCTTGCACTTGCCATTGGGGAATGCAAAGGGAGGAAAGGTCAATAAATGAGCAATTTCCCTTTCTTCGTATCATTCCGTTTTTATGTCATCTCTCCTCCCACATCTACTTGTTTTTTTCCATGGTTATGTGTGGGTTAAGCAGGTCTGAAGTTGTGCCAGGGTCCAATAGGTGTCACAGCTGGCCTTGTTGAAGCCAAACGTGCTCTCCAAACTTGGAATAACCCCAATTCCCTACAATCTCTTCCCCATTTGAAGATGATGTGAAATCTGACATATATAACAAAAAAAAAAAATCTCCAATCAGGTAACAGCAATCTTTACCAGTGCTGAGGGCAGGAGGAGAGGGGGTTGCAGGAGGTGGTGCAGATCCTGCTGGTCCGAGCTCAGGACAGCTGATCTTCTCATTCCCTCACCAGCCTCCCTGGAGGAGCTGCTAATTCTCGAGTGTGCTGATGGGGACCAGAGGCATTTATATGCAGCATGTAGAAAGTGGTAGAAGTGTGTCCACTGGTAGAAAGTGGACTCTGGAAAAATCTGGGCTCTTGGCAGGAGAAACAGGACCCCAGTGCTCGCTAGGGATTCGGCATGTTCCCCATCACCCTGCTGCATTGCACGTCCAAACTTCCCTGTGGCCATCGGCTCCGCACGCCCGTGGTTAAGGTTCAGCCCTTGATTTGCACCGTGGCGCCACACTTCTTTCAGCACTTTCCATGAACTTCTCCTCCTCCACTGATGGCAGAAGACTTACAAAGGCTTGTGATGATGCTGAGAAGAGGACAGGATCTACCCAGAGGTTTGTTCAGCTGCTTTCTCTGATGACGGATGAGCTGCCAAGAAAACAGCAACACCTTTATTTCTTTGTCTGACTGACCCACAGTTTTGCTGTCTTTGTACCGGGTGGAAAAACTGCCCTGTCCATTGCACAAGAGCAGCAGGGTCTCACTCGAGATGTCGTAGACGATAAGCAGATGTTTGAGCTGCTGATGACCTGGGGTATTTGCTCTGTTGGCAGTGTGTCCTGGGATCAGTGCCAGGAGCAAATTTTCCACCTCCAGGATCCCTGCCTGGCAACAGCAGCCAGGACGTTTGCCCAAGATAACGCTGAGCCTTTGAGAGAGAGAGGGGGGATATTTTCTACCTGTCCCCAGGCACGTATTCCTGCCAGTGACCCCTGCAGGTCCTCAGCCTGTGGGAGAACAGGGCCAGCAAGATCCACGTTGCATGGGAATGGTTGTACCTCAGTGCCTGGGGACACAGTTTGGCCCCGTCTGGACAGTGTGTCTGCGCAAGGGTCCAGGGCAGTTTGGAGGGGTTTGGATTCTCCAGAGATTGCAACAGAGCTGCAGCCACAGTGGTGAAGGGGATTGTGATGGAGAAGGGCAGTCGCACTGTGCACAGGAGGAAAAAGGCATCATCAGGCTGGGAACCCAAGGAAGAGGAGGGACCCTGCACCACATCCCCTAAGCTGTTTGCTGGAGGCTGTGACCCACCACCATCGGATTGCCGTTGGCTGGCCGTTTTGGGGCTCAGTCATCACCCTAATGTGCATCCATCTGCCACCTCCTTTGAAAGAATCACAGGAACCAAAGTCTTCCCACTGCTTTTCCTACAGGGTCTTCTTCTGTCTCTCCTGTGTATCTCTGTGTAAACCATTCAATACTCAGTGGACCACCTAAAGAGGCCAAGTGGAGAAGATGTGAAGGACCCATGTAGCCTGGACAATGCAGACTCCTGGAGCTGGCCACAACTGAAACGAGTGTGCAACAAGGAACCTGGAGGGGAATGCAAAGAGGTGGGAGGAGGACACAAAACTTGGTCTTTGACTCCTGCCCAGGTATTGAGGATTTCCCTAGAAATGCTGTCTAGACAGAACCTGAGGATTTGAGATCTTCCCAGGGGATTTCTGGGACTTCAGGTGACCGGTGTACGGGGTGATCGGAGCTCTCTGCAAGATGTCCTTCCAAAAAAACCAACCAGATGCTGTGTCCCAGCTTTGCCACACATTCCACTTGGGGCAATGGTGGTGCCCTCCACCCTCTCTCCTTTGCAGGGAGTGCAAAGCAAAGTCAGCATGGTTGGATTCAACTTTACATGGGAAGATTTTTCCAAATTTCTTCCCACTCCCAGAGCTCTCAAACATCAAAGGAGGGAAAAAAATTATTATGTTGATGTTGGCTTGTTTCTTTTTTCTCTTAAATTTTCTGGTATTATGTATTTATTTATTAAATTGTAATTTAAATATTAAAAACCACCCAAGTTCTTAGTTGTTTCCTTTTTTTTTTTTGACCAAAATACAGGGTTTTCATAAGTAAAGAATTTCAGGAATATCTTTTTTTCTGAAAAGTACTCCCTCTCAATCCAGGCCCAGGCAGCATTTTTGAAAGAAAGGCCCTATTTAAACTCTTTGAACGCAGTGCAAGAAACACAGCGAGAGGCATGTCACTCACACTGGTAGGGACGCTGCTGGCAGCTCCACTTGGTGGACTCAAAGCCTGGGTGCTCTTCCAACTGCTCTTCTTCTTGCAGTTATTGCCATGAAGTTTCTGCTCATTGCCCTGGCCGATATTTGTTCATGATGGCTTTCTTCCCAGAGATGGTAATTAGATATTTGCTGAACTCGGGGCATGAGCTTCTTGCGTGCTAGTTTCCAAATCCCTTCCGATCAAGCCACCTGCCATGCCACAAGAAGTGGCATCTCCGTCTCTTCTGGGACACGTAGAGCCTGTCGCAGCTTTATTTGTTGTCCATCCAGGGTAGGGATCTCCATCCCTGCTGAGACGCCTATTGAAGTGGAAAGTTTAATTTAAGGCTTGACTTGTCCTCTCCCAGGAAGCCATTAATTAATTAGTGCTGTCTTTGGTCGGGAGGTGGAAGTGGAGGTGGTGAGCACTGCTGCTTCTCTGGGTGTGGGAAACACTTGGGTGTACAGCAATTGCCCTGATTCAAGGGGTGTATGGGGCAAGGAACACTGCTGGAACAGAAGTCTTTGGAAAGGGATGTTCCATGGCCAAGGTTTGTTTTAGAGGTACATCTGGCCCAGGTTTCTTCTGTGACCCCCGAGAAGTTGCTCAGGGAGCAATTTAGGAGAACTGGAGAGGTGGGGGATTCTCCATCCTCAGACAGAGAGCCCAAGCCGAAAAAGCTGCTTTGCATTGCCATGTCCTCTCCCCTTTGAAGACCGTGTGCATGAGGTATTGCAAGGGCTGATGATGCAAAACTTCCCAAATACTGTTTGGTTTGTTTGCTCGTTTGTTTGTTCTGTTGTCTTTTTAAAGGGAAAGCAATGGTTGTGCACAACCCATGTTTATGTGAAACCAGCCCTCCGCTCCCCAGAAACATTTTAAAGCAAATATTATCCCTATTTTTGCTGCCTTTTTTCCCTGTCCAGCTGTGGATTCGCATTTCAGGGTGAATCCAACATTACTCTATAACTGAGTAATGCAGTTACTCTGTAACATGATGCATTTTGCTTTAAACTTTCTTTTTCCCCTTTGTCTCTTCCATATGTTGGTAAGGTTAGGTGGCTGATAAGGTCCATGTGCACGGTGACAACTCAGGGGACCCTGGTCATGCTGTGGCTCTTGCAACCCTCAAAATGACACCATTAGGGGATAGCAAGTGCCATGCTGCTACCTCTGAGCCTGTGCCAGCAGCCAGGAGAGGTTAACAGCGTGGCCCTCAGCCCTTGCGAGAGGAGATTTCCTGCCCTAAGCCGTGCATGATGCCTCGGAAACCCATGCGGCCCCTTAAGCAAGAGGGAAAGGTGGGGATCTTAAGGAGAGAGAGGAAAGCAGTGCCTGGAATAAATCTCAAAAGTATTAAAAATGGGAACTGGGTGTGTGTGAACAAAATCTCTCCAGAGAAGGCCAAACTTGGGCAGGGAATGCAGCCAGATGACATGCAAGGGGATTGGTACAGGGCCAGCATTGCTCTTTCAATTACTTTCTAGATGACTCTGACGATTTCCGCTTGTTCCTCCCCTTCCCCAAGCTCCCGTGCTGTAGGCTTTTTTTAGTCCGCTTCGTAAGAAAATGAAGAATTATATGCCCCACTGTTAGCCTGTCTGCTCGTCTGTGCTCACCTGGCAGTAATTGCATCCTGTGATTGAGTTCAGCCAGGCTGCAATGAGGGCTAGAAAGAGAAAAAATGTCCAGTCTGTAGAAATTTTAGGGCAGGGCAGATGGAAGGAGTGAGAAAGAGATGTCCTAGGATGAGTTGAACCTCGTATTAGACAAGAGAGAAGCTCTTCCTCAGCACAGGCCTGTCTCCCTGGGGCTCAGGGCGGCTATCACCCCAAAATGTGGGCTTGTCTTGCCATCTACTGGTGGGAGCCCGGCAGAGGAGCTGGAGCCGGTGGGGGTGGGCAGAGGAGAAGGAAGTTGTGGGGTGCTGAGCCCAACACCGAATCCCTGTGCTGCTGCTGGCACCTCTGTGCGGGACCAGCCGGATCAGGAGGGAACCAAGCACAGCCTTGCAAGTGTCATTATTCTTGCTTTTCAGAAGGCTTTCCTTGCTCCTGTGGTCTAATAATATCTGCTTAAACATGTTTATCATGTTTATCCTCATGATAGTATCATCCTGCTCCTAAAACTCATTCAGGGGTACATCCATGCTCAGTCCCCTGGGTTTGGCTCAGGGATTTTCTGTTCTCTGGCTTGTCTCTGCTGCTGCTTGCCTGGTTTCACCTTCCTCAACACAGAGATCCCAAGGATGAGCCGCAGGTGCCCTGGTCCATGGGGGCCGTGGTGTCGATTTTGATGGGGTCAGGGGGCTGTAGAACCTGGCCTGGGAGACACCTCTGGCTGATGTGGCTTAGAGAAGCAAAATGGGCTTTCCCATGTGCAAACTGAGACGGACTGGAAAGAGATGTGAGGGTAACAGAGCCCTGGAACAGGCTGCCCAGAGAGGTTGTGGAGTCTCCTTCTCTGGAGATATTCAAAACCCGCCTGGATGCATTCCTGTGCAAGCTGCTCTAGGCACACCTGCTTTAGCAGGGGGGTTGGACTAGATGATCTCTAGAGGTCCCTTCCAACCCCTACCATTCTATGATTCTATGATTCTATGAGATGGACATGAGGGAAGCTCACCGTAGCTTCTGCCAACGGTCGTACTTGGCAGGCAGCTGGGGTTGCTTTGGTTTGGTTCAGCATGATTGCTACGGTTTTCCAGAAAATGATTTGCTAAAGCACATTGCACCCAATTATTCCTCAAAAACTTTCCGTGGGTGAACTGCCACCAAAGCTGGATTTTGAGGGACACCTGAGCCGCTCAGCGGTTTTGTTCATGCCTGTAGCCCAGACCTGATGGGTGATAAGCAACCCCAGTGCCATCCCCACCAGCTTTTGGGAGGATGTTTGGACCAGTAAAAGGTGTCAGGAGAGGGAGCCAGAGCCTCAGCTGAGAGCTTCAAGAGCTGCCGGGAAGGGCTGCTCAGAGCGATAGGGGCATCCTACACTACACAACCACCAACCCTTTGGAGCTGGTCCCAGCAGCAGTTAACTACACTCAGAGCAAGTCCAACAAGTCAGGTCCTTCACGGCTCTAATTTTTGGAGACATACCCTGGTGTGGTGAGCACAAGGGACCGGTGCCCTGTGGGACAACAATTTTAAGCCCTGTGGGAGTTTTGCCTTGAATTTTAATCCCATTGAGTGCTGCGATTGCTGTGTGCTTTGGGTGGGATTTCTCCTTGCCCCCTCTTCTGCAGTGTTAGGAACCTGAATTCAGCTGCCCCCTAAATACTTTCTGCATATTTGAACATGTTGCTGTACACTTGTGTGTGCCACCACATGGTGATACGTCCGTGAGGCCAACCTGTACACGCGTGTAGCCGTGGGGCTGGAGGTAGATGTGCACTAACCGGGGTGTGTTTGAGAGCTTGTCCAAGTGTGCACATGTGGTGTCTGCTTGAGACAGACGAGAGATACTTGGGCTGTGTTTTCAGGGTGTGTTGACATCAAAATTACTTGGATTCATCTACCTTAGCAAACGAAATCATTCTTGTTCTGCTGAAGCTGAGATGGGGTGGGCACGTGTCCTTCCAGAAGCTCAGCTGGTGAGAAATGCATCCGAGAATTAGTTGAATCCCCATTTTAGCAAGAGATGCCCCCTGTGCTGTTGTGTTAACTTCAGCTTCAGGCTTTTACCTTCCAGTTTTCCTTCTCCCTGCTCCTTCTAAATTTAAGGGATGCTCAGGAAGGTGTGACAGCCTCGTCCCAACATCTGAAGGACAGTAAGAGTGGAGCATTTCTACAGAGCCAGAAAATGCACAGTGCTGTATGCATACCCTAACCCCAACCTTACAAATAAAATCCTGTTCCAGCAAGCTCAAAACCTTAGTCAGGGTAGAGAAAAGCACAGATCTGAGTGTGGGAAGAGGTAATAAACGAGCCTTGTGTCTTCCTTGGGAGGGAGAGTCTAGCAGCAAGGTGGAGCCTGGTGGCTTGAAGCCCGGAGAGAAGCAAGATCCTACCATCTTCATTTGCAGATGAAGCAGGAGAAAAAATGAGAAGCCTGCATTTGGTGTCTGCCCCTTGAAATGCGTGGATGATAGCACTGCAACCCGCATGTTCACCCACAGCTTGGTGCCTCTGACCCCAGGGGCAGAGCAGCATTGGGCGCTTCAGCTGCTGAGCAAGCACCGTCCTGTGTCTTGTCTCCATCTCAGTTTCAGACCTTCCTGAATTATTGATGCCTCTAATACATTAGTCTATAATTATCTCCCCAGACCTTTTCCCTGTGGGCTGGAGCTGGGAACATGTTTTCTTTCTCTTTCTGAAGTTTTGCTCTGACTTGAGTGGTTTGGGGAGGGAGGAGAGGAACGAGGGATGGCCAGGGACCTTGGGGAAGGGGAACACCAGAGGAGGAGTAGGAGAGATTTGAATGCATGGGGTGGTTTAACATTGTGGCTGCCCTCATTAAAATTTTTCAGGGAAACAGGTCTGGGGAGAGACCGGGCTCTTTGAGGGGTCTTCAATCTGGCTTGCATCGGGTGGAGGCTGTGCCACAAGCCAGGAGAAAGTGAATGGTCTTCTTCATGTGCTGGTGTGTCTACAGATGAGAGGGAGAAAAGTGCTGAGCCTCAGCCACTAAAAGAAAAACAGACTTCATCTGAAGTGGACAAAGGGCTGTGCTTGTGCATGTGTGGATATAGAAAGTGATGGGTTAGAGGCCCGGATAGGTGGCAAAGAGACTCCCCAACTACCAGAGAGCAGTTCTGTGCCAGAGTAAGCTCCACTTTAAGAGCTATTCATAGTCTAAAATGGTTTCAGTGATTTCCAGGAGGTCTGAGTGCATTAAATGCTCATTCCTCGAAACTCTAAGTCCCAATCAAAACAGGAGCACAAATTGTCTATGGTTTTGAGGTCAGAGGCAGTAGCCCTCAAGTTTAACTCCATGTATTGCTTTCTGAAAAACGGACAGTTTGAGCTGCAGCAGGTAGTGGTACCTGCAAACTGTCTCAGTTCCCACAACCGTAGTTCAGGGATTTCATAGTTATGCTGGAGAAGTTTTTCTTACAAAGAGAGGCAGAGCAGGAGTCAGGACAGCCCCACCGCTCTCCTCCGCTTTGCTACCCGTTTTGAGCTACGGAGGGAGCCCTTCGTGTGAGTGTCGCTGAACCATGTCCTGTGCCATCAGCTGAACGGGCAGGAGGTGCGAGTCTCTGCATGAAGGGCAAGGGCATCCCCGCCATGGGATACAAACCAGACATAGCGATGCTGTTAAATAATCCATTTCACATGTGCTGGTCATGGCTGGATTTATGGGAAGGGATTGCTACGGTAGCCCGACCAGGGACTGCTTGAGGACAAAGGTCCTTTCCAGCCTGAGGTCTCCTTTTTTCAGCTTGTGGAAATCCCACTCCAAGGTGTCAGTGGAAAGGACCAGCAGGTAAATGAAGGCACGATGTTTTTGGTTGGAAGATAAACTGTTATGTTTGAGTATGAGGACACCAACAACCCCTTCCAGCCCTGGAGCCTGTGGTCACCACAGCTGAGCGTGGCGCAGACCTTCTTGCAAGCCCTTCCTGCAAAAAATCTCATGGATGGGGAAGAGATTAAGGCCAAGGCCAGCAGCAGGAAGGTCTCACTGTAAGATTTGTGTTATTGCTGCCAAAGCTGTTTTGGGTCTGGGGATGATCAGAGGATCAAAGAGTTGGTTGGAGAGCTCCCATCCCCGCACCTTTGCTCCAAGGCAGGATCACGGCACCTAAACTCATCTTGGCAAGTGTTTCTCTGGGCCACTTTAAAAAATGGATGGAGATTAATGAATTCCCCTTCTTGAATGATCCCTCTGGTGAGAAACCTTTTCCCAATCTCTAATCTTGCTGCAAGGGACTTGCCATTTCAACAGGACTCACCTCCCAGGGAGATGCAGCAGGTCAAAGGGAGGCATGNCCTGAATTATTGATGCCTCTAATACATTAGTCTATAATTATCTCCCCAGACCTTTTCCCTGTGGGCTGGAGCTGGGAACATGTTTTCTTTCTCTTTCTGAAGTTTTGCTCTGACTTGAGTGGTTTGGGGAGGGAGGAGAGGAACGAGGGATGGCCAGGGACCTTGGGGAAGGGGAACACCAGAGGAGGAGTAGGAGAGATTTGAATGCATGGGGTGGTTTAACATTGTGGCTGCCCTCATTAAAATTTTTCAGGGAAACAGGTCTGGGGAGAGACCGGGCTCTTTGAGGGGTCTTCAATCTGGCTTGCATCGGGTGGAGGCTGTGCCACAAGCCAGGAGAAAGTGAATGGTCTTCTTCATGTGCTGGTGTGTCTACAGATGAGAGGGAGAAAAGTGCTGAGCCTCAGCCACTAAAAGAAAAACAGACTTCATCTGAAGTGGACAAAGGGCTGTGCTTGTGCATGTGTGGATATAGAAAGTGATGGGTTAGAGGCCCGGATAGGTGGCAAAGAGACTCCCCAACTACCAGAGAGCAGTTCTGTGCCAGAGTGAGCTCCACTTTAAGAGCTATTCATAGTCTAAAATGGTTTCAGTGATTTCCAGGAGGTCTGAGTGCATTAAATGCTCATTCCTCGAAACTCTAAGTCCCAATCAAAACAGGAGCACAAATTGTCTATGGTTTTGAGGTCAGAGGCAGTAGCCCTCAAGTTTAACTCCATGTATTGCTTTCTGAAAAACGGACAGTTTGAGCTGCAGCAGGTAGTGGTACCTGCAAACTGTCTCAGTTCCCACAACCGTAGTTCAGGGATTTCATAGTTATGCTGGAGAAGTTTTTCTTACAAAGAGAGGCAGAGCAGGAGTCAGGACAGCCCCACCGCTCTCCTCTGCTTTGCTACCCGTTTTGAGCTACGGAGGGAGCCCTTCGTGTGAGTGTCGCTGAACCATGTCCCGTGCCATCAGCTGAACAGGCAGGAGGTGCGAGTCTCTGCATGAAGGGCAAGGGCATCCCCGCCATGGGATACAAACCAGACATAGTGATGCTGTTAAATAATCCATTTCACATGTGCTGGTCATGGCTGGATTTATGGGAAGGGATTGCTACAGTAGCCCGACCAGGGACTGCTTGAGGACAAAGGTCCTTTCCAGCCTGAGGTCTCCTTTTTTCAGCTTGTGGAAATCCCACTCCAAGGTGTCAGTGGAAAGGACCAGCAGGTAAATGAAGGCACGATGTTTTTGGTTGGAAGATGAACTGTTATGTTTGAGTATGAGGACACCAACAACCCCTTCCAGCCCTGGAGCCTGTGGTCACCACAGCTGAGCGTGGCGCAGACCTTCTTGCAAGCCCTTCCTGCAAAAAATCTCATGGATGGGGAAGAGATTAAGGCCAAGGCCAGCAGCAGGAAGGTCTCACTGTAAGATTTGTGTTATTGCTGCCAAAGCTGTTTTGGGTCTGGGGATGATCAGAGGATCAAAGAGTTGGTTGGAGAGCTCCCATCCCCGCACCTTTGCTCCAAGGCAGGATCACGGCACCTAAACTCATCTTGGCAAAAATGGATGGAGATTAATGAATTCCCCTTCTTGAATGATCCCTCTGGTGAGAAACCTTTTCCCAATCTCTAATCTTGCTGCAAGGGACTTGCCATTTCAACAGGACTCACCTCCCAGGGAGATGCAGCAGGTCAAAGGGAGGCATGGCAAAGAGCTGGCTGATCATCAAGGAGGAAGTGAGTTGTCTTCAACCCCAGAAAGTCTTCAGCACCCACTTTCTGAGCCACAACATAGTGACAGGGGCTCTGTCTTGGAGAAAAGCTGGTGCTGGAGTCAGCCTGGGCAACATCGTACTGAGGACTGCTGTTGTCTGCAACAGCACGTCCTCCGCTCCCTTTGGCTTCATCGGGACTTCAGCACCAAAACCTGGCTCAGGCCCTTAAAACAGCAACAAACACACTCCAGCAGGAAACTGCATCTATTTATAGTGTATTTGTATAGTTTACGTCAGGATCCGACCCATGGCTGTCCCTTGTATCCTTTTCACGGGGCAGGTTGAGCAAGGGGCAGATCGCCTTTCCCCCAGCACTGCCAAGGACCTGCCCTGCCCCAGTCCCATCCCCTCAGAGATCCCTCATTCAGTCCTGGGAGGTCTCTCTGTCCCCACCATGCTGCAAGTGCTTGCTTCAAGATACATGTTAAACATATATTTAAGAACATTGCCTAGAAAATTGTCCCTTTTTTGAGAAACTTGACGTAATTAAAGAGTTGACTTAGTTTCAGCTGCATGGGAAGGGCACCAGCGGAGCCAGTATAACGCTGCAGGCAGGGTCAGAGCTGTATTCCTCCTCTGCACCCCCTCACTTGTTCGGCTGTGAGCATAGGTTTGGCCAGGATGAGTCCCACTGACCCAAACAACCCCTGTACATGTTCGTGTGGGAGTATTGGACTAAAATAAATGGGCTCTTTGGAGGAAGGAGGATTTTCCAGAAGACACCACCAGGACTTGGATGGAGATGAAGAACATCCTGGAATGAAAAGGCAAAGCCAAAGGATGGGGCAGGGTCACTGGGGCACGCAGAGACATGGGACTGAGCAGGGACAAAGGGGATCATTCAGTCTATGGTAGAGAAATCCCAGGGCAGATGGGACACAAGGTGACGTATGCAATTTAGGTGTGATAGTTGATGACACCATCAGATAGATGCCACCATCATTGATTTATGTGTAGTTTCTCCTCCCACAGGGATGGGAAATGATCTGAACAAACTCTCCAGACCCTTTCCAAATCTATTCATCTGCAATTCCTAAGGGCCAAGCGAGCTTGCTAACCAGCAGACTGACCTTCCCTTTCACCCAGCGATGCGAAAACCCAGAGATGAGTGGATAAGAGAGCAAAGGGGGAGGTTTAAATTCAGGGCATAGGTCATGGGAGCCTGTTATAAGTAAACAGGACTTGTTTAAAAGATGATATATGCTGCGCTAATATTGTTCCCAGTCTCCCACTCATCACTGCAAGCTAATTACACTTCCTGGAGCCATCAAACCTTCCTTTGCATCTCGTATGCACTGCGCAAGGACATGAATATGATTTAGTAGCTTGTGGCTGGGGGCTGGCCCTTCTGTTTAGGTTTCTTTTAGCTTTTCTGCTGTAATTGCTCATGCAGTTACACACTAATGAACTGTGTCCTGGCCTCTGAGGAACTCTGGGTCCCTGCCACGTTTCCTTGAAAGGACATGGGGTTAATATGAGGTGAAGTCCCATATAAATCTCATATAAGGCTTTGTGCAAATGGATGTGGACTGAAGAGGGTTTCATTAGCTGCATTTGTGCCAGCAAACGGGGTCTCTACATGCTGGGAGATGGATCCACTTGACAGACCATGGCCACCTCCACTGGATTGTCATACTTGCTCATGTGGTTTTGGTCCATCGCTTAAAAAATGGAAGGGAAGGGGTTAGTGGTAGGATGGTAGAGCAACTGGGGACAATATCTTCCCCACCGTTTGACTGTATGGTCTCTGAGAGACAGAGGTCCTTCTGCCAGGGGTCTGGGTGCTGGCCAAGCCAGGACCTGATACAGGACACATCTTGTGATGGAGAACAGCAATCTTTGCTCGTCACTTTCTTTCCCATTTAACTTGGTCAAAGTTTAGGGTTTCTTGGGACCACTTTTGCAGTGTGGCATCACGGCAGGCAAGCTGTATCCCTCAGCAGGTAAGTGGCTGCTTCATGCCAGCCCCTACTTATGTCAGACTGGGATCAGTGGGCCAAAATCCTCTCCTGAAATCAGTCCCGTTGGAAGGGGCGGGGGGGTGGCCATTCTGACTGTAACATGCTCCACAGCTCCTGAGAGGAGTCTTTCAAACACATCCTTGAGGACTGCAGGTCCTCGAGGCCAGTTCACAGGGCCCTTGGCTTTGGGTGGTGGGTGCTGTGAAGCACTCCTTGGCCCTCATCCAGGGTTCAGGACAGCTGCCAGGATGTGTGTAGTCTTTAGGATGCTGAATGCATCCTTCGGCTTCAGCAACATTCTACAAAAAACTGAGTAGCTGACCAGCAAATCAAGGGATGGCTAAATTGGGGGTAACTCCTTCTCTGGGAGGAGTGGAAGGTGCTGCCAATTAATTTACCAAAGGATGAGGCCCAAGGCAGGGACGTCTCCAGAGGTGCCCCTGCCCAGAGCAGGTTGCATATGTGATGCTGGGGCTCAGCCCACCCTGCTGCTCTCCATCTCCTTGTGAAATGCCCGAGTGGCTCATACTGCAAGTCCCACAGGTCTTTTATTTCTTCTCCTTCTCCGTCTTGCCTGCATAACTGATCAGCAGTTCTAGTTCTATCACCCCGAAACTGTCTCCAGGCAAAGTGAGCTGGGGGGCAAGTAATAAATCTTCCATTGCTCCAATTCACAGCATGAATGAAGTTTTGAAAACCAATTTGCCACGTAGTAAGTAGGACGCTGGAACTGGGCGCAGGCGGCTTAATTACCAAATAACCACCCTGCACCCCTTCATGCTTCCAGTGCCAAAGACCCCTGAAAGCCCATAACAAACACACCATGCAAGGATTTTGGGGTACCTGCATCTGAAAGGGATGCCCACGTTTGCTTTGCAGGTGCTGGAGGCTGAGCGGCAGCCTTGACCCGATTTTGCTGCAAGGTCTGACTGGAGGAGAGGCAATCGGCACCTACCTGAGTGCAGAGAGCATCCTTATTAGTCACAGGGATTTAGCCAACAGTAGAGGGCATTTTGGGTGTGTAAATATAATCCCAACCTCAGTTTAGCTCCAGTGCAAACATTGACTCAGAGCAGAATATAGACATATGGAAATTAGGGGTATGGAGGCATGGATGGGCATGGTTTCCTTAACGGTGGGCTACCAGGAGCGGGCCTGGCAGTATCCAGAGGTTCACTCACTGACCCCACCGCTCTCATCTCTTCTCAGGAGACAGCTGGAGTCAAGCACAGCTGAGGCGAATTCAGACCTCTTGTTTTGAGGGGAAATTACCTCTCCAAAATCAAACCCCAAGCCCTGTTAACAAGAACAGACCACACAAGACACAAATTGCCGTAGTCTAAATTGCATGAGTTCAGAGACCAAAGAGATAAACATCTTTGTTGGGTTGGGGCATAAAAACATGTGGGTCAGACATGCAAAACTGTATTTTCAAACATCAGTTCTCATGGGTTAGGTCTATCTCCCCAACATATCTGCTAGAGTGGCCAGAAGCTGATGCCTAGGGAATACTGTAAGGATAAGGGAAACCTAAAATATCCTTTCCCTGTGCACTCTTCCAGCCTCAGTTGTCCCTCAAGGTATTCCTGAACTTGTCTGTCATTTCCATCTGCTCATTTACCAACACTGAATTTCACTGTCACCAAATAATCTGATCTTCCATGAACTTCGTGTCAACCTTGAGCAGCAACAACGTCTTGCAAGAAGGAGTTCCAGAGTTCTGGTAACCAAATCCATTTTTAAACACTTTCCAAATTGAATTAAGCCTGGAAAAAAGGGTAATAGTCAGTCTCTGAGAAATTCAGACACCTTCCTCCAGCTTCTGGGCACAGGCATTGCCTTCTGTCCCTTGAAAATACTGCTGCCTTTGGACTAAAGATGGGGACAACAGATCCTTTCACACCTCGGCAGAGAAAGGACCAGGGTCACAAAGAAAAACACCCAGATTTTCCATGTTTCTGAACCAGACAGGTGGAAAACAGGACTGCCAGCAAAGCAGAGAGGGAAACTCAAACACCTTAGGTGAAGTGTTTCGTGGTGCTTGGGCCAAATTTGAAATTCCTCCCTCTGAAGGCTTTAAAATCACTCTTCCTGAGGCCTGAAGATTGATGGGTTCATTCCTTCATTTCCCAAGTGTCATTTCTCTTATTCTGACCTTACTCTAACAGCTCCAAGTGTTTAATGTCTGGGATATTTTCCAGAAGGTTTAAACACCAGCTTCAAGGGCTGACTTGATGGTTTCCTGCTTTAGTACATGCTGCAGTTGGATGTCATACTGGATATAGGTGATTTCTGGCAAGCTTCTCCGTAGACCAGCAGCTTTCTATGGAACGATGTCGATTTGCCCCTCCTCAGAGTCTGGCTTACCTTCTCCACACATAACACCTGCTTTGCTTTTTGAAAATTGCTCCAATACGCTGAATCTGAGCAGCCCCCGAGAGATCCCCGTTCCCACCTTTGAAGAGCCTCCTGCAAGGCTCTGCCGTGACATTGCTGGATGAGTGGTTCACATCTGTTTCAGGTATTGGTGTCACCAATGTTCAAAAACTATTTGGGAAAGTTAATTGGAAAAAAATCCCAAAACCTACCAGATGTTGTCCCCCGGGGTGAAACTTATTCCTAGCCTGGTGACTGCTAGTAGTTAGTTTGTTAGTACAGACCACACCAGCAGCTCAAAATAATGAAATGATTCAGTTTGGAAGGGACTTCTGGAGCTCATCTAGTCCTGCATCCTACTCAGTGCAGGTCTAATTAAGTCACCAGTTGAGTCTTGAATACTTCCAAGGATGTAGAACCCACAGACTCTCTGGGATGTCACCAGGGAACTTGTTTCTACTGCATTTTCTGAAGCTACTGCCCTGTAGCGAAGCAAATACAGTTTCCTTTCATAGGCTGGCATAGCAGCACCGACCTACCTGCCTGTCAGTCTGGGGCAGGGGCTGGCAGAGGTGTGCACTTGTGTCCTCTGCTTTGGAAGGGGTATTGCTAGTGGTGTCCACACTGTGGCTGTTTCAGCTTAGCAACTTTTCATGGGTGGGTGGACATGGTGTGAGATGATTGCCAGGGAGCTGTTGAGTGTTATTTACACCATGCTTAGCCCCTTAGCAGGTCTGCAAAGGCCTGGAGAGACCTTCAAGGACCCACCCTGGGTCACTTCCCAATCTTACCAACAGCAAACATGAAANGGTGGGTGGACATGGTGTGAGATGATTGCCAGGGAGCTGTTGAGTGTTATTTACACCATGCTTAGCCCCTTAGCAGGTCTGCAAAGGCCTGGAGAGACCTTCAAGGACCCACCCTGGGTCACTTCCCGATCTTACCAACAGCAAACATGAAAACAACAACCTGTTGTAACATCTGCCTTCCCTTTTTTGCTCTAGGAATGGTGTTTGTTGGCTTTAGCCGTAATCTTTGCATGGGTACTAAGCAGGTTGCAATGTGCCGGGTATGAGTTATCAAAGCCCATGTGAGGTGCCACGCTTTGGTGTCTGGAGGCCAAGAAGGGCCTGGCCATGCCGTGTAAAGCTTTGAGGCAGGATGAGAGCCTTTTTCCCTTGTCTGACATAGTCTGCCTGGTCTAACATAGCTCTGTGGAAACAGGCAGGAAGAGATTATGAATGCACGCAGCCCTGCAGTCATGATACACCTATATTCCATGGGGAAAATTTGCCATGGTCTTTATAGGCCTGGGCTTTGGAGGCTTGTGCCTTCCTTGGTCCAGACCACATGGAGGACTTATCCGGCACCATGCCAGACTTCTGCAGTCACTTTGTCACTCAGAGATGAGCTCACGCTGCGCCAGGCACCGTGACCTGGTGTGAGTCTGCCTCCAGGAACTACCACGGCCATGGATGGAGCCATAGGTGTTAAGAGCTTGGCTTTGGAAATTAGTTAAATGAATGATTAGTCTGTGCAGAGGCAGTGGAGGGATAAAACAGGGCCTTGCACTCACACACGTCATGGTTTTGCAGTAGCTGCCCAAGGTAGTCCTGCACTAGCTGGAAACCTGGCAGCAGAGCAGGACAGAGCATTTCCAGTCTCTGGGATATCTCACATTGGAGTCAGACCCCAAAGTGCTTATATTGCCCATCAAAAGGGAAATATCCCCTAGTGTTTAGCCAGCCAAAAACCCTGGGGCTAGACAACCTGGCCCAGAACTCCCTCTAACAAGAGACATTTCCAAGGGCTATGGGAGAGGAAGGGGTGTGAGTTGCATGTGTTGGATGGGAGCCACCGACCTCCAGCCAAAGGACACTTTCTGCTCTACTGATCTGTTCCCTTTCTCTTCTCATTAATGCTTCTTCCATGCTTGACAGTTGTGATTTGAATAATTTGAACTGATTAGTGTTTACATAGCAACATTGGGAGGAAATGAAACCGCACGACAGCCGACAGCCAACTCAAGGCTCTGAAATGTTGTTTTGTTGGATTTCCTAAAGAAAGGAGCATACACAACCATGCAGATCTATGCCTCTTGCTTGTCTGCAAGGCTGATCACCTTGAAATACTTGAGAAATCACAGCCATGCCTGACCTACGGGTGCAGATCTCAAAGATATTTGGTTCTTGGAGGTTTTTAGTAAAACTGATTGCTGGCTGGAGGACAGGAGATGCATTTCTGTTGGAACTGAAGGGAGGGCAGGGGTGGCACTGCCTCAGACTGTTTTATATCCACTGGAGCAGAGACACAGCACACAGGCGGTGCCTCTGCCCTCGTGCTCAGCACCTGCATAGCTCCAGACAACGCCAAAACGTTTTGTATCCATAGCCAGAGAGCCCAGGATGGATAGGACATGGGGGATAAAGAAGAGAAAGGATTGGAAGTATTGCACCTGGGAGATCAAGGGGACTTAGAAAGGAGAAATGAGGGTTATGGGATTATCTGTGAATTTTGTGTGGACGGGGGAAAGAAGCCTAAGAGCTGTGAGACACAAATCTGTACACCGTAAAGATTTGTGCATCGCATGGATCTTCTCTGCCTTTTTTCTTGATCAAAGGCTATTTTTCAAAGGCTGCTGGGGCTGCAGAAACCCTTTTTAGTGAATCCTTTGCCTTTCCTTATCTCTGCAGGCAGAGAGGCCTTATCTGATCTTTTTCTGGGAATGAATGTCCTGCCCCCTTCTTCAAAGGTGCTGGTGGAAACTGTGATCCTTGAAAAAGTTATGTGCAAAGCCAGGAAGGTTCCTCCTCCGCAGTCCACTTTTGGCACTGGCTATCTCTGCTTTATTCCTTGTCTCCTTGGGGCTCCGCGGTTTGCCTGAACTGGCTCAGACAACTGAAAGACTGTCCTGGTACGTCCAAATTCCCTGGAGGAACAGTTGGAAGGGGGGGAATATCTGAATGCAAGGGGAGATCTGAATTACTTCAACGGAGCTCTGGAGCTCTCCCAGTTAGCAGCGGAGCTTTGAGTACAGCAGCACTGGTGAGACACGAGATTCCCCAGCACAGAGGGATGGGGATGGGACTAGCACAAAGCTTCAAGGATCCTTTTGTGCTTTGGTCCCTGCAGTATTTGCCCCTCTCTTCCAAATCTGGCCTGCAAATTCCCCCACTGGCATTCATATGACGGGAGCATTTCCCAACACCCTTCCTCTCCTGTAAGCCCCAACCAACCAGGAAAAGAGGGCGAGGATTTAACAGAAACTGAAATAGTTAAATCCCAAAGCCCTCCTCCAAAGCTGATCTTTAATCCAAGGAAGGGAGCATCTCTCGAGCCCCCTCGATGCCTGCCAGGAGTTTGAGTCAAGTGCTCACATTATTCAGGAGATGCTCTGATCTCCAGCAGCGAGCTGAGGGCAAAACCTTAAGAGAACTAAAGCAACTTTCCCATATTTACTTATTTATTTGACACTGTGTGCGTGGGCACGTTTGTTTGTATGTATAGGGATTTCTAAATGAACACAAGTTTGGATTTCTTTTCTGGTTGCTGGGGTTTTTTTCCCCTGAAAAGGCTAAAATGCACCCTTTTAATTTAGGTAGATCTGAGTGTTGGCCGTGACCGCACACACCCTGGGTGGTTTCTCAGTGTCTCCATGGACAGCAGGGAAGGGCCTGGCTCTGGCTGAGTGTCCGTGTGCTCTCTAAATGCGGGAAGAGCTGACATTTCTGCCTTTACATTTCCTGCCAGCACACGATACTGCCAAGGAAGTGCAAATACATCCCCTCCTGGCTGCAAGAATTAATAACCAGCTTACTGAGACAAATGATACCAGCCTCTCTGTGTTCACGGCTGAGCAAGCACCAGTGCTCTGCTCTCGGGTGCTCCCAGCTGTGCTCTGCATGTGATGCAGATGGAGATGGAGATGCTCCCAGGAGGAACCTATCTTCCCCCGAGACCCCAGTTTCCTCTGTTTTCCAAGATCTCTAACCTTGCAGGACTTCTGGACACTGTGACACATGTCTCTGCCTTCCCCCGTCTGCCGCCCTGCTCCCTGTCTGGAACGTGGGGTCCCTCGGGATGTGTTTGCACAGCCTTTTGCATGGTGGGGAGCATCAGTCCCAAGAAGGACTTGAGGATCAGGGTGGTACAAGCAGGTGTGGACATAGGAAATATCTCCAGGGGTCACGGCATGGTCCCTTGAGCCCATGCTGGCCAAAGAAATGGTTTTTAGGGAGAGCTTGTGAACCCAGCACCTCTCCATGGGCCAGTCCTCAAGTGCTTCCCCAGCATCCTCACCCCTGGAGTTAGAGACGCTAGGAAGGACATCTCAATCTAGTCTTTAAAATCCATTTATGACCCTGATGCCCACACATTTCTCGCTCTTTTCCGAGCCTTCTGATACCTCCTGATGCCCACTATGCCAAGACCTAATTTGTGCTATCTGTTTTAAACTAAATCCCTGATGGTTTCATCACTTGCTCCCTAGGACTTGGTGAAAGGCAGGTCTGCAGTTACCGTATCCACCACCTTCATGACCACTTGATATGGTCAAGGGTATCTTGGGGCAGAAGACAAGTCCAGGCAAGGGTTAGTTCACTGACACGGACGTAGCTAGTCTTAAGCATGTCCTGTTCTCAATGAATACACTGATGGAAAAGCACTTGAGAAACATTTGTGGGAATGTGACATATCTGAGGTTCACTGCTCTGTCAAATCCGGCAGGGATTAGCAGGTTCAAAAGTTGTTTGGAGGGAAGAGAGGGAGGACAACAAACAGAGGGATACATAATCGGTGTAGTTCATAAGAGTTATAGGGAAAAACACCACTTCAAAACCAACTTGTATGTCAACAANTGTGGGAATGTGACATATCTGAGGTTCACTGCTCTGTCAAATCCGGCAGGGATTAGCAGGTTCAAAAGTTGTTTGGAGGGAAGAGAGGGAGGACAACAAACAGAGGGATACATAATCGGTGTAGTTCATAAGAGTTATAGGGAAAAACACCACTTCAAAACCAACTTGTGTGTCAACAATCAGAGTTGATACGAAGAGAAGGAAGATCAGGAAAAATGAGGAAATTTTATGATCCACCAAATAAATCACAGCTCTGCTTCTGAGAAAGCCAGAGAAGCAGAGAGGCAGAAAACAAGGCTGAGCCTCTGTCTCTTCCCATATTCGACATGCAAATCCATCCCGAGCAATTTCTGCAGCAGCAGATGATCAGCAATTGATTTGGAGACCCGAGTTTCTGACTACATCACGATGCAGATGTGTTTCCCAGCCTGGCTGGCAGCCACGCAGCTCCCACTGCAGCAAATGAGCTTGGAATACGAATAGAGAGGGGAAGGGGAAGGAGTACACCCTTCCCTTGACAAGTGAGACAAAAAACTCTTCTACACCAGATTAACACAGTTTTGTCTCAAGTTGCAATCCCCTTCCTGCCTCCCTTTTCTCCCCAGAGCAAAACACCTGGTCAAGGTTGCCTTGAGGGGGTAAAAGGAGGCTGGAAGGCGAGCAGGGGGATCGTATGGGCTTGTTTTTCGCTTGAGGGGGAAGATGTTTGCTTTGCAAATGATGTTGCAGCTTCAATAGCCAGAGCGACTCTGGCCCTCCACACATCTCACCCCCTCCAGCTCAGGTGCTTTTTGGGAAGGGTTGAGAGTACAATGAACCTCATCCCAGGGCTGAAACCATCACAGCGCAGTGGGGAACGCTCCTGGCTGTGGCAGCTGAGCACTGGCCCAAGCATGTGCAACAGAGACAACTCCCAGCTTTGATTTGATCATAAGCCTTTGGGAGCCCTCAAAAACCTCCTGACTCTTGGGCTACTGCATCATCCCCTGAGGAGCCCAAGGAGTATGGAGATTCAAGGAGGGGACAAGAGAAATTCATGGAAGGTTGATCTATCCAGAGCAACTGAACACAGGCTCTCCTAGAAAACTTACACAGGATCACAGAATGGTAGGGGTTGGAAGGGACCTCTGGAGATCATCTAGTCCAACGCCCCTGCTAAAGCAGGTTTGCCTAGAGCAGGTTGCACAGGAACGTGTCCAGGCGGGTGTTGAATATCTCCAGAGAACTAGTGGCAGAAGCTTAAAAGTGGGGGCCAGGATGAAGATGCACCCTCAAAATGAGATTCTGTGGAGGGCAGGGTGCCTTCATCCTTTCCCACTGCAATCCTGTATCCACTTGGCCCTTGCTGTAATAAGGATAGCCACTGCTGTTGGCCAGACTGATGGGCCAGTTAAGGCTCTTGTGGTGATGACACCCATCCTTTAGGACCTGGATGGAGAACCACAGATTAGTGTCGGAGGTCTTGCAGGTGACACAATCCAGCTAAACATCTGGTTTGGTACCCAAACATCACAACCTCAGAGTATAAAGGAGCTGCCCACGGAAGTGGTTGCCTTGGGAGCTTGGTTTTAAAAAGTTCAGAAGTTTTAAGACCAGCCTGTATGCTTACCAGCTCTGGATTTTGCATCAGTGGAGTTGGATGAGGATCTCAAGAGTCATTATGAAAAATTCAGGAAAAAAAGGAAGGTGGTGCCTAGAAGGGCTCTGGAAGTGGTGCATGGGTGCAGCCCCAGCCTGGCATTGCTCCTGAGGCAGATGGGCGCAGTGAACCATCTCCATCCAGAAATGGACATACCACCCTTCGTTCCCTCCCTCATCATCCTCGAGGAGCAGAGCAAAGATCAGGTCCTGCCTGCTGCAGACTTGAAATTTGCTTGTATATTCTGCTCCAGACCCCACAGCAGTCAAGAGGACGGATCCCCTTGGATACAGCCAGAGCAGGACAAGCACTTACAGCTGAGTGGAGAAATATTTGGGAACATGGCTAAACAGTAAAGCAGGACCAGCACTTTTTATTTATTTCCTCGTTCTGCCCTCTCTTTTAATGAGATCTACATTGATACAGAGGACAGGTGGGCTAGGTGAGCTGAGAAAATTTTCTCCCCCCTCCTGTGTTTCAAAAAGAGGTGCTGCAAGAGATGCTGCAAGGAAAGGCAAATATTCGACTGTTTGGGATGCGGAGGAAGGAGAAACCGAAAGGCGAGCCACTGAGTGGCTTCTCACTCAAGCAGGGCTTTCTGCAGCACCGGCACTATCCTTGATCTATCAGAGGAGATGGAGCAGGAGTTTCTGGCAGCCAGCTGGAAGGCAAAACTGAGTGAAGAACATCTGCATCCTTTTCAAGCACATGCCTTTATCTCAGACCTGCAGGTGAGGGCATTTCAGAGAAAAATGGGTTTTGGAGGGGATGCCGGGGGAGGGGAAAGGAGCTGGAGAACTGCAATGCAAGGAACGGGCTTGGGAGACTGGTGTAGAGGAGAAGAGGGATATATGGAGATGAGATGCGCCACAAGGATCCATCTCTGACAGTGGCTCTTGAGGTGTTGCTTTGGTACCAAAGAGATAGACTTCACTTCTGTCCACAAGGACAGCCAGCACAGCTCCTCTCCACCCTGAAACCTGCCTGCGCTGGCAAGGGCTACTGGGAACAGTGGGGTTGTCCCCTGTCCCTGTGCATCTGCTGCAGTCACAGGAGCATCATGCAGGCAGGGACAAGGTGGCTGGAGGTCACGCTCGTGCTTGGCCCATCTGACAGCCGACAGGGTGACACGCCCCCGGGGCTGGTTTGCAACACCACGCCAGAGCACCGGCACGTTGAAGGTGAAGAAGATGAGTGTTGCAGTAAGCCACATGCACAGCACCAGCCCTGCACGCTGTGCTCACACAAGTGCTGCACAACGAGACACACACACCTTTGCACACTGATGCGTGCACATACCCGCTTTCATGCACACATAGTGGTACACATGCACACGCATGTAAGTGTTGTGCACATGCTTTGTGGTCTACACTTACTACATGTAAACAGTTTTCACACGCACACTGCTGTCTTCCACAGAATGATACACATACGTGCACAACCATTGTGGTAGACACAAGCACACACGCTGGTCATTATCGCTTTAGTATGTTCTGAACATGTTATCGGTACACGCACGCACAGTCTGTGTTACACATGTGAGCGTGTTCAGCACAGTCTATGGGCACGCGTACACCTCTGGAACAGCCATCTGCATACGGTGGCACACGCAGACACGTGCACCGTGGTTCACATTGTGGTACACACACACACACACACACACACACACACACTCATGCCCAGCAGATATATCACGCTCCTGGAAGCCGATCCCCAGCCAGAGATGTCTTTACATGTCTGAGGCCAATTAATGGGTTTTGGCAGCTGCGTTAATAGATTATAATCCCTTTATAACAACGCATGGAGCCCTCAAAATCCCGGACTCTTTGACACGTGATTGCCATTCTGAAGGCTTGATGCCAGCTCTGGCTCCTCAAATTTCACTGCGAGCATCCTTACCTGGGTTGGTACCCAAAAATCCTGACCCTGCTGTCTACTCCTGCAAATCTCCCCTTCCCATTACCCACGTTGTAAAGGCAGCATGTTCTGGAAAACACAGGCAGCCCTGCGGGACACCACGGCCGAGTCCGAGCTGCAGCCAGGAGCACAGCAGCGTGCCGTGGAGCAGGCATCTCTAGCGCAGGGACGTTGCCTCCTTATTTCCCAAAATATCCTACACCAGTGAATTTTGGCCCTTCACTCTGGCAGAGACACTGGACAGATGGTCGCAGGAGATAGCTCAGGTAGGAAGACAGCTCCTCCGTGCTCAAAACCCTCCCTTTTCCTTCTGCTTCTAGGCAAGGAAGGGGACGATTAGCACAAAATCCATGGCAACCCAGCCGGCAGCCTCAGAGCCAGCTCCTTGCCCCCCCCCCCTCCT
>VZSC01018423.1:30780-45125 GCA_013398225.1 Steatornis caripensis | reverse complement strand
ATTTTTTTTTTGGGGGGGGGGGGGACTCTTGCTTTCCCATACATTTTTGTCCGACTATGTAATAAATGCTCCGACCTTAATTTCTTCCCATCTCCTCCAGACTGCAAGGCAGCGCAATTGCTGATGGAGCCGTAGGGGTGTCCCAGTGATGTGTGTGAATGGAAAAACCTGACTGGAAAACTTGCACATCTCTAAACCTTGAACACACCAGACTGGTGTTTCCCCGACCGCTCTCCAAGCAGAGCTGGAACCACTGAACACAGTGAGAGACCAGAGGCAGAAATCAATAGGGACATAATTTTATAATTAAAAAATTGTGGATTTTGATGAACAGCTGGCAGTTATCACCATCCCCCATTCCACGTAATGCAGAAAACACATGTCTGGAAGCCAGACGTCTGATATTTCTAATGCCATGTATAACGACCTCCAAGGATTGTGCTTGTACTGACTTCCTGCAGTTGGCTACCAGACAAGAGCCCAAAAGCAGGTTCACCCTATAGTCAACTCTAGCTGATCCTAGAGAGAATCAGTCCCCCTCTTCCAAGGCATTATATTCACTGAAAAGTCATCATTGCTATCTTTTGATCGAAAATCCCTCTGAAAATCAACATGACATGAACTGATTTTGTTTTATTATTAAAAACTAAAAAAGAAGAATTTTAATGAGATTTTTTTGTTTCTTTTTCAAGACGTCCATGGGGAAATAAGGCTACTTCTCTAATAGTAAACTAAACGGCATCATGGCTGGTTTTCTTGTCCAGAGGCCAGCTAACAGTCTGGTGACAACCCAATTAAACCTTCACCACCTGGGCGGCACAAGATTCAGAACCCAGGCATGGCATTGATTACTGGTGTAGATAGAGCTCCAGTGCCCAAAACACCTCCTTCTTCAACAGAAAGAAATGATGCTCAGTGAGCTTTGAAGTGGAGAGGGAGGCATCACAGAGGGGTTACATGCTATGGGACATAGAGGACTGAACTCATCTTGAGAGTCCCCTGCCTCTCCCCAGCTCCATGTGGCTATGAACCCCTTTGTGATGTTAATTTGTTCCCCCCTCGGAGACCTATGGAGCCAGGTGAATTGTTTGCCTTCTCTGCATCGACCTCTGTGTAAATCCCAAGTCTTGAAGCCTCATTGCATCTTCCCAGGCATGGCAGAGTCTCATCAGATTCTGGTTCAAGTCACATTTGGGAACAAAGACATGGGTCCACCACTCAGCCTCCTGAGAGAGGCATCATGCAGGCTCATATGCACACACATCTCAACTTATGCACACACACAACTTACAGACACAGTCAGGTACAGGCGCATCAACACAGCCACACAGCTTTCAGCACAGCGCTGGCTTGCATCATCTGCTCATCCCCAGGGCTCGAGCTGGTGCTGCATGGACACAGTCATGTTCACTCAGCTGCAGATCTCTCTGCTCGGGCACATGGAGGAGAGCAGAGCTGGGCTGGAATGATAGGTTTAGAGACTGTACCGCTCTGACACAGTCAGGAGTGGTGTTGGCACAGGATGTAGCGCCTAGAGGCACCCATGCTCCCTCTAGATAGACTGTCTTGAGTGCCAGGTGTCCCAAGATTGCCATGGCTAGACCTCTTGAGTTTCTGTCCTTGCTGGGCTATACTATGGGTGTGTCTGCCCTCCATGCCATGCACAGGCAGGTGTGCAGCTGTGTGCACTGAAAGGCAAGAAGATATAGCATCCACCTCACGTACTGTCAAGCAGGGAGGGAATCACGTGTGTTTGCTGCAGGTCCAAAACTCATCACAGCAATATTTCTCCCCTGAATTTTATAGTCACACTTTATGCTCATTACGCTGAGTCCCTTTTCTCCTCTTGAAGTTCCTTTCTCTGATGGATGCTTGTTGCTACAGAGGATCCAGGATTTGCTGGTGCTGCTGTTGGGGGAATGTCAGCCTGGAGTGATTACTCTGGTACGTGATGTGCTGGGTGTAAGTTACCTCCTTTGCCTTACTGCTTGCGAGGGTAACCTCACAGTGTCTTGTAGCCACTGCTGACAAGATCAGAAACATCTATTGCTCTGAGTATAAATTCTAGGGCACACAGGCAACTTCTGGCAGATCACGTGTTCATGATCTGCCCATAATCTATACCACAGGCAAAATTAAGCTAGAGTGCACCGGACTCAACAGAGCAAGTCAACAAAAACATCTTCTCACCACTTCTTGGGGCTGCATACCTTTTAACCCACAGTCCCTCACCTGCTGGGAGGGCTCCTTTCCACTGGAAATCAGCTTCCCACCTGAAAACGCCCCACGGACCCTGTGCTAGGGCCAGCAGAGGCTGAGAACTGATGCCCAAAGTGACATCCATGGAGGAGAGTGACTTTTTTTCTGAAGAGAGAGCTCTAGCCTGGGAGGAGGTGAAGGGCAAGGGAAAAGGGATTTTGCTTTGCTTTGTGGCTGATCTTTGACCCCCTCCTTTGATTTTTGAGTACCACCAACCACACTGGAGCCGTGTCTTCTTTGTTACTGTGGGGGGAAGATAAGGGACTTCGCAAAGGAGCAGGCTAAGTGCACATATCAGGTTCAGATGCTCTCCACACTTCCTCCATGCAGGTCCTGTCTTCTTGATGAGCATCTCTGGGCCATCTCAGTGCCCAGCTCTTTTGCTCTACCCTGCCACCAACACCACTGGGGGTTCCCTGTTTGCTCCTGTTCCCTCTGCCCCTCTTTGGCATCTTTTCGTCCAGCCATCAAGTGGAGAGAGCCCTGGTACCTCCCAGTCCTCTCTCTCTTTCTCCCCCATCCTTCTGTCTTCTTCCCCCCTTCAACACAGCGAGAACCGGCGGGAGTTGATGTTCATCTTGGTGACACCGATGAGCTTGAGCGGCGTGGAGAGGCTGAAGGAGCTCACAAGGGGGAAGTCGCAGAAGAGGTCAGAGAGCTCATCCCTCTCCTCCAGCTCGTACGTGGCGTCGTTGAGCATGCGCTGGTGCAGGTGGCAGGTCTGCTCAATCTTCAGCTTATTGATGTCACTGCGAAGGCGCATGAGCTGCCTCGCCAGCTGCTGGTCCTGCAGGCGCATTTCTGCCTGAAACACAAGACGGAAGGTGGGAGCAGAAGAGAGCATTGGTAAAGGCACAGTAAATTTGCTCATCATGCTGCTCCCTGCTAATGGGAAATGTAACTCAACTGGAGATGCCACCCTGCTGCAAAGAACAGGAAGGGTGACAGGAACGGAGACAGGAATCTTCAAGCCAGCCAGTGCATCCCAGTCAAATGCCAGCTCAGAATGGTGAATTTTTAGCGTTCAGGAAGTCTGTGCCCACTCAGGTTTTCAGGAGCACCAGGAAACAGGAATTAAAGCTAGCCAAGCCAAGGCTGTTGGCTTAGGTATCCATCAGCAAGCCTTCAGAGCCTCTATCTCAACCTTAAGCAAAGCCCAAATTAATTTTGCTCGTAAGGGAGCAGCCACAGTGAGAAGTAGCAATTAGAGGTGGAAAGGACCAATTAAAAGAACCCCAGGGAACTGATCCCCAAATACTCAGCCTGGGCTTCCAGTCTGCATAAATCAGAGCTGGTTCACAACAGCCGGGGATGTGGTCTGCCGCGTCCCCTATGGCTTATCTATCTCGCTGATTTGAAGTGGCTCCTGGGATGGGACCTCCGCGGTTTCCCACAGGAGAGAGAACAGCTATCCCACAGGCTAATGAGCTAAGTGTTTCAGAGTGGTTTTTTTTCCTCCCCTGGCACATAACTTTGGAAGGTGGAAGATTCAGAAGCGATGAAAGAGCTTTTTTAAAAAATAAAACCCAACTTATAATTAAGCAGAAAATTTATTGCCATGGGATATTGGGGGTGGTGAAGGGAGAAGGTAAACACTTGGTGCGAGAATCAGCCTTTGTCTGGGCACAGAAGCAGGCAGAGCTAGAACAGCAGATGCTGAGAAGACAATCCCCACGCCTCACCCCCACATACCTCCTCACAGAAAAGCAACAAACCACAAAAGCTGCAAAGGAAAGAGAGTAGTGGGAGAGAAGATGGACAGCTCTTCGCAAACTTTGCAGCTTAAATATCTCTGTAAGCGCTGGAGACAAGGAGGGAGCAAAACTGACTGGAAAACAATACTACGCCTGCCCCGATGAGATGTCCGGCCTCTTTCCCTGGTGTTGCCTCCATCACAGGACATGAACTGGCACTAGAAGGAGCCCTTTGGCACAAAGGCTCCTGATTCTGTTTTGTTTGGGTTTTTTTTTTCCCCTCCTAATTGTTCCCTGGGTAAGTCCTGTCCTCATCAACTTCTCAGTGCATGAGATGGTGCCCTGAGCTCATCTCCAGCTGCATTGTGGAGCTGCCCTGACCCCAAATCCATCCTTTACCTGACTCCTTTGATTTGCATCACGGGTTTCTTGGCTCCCTGTGGTTTGAATGAGCTCAGAAACAGACCCAGGCTACATCTATAGCAATATATCACATAGTGCATTGCAACAAAGTCTCTCCACTGGATTGTGAGCAAGGTCCTGGTATCCTTTGAGCTGAGGCCAGCTCTCACAGTCCTAGGCAATTCCTCGCAGGCACTCTTCAGGAGCTAACACAGTGGGATTCATCCTCAGTAGGCATTTGGGATACAGCCATCTTGTCTGGATTTTAACAGCATGGTCTGGATTTTAACAGCGTGGTCAGATCATACCAGTTTGCCTCCTGGCCTGAAAATGAGCTATTTAATTTACAAGTACTGATGTAGCTCTAGGGCTGGGGCGTAATTTTGTTCCTGGGCTGGTGGCTTGTACATGAAACTGCAGAAGGGAAGGGAGGAGGGAAAATTCCCCTCGAGAGACTCGATAGTTGGCCCTGATATTTCTACATGAGACATTTCCAATGCCTGATGCAAGGGCTGCTGCAACAAGGCTGTCAACCAGAGCAGCCCTGGGGTTGCTTTAGCATGTGGCACAATCCCTCCTTCTCCAGGCAACGCCTCCAAAGATGTTGGGATTGCCCCTTGCAGCGTTGCCAGTCTCACAGCAAGGCAAAGCAGCCACCTCAGGAGGTTGAAGAGCTTGGAGGGAAGCCTGGCTCTGCTCCAGCTGTTTTCTGCAGCTGTCAGGAAGCGCGTTGCAATGCTGTGCTCAGAGCTTAAGCCAAGAGCTGACACGAGTATAATGCAAGTTAATCCAACCCAAGCAAGGGTCTTCTCACTCCTGTGCTACGGAGGCACCCTGGAGGACCTTGCCTGGTGCTTTCAGGCCACAATTGGACTCCAGCTTGGTTGCCTGGAGAGGATTAAGTCACCTTTGTACAAACCTCAGAATTAATCTCTCTCTCTCTCGTGAAATCTGGCAGGGTTGTGGCCATTTGCCTTCTTCAGAAAGCCACTATTTCCTTCCAGACCTTGTAGCCTGTGCCCCTAGAAGAGTAATGCCACCCAGCAGATTTTTCTTCTCCCATGTGAATGGCAATGAAAAAAAAAATCATTTTTTCGGTGTTTTTCCCTGTTACACAATGAATGCTGCAACTTGACATTTTATCAGGAAGGCGATCGTGGGCACTATTGAACTGACTTGTGGTCATTCTTTCTTGTCAGTTTATGAAGCTACGTAATAGATGTCAACAAATGTTTTCATTAAATGCTTTGAGGAATGTAGGATAAAAAAAAAACCCAAACAAACACCAAAAAGGGTTTAAAAATTAATTATGAGACCATTGTGGAGAGGGGTGTAGCTTGGAGATTGCTATTTTTTCCTTGCAAGCCAGCTTTCCACTTTTTGACCGGTTCTTGATTTCCCTGTCTTTGGAGGAAGCAGGCTGGAAGACAAAGCCCTCCAGGGCATGTCATTCAGGGGCTCAGTTCCTTTCTTCCCTCTGTTGGACCTGCTGACCCTGGCATTTGCCAAGCCAGCCATGTGGCCCACTGGCCCACCCATAGAGTAGGGGCAATGGGGCATGGGGCAAACCCACCACCCATCTAACACTGATCACCTAGGCTGTGACATTGTCTTGGACACAGTCCTTTCTGGCTGTGCTCTGGGGCTGAAAAGGAAAGCGAGGCTGACCAGTCAAATGTGCACCAAAGGCTTTCCCATGAGGATAAAGCCCTTTTCCGTCCTCCAGAATGGGAAGGTGGACAGGAGACGAGCAAAGCCCAGCAATGGTTGACTAAAAGATGACGTGCACAATGAGGACATGGCACAGGGGCTGAGGGCTGTCGCCCCTCGCACCCGTGGGAGCCCACCTTGGCTTCCTGAGGGCTCAGGAATACCTTGTGTGGTGACAGCTCCTGTGGGGGCAGGTCTTCGGGGTGATGGCTGGGCAAGGGGCAGAGCACGAAAGGCTCCACTGCGGGCAGGAAGGGTGGGCTGTTCTGCAGGCCACGGCTCTTCCCGCTCATCTCTGCAGCTTGGCTCAATATGCAAACACCTTGTCCTCCCTCTGTGGAGTTGTTTGGTCAAACCCTGCTTTGTTCAAAACCGCACAAATATTAGCAGAATTTGGGTCTGAACCCAGAAATCCCCATTCTCATTCTCTTTCCCAGAGGTTCCTCATGAGTACTACAAACATTCAATCTGTCCCACGCTGAGGACCAAACGATCTCTAGAAATGATTAATGACCTCTTTTTAAAAGGAGCACTGTCGGGTCAGCAAAACTCCACAAAGCCTCCTGAAAAGAAATGATGGGATTAAAGGAGCCACATCATGGGAAGCCATGGGTTTTTAGTTTACACAGTTCACCCACAGGGCCAGTCACCACAAAGTAACTCGATGCACCAGTTCATCTGTGTGGGACAACAGCGTGATCCCACACACTCTGTGCAATGTCCTGGAGAAACCCGCAGGGCACACGCAGCAGAAGTCGTGCATTTTGCTTCCTTCGACTCTCACGTGGCAAATGAAGGGGCAGCCTCAGGTGTGTCTTGCTGAGGAAAAAAAAAAAAAAACCAAACCACAAAAAAACCCTGCAAAAAACTGCTTTTTGCCTTTCCCCCACCCCTTTCTGCACTCCCAGCTCCAGCAGGCAAAGAGCTGCCTTTCATCTGCATGGTTGGGGAGTGCTGTTGATACGGACAAGCTGCTAGTTTGAACTTCCCGGGTGGGAGGGGGAACCAAACCCAGGTCCTTCCTGGCAGAGGGGCTAGTGCAGCTCTTAGGCTGTATCACAAAGCTGGACCATAGAGGCCCAAAGTCTTATGAACTCAGATTTTCTGTTTGGATTGAGTCTCAAAGCCTCCCAAGGATGTTTACTATGGAGGAGGGAGAGAAAGTTTTGGGTGCATCCTTGCGTGCTGTCCAGTCTAGACAGCTTAGCCCAACAAGGTAGAAGTAGCTCACGGTGTAGCCTAGACTTGTCTTCAAGTTTGCCTTAACCACATGGTCACAGAGAGGAAGACCAATAACGTTCCTGTTGCCAGTGGCCCTGTATTGCTATGGGGGGATGTGTCTGGCAGAGAACACCTCATGGCAAGGAGGCCTGGAACTCCTTGGGACCTCTTCCAGAAAGTGAAGTGTCCCGTGGCAGCATCCCAGTGCGTGGTCCATGAAGCTCAGTCCATGGAGTCTATGGAGTCTATGGGTCTATGGAGAAGTGACTGCTCCCATGGGGCTAGTCTTTTTTATTTCCAAAAGGTCAAAAGAAACTTAAATCCAAACTGATGTTTTTTGAACTGAGCGCAGCCACTTGGATTCAAGCATGGAAAAGCACAGGACAGTTATCAGACCCTCATCAAACACTTCAGAGAAGACAGTTAAGTCTGTGTTTTGTCTTGAGGCTTCATCTTCAAAGGTGCTCAGATGCCACCCTGCCGTGGCTAATTTCAGATGCTCATGCCCTTGTGGTGCAACCCACAGCCCCAAATGAGGTATCTAATCTCCTGCTCCAAAGATGACGAGGGGACGGGAGCCTCTGTGCTGTGAGGAGAGGCTGAGAGCCCTGGGGCTGTTCAGCCTGGATAGGGGAAGGCTGGCAGGGGATCTCCTCAGTGCTCATCGCTATCTAAAGGGCGGGGGTGCAGGGGACGGGGCCAGGCTCTGTTCAGCGGTGCCCAGCGCCAGGACGAGGGGCAGCGGGCCCAAANGGGGGGTGGGCTGGGGGATCCCCAGAGGGCCCTGCCAGCCCCTGCCGTGCTGGGGTTCCGTGATTCTGCAGTGCCTGGGAGATACACGCCAGCAAAGACTAGCATACATCTGCCAGCTGACACTTGCAGAGCCTGACATGGGCTCAAATCTCAGCTTTCTTTAGTGCTGAGTTTAGTCTGTGTCGACTCCCTCACAACTAACCTTCATATTACCTTTCCTGAGGGAGGGAGTTACCTCTGTTTTTTCGTTAAATTAATAAGTACTAAAATGTTTCCACGATTGGGAGATCTGTAGCTAGGAGAAAGCTGATTGCTGGAGAAAAAGCTCAGCATTTTAGCATCTGAGTGGGGCAAACTGAGGGACATTTCAGTGGGCTTAGGCAGGAGAAGAGTGCATGATTTCTTAGATGTTTCTGCAGTTACATCTCTAATACGCGCATAAATCTACCTCCACCCCATGTAACACCCTCTCTCTCCAAAACAGGCTGAATGTCCCTTGGGGATGGTCCTGCTGTGTGATAACTCCTAAGCTGTGACCTGGTTCTAGAAATTTAATAGTAGAGATGACCTGGCTCTGGTGCTTGTGCCCATGTCCTTTCACTGCTTTAAACACAAATACAGAAAAATCCTTCCTGGACCTCCTACACAGCAGAGGACTTCCAATGCAGGCCAGTCTCCATCACCATATCCATGCTGTAGACTCCTTCTCCTCCTCTCCACCTCCCAACAACCAGAGAGCAATCTTCAGTGAGGCTCAGGTCAACATTGTTTTGGTGCCGCATTGTTGTTTAAATTCACTTAAGTACTAGTTCAGCCAACATCAGTACCCCGAATGGAGATAACAGCGGTTAATATTTAATAATAAATATCTGACTGAGAGGAAATAGGTGTTTTACGATTTCCCAGGAGACCACCAGACATTTGTGTCCCTTTTCAAGAGTCTTTTCCTGCATTTTGGCTCACACGCTTCAGATTTCAGTGCCAAACAGTGGTGAATTTGAGTCAGAAATCATATTTTCCTGCTGGGACAAAGTCAGAACTGTCAGAACTGTCCTAAGATGCCCCAGTTCATAGCAGAGTTTTGTTCTTTAACCACATTGAGCAGGAAGAACACTTTGAGGGCTTAATTTCAGAACTTGTAAAACCTGACATATTTCAAAAACAAGAAGGAAAATATAGTCCGACCACTCTGATCCTTGGGTTTGTCACCATACACTGGCTGTTGATGGCTTTGCTTTCAGCACTGATGAAGAGCAGCCACCCTTGACAGAGCAAAGGCAAGCACGAGGGAAAGAAGAGGCAGGAGAAGTTGGGGAGGGAAGTGTTCCAGCCCTGGGGCGATCCAGCACATGCTGAGTGCTGCAATTTGCTCATACACCTACACAGGGCCTGTCAGCGCAAAAACAAGAGCAGGAGTTTGCATGTCTGAATAAATCACCTTCTCCAGGCCAGACTCTCAGCAGGTCCCAGCTGACGCGGCTGGCTGGAGCTCAGTGGGCATATGTCAGTCCTATAAACCAGGGCCAGTGCTTAACGTGCAGAATTGGGTCCTGGGACAGGTCACGCAGGGTGAAGGACCAAGAACAGCAGATGCACAGTAAGACCTTGGGTCTATCCTTCGTTTCTGAATACGAGGAGCATGAACCTGGCTGAAGCTGAACCACAGCAGAGGCACAGAGGAAAATTCCTGGCAGCGTTGGATGACCCATTTTGTGCGACCTAGGAGTAATGCTTCAGATTCAACAGGTAACTGCAATTTTAAAACTGGGCACTCCTGGACTGTCACCATACAACTAGCCTGTGTGATGTCGCACTCTGTAGCACCATAGCCAAGGGGAAGTTCAGGCGTATGTATGATACTAAATTCATTTTGCTTCTTATACTGGTTTTGACCGGGATAGAGTTAATTCCAAAATTGGGTGGTCCCGTACAAATTGCCTGTTGGGAACAGTCCCCAGCATGTGCGAACTCCTGAAGCTCTGACTGTTTGGCAGGGTGCTAACTGGTACAAGCCAAAACTATGCTGGGGCCATGCTGTTGAAATAACCCAGCCTAAGCACGCTGGTAGCTGTGGTGAGGTTTGCAGAGTGTGGGTGATGGAACTGCACACCCTGCATCATTGCATTTCATTCAGTAAGGACATAGGCTGGTGTACTTTCTTTTTGGACAGGAGTGTTCACATACACCAGCTTTTGCCCTTCCGTTGGATAGAAAAATCCTACATATCCTAAACTGACTTCTCACGAAGTGCGGTGTAGAGAGGGGAGAATTCACCCTGCAGCAGAGGACAACACGACAGAGGCAGATTTCACCCCACTTACGGCTACTGGATCATTTTTGGATCACCTTCAGAGAGCTACCTGGGAAACTCAACACTTGCTCGGGGCAAGGATGGGTTGCGTGGTGCTCCCAGGTCTATGATCTCCTACATTGAATCAGACCAGAAGGATTGTTTGCCTTCTTAGGGGGACCTTACCCAAGGTTTGGGGTGCTGGCCCCCAACCCGGCTACCCTGAGCAAGGTGGGTGCATGCCGCCCTTTCTGGCCTTTGCTCCTGCCTTCAATAAATATTTAAACTTAGATGTAACCATATCCTGCTCCGAAGCCTTCCCGTTTGGTTTAATATCACAACATGGAGATAAACAAGGAAAAAATCCTGGCCGTGTTGGGATATCATAGAATCATATGTGGAAGTTCGTTCCTTTGTTTGAAAAGAAGTTGGGTTTCACCTTTGAAATGTAATGTGAAATGCATTTTTTTGTTCCAGCATCCTGTGATGCGATGGCCTTGCTGTTTGCTGGCAGCTCTTACCCGACAATAGAGCCTCCAACATAGCTATTTAGCTGTGTGGTCAGTCAAATACATGCTCTCTCTTTCGGGGAAATTGTTCTAAATTACATGAGTCACGTCCAGATCCAGGAAAGACTGGTATAATTAAGAGGCAGGAAAATGGAAAGTGAGGAATGATTAGGGTTTGCTTTGCCTTTTTTCCTCTTTAATTTAAACTTTTTCTTTTCGTCAGTTCATATACCACACCCTAGCCTAAAGGGTAGAATCAGGCTCTGAGACAATTTATTCTTCCATCATGGGCAGAAACTGAAAGAACAAACCAAACCTTTTCAAATCTAAGGCTCTGAGAAGGAAAATCTGCTTCTTACTGTCTTTGGTCATCTTGAGACCTGGGTTTTACACCAAGTGCACTGTGAATTTCAGACTGCATCACTGCTGCAAGCACAGACCTAGAATCAGGTCTCAGATGAGGAGCTGATGTTCTCCAGAGCGCCAAGTGATTTTAGGAGATCAGCTCAAAACTCTTTGTAATTGTCCTCAGTTCCTGAAAGCACTACCCTTGCCTTGTGAAAGCTGTGAGAAATGTCTCAACCACTAAAACTGTGACATCCAGAACCACCCCTGGACATACTAACTTCTCTAGAGATCAATCCAGCTAGGCGAGCACAGCAAGAGCAACAAAAAGTTGACAAATAGGTATTTTCTGAAGCAGAAGTTGCAGAGAATTGTTAAAAACCATTATTCATTGTTGTGCATGAAAAGTTTTCCTCATATACTTTTAGTGCTTATCAAAAGCAAAGCATTTGCACAGAAACATTTTCACAAGTGCATCTGAACCGTGAATTCAGTCCCAGTCCCTTGGGACCCAGTTGCAAATATTGCAGCTGTCAGCGCAGTTGCAAATGCTGGTGGGACTCGCAGGCAAAATTCCAGTTAGGCAACAAACAAAACCAGGTGACGTGAGTTGTTTCCAGCCATGTGGGCCAAATAATAAAGATTTTCCATTCCACTGAGGAGAAGGGAAGGATCACTGGAAGTGTGGTCTCGGTGTCTGCTTGCTTCTGCATTTGTGAAGAACACCAGGGCCCATTCTCCAGCCCTGAAAACAGCTGCCCTGATCTGGTCATGTCTATCCTATCGACATCCTGTGGCCTCCAGAAAAGATGTGCTGCATCCATGCTTCCTCCTGGGAATTGTCCCCAGGCTGTGCTGACTCCTGGGCTGGGTTGGGAACTGTTGGGCTCAGCATCAGTTGGCCCAAGCTGAATTTTTGCCAAAGACCATGACAGCAACACAACATATAAAAGACGAGCTTCCAATGCCTGTGTCCTGGCTGTGTGTATTTTCCTAATATAGATGCAACATGTTTGTCTTCTCTTCCTCTTAGTTCGTAACTACCAGAAATAAACGTGTGTAAGATGGGGCCCAAGGCTGGGGTGGGAGGATGACAGAAATGCGGACCAGCTTCTAATGAAGCAGGAGCCAACAGATGATGAACCTGCAAGAGCTGGATGAGGAGGGGTCTGAGATAAGGTTCTGGTGTCATGCATACAGAAAAAAAGCAATATTATTCATTAGATGTTACATGGTCAGAACGTTTCCACAACAGTTTGGAACAAAACGAAACACTTGGTGTCACCATGCAGAAATGGCTTGGGGGAAGCAGGTTGCCACGAGACCTTATTGAGAGTTACGAGTTAAAAAAAAAGAAGAGGGAGAATTAGGCAAACACTTGGAAGTTAGATCCGCTAATGCATGTTAAACGCAGTGGTCAGTATCCAACCTCCTGTTGGGGGAGTTCCTAAACCACCGACAGCCAGAAGCTGCAAGGGCAGATCCAGGGATGGATCTAGTCATGCTTCTTTCCTACAGCCCTGAAGAAGCATCCCTTCGTGATGCCCGTCAGAGAAGGGCGGTTGCACCGGCAGCGCCCATGTATTCATGGTGTACTCACACCTGCTGTATCCACCTGAGAGTTCAGATACAATTAGAGAAGTAGGGGAGGGGGAAAGCTACTGAAAAGTCCTAACCAGCGCAAGTTACTGTATTTCCCCAGCTTGCTGGATGCCAGCAGGGGTGCAGAGCTGGGCCTAGCTCCTTCTCTGAAGTTAGGGGTGCTCTGACATTTGCCTTTTCGCCTCGCTGGGCTGCTTCTGCTCCCACCAGCCACAGAAAATGTAGTGATTGAATGTTGCATTTTCACCTGTGGCTGAAGGAAGGTAGGAACAAGGAGTTGCTTGTTTCCTCATTCTTTTCTTTTTTATTTTTTTTCCTCTTGAAAAAGTGTGCTATCTAACAGGGACAAGCAACCACTTACCAGTTCCTTCCTGAGCCATGTCAAAGCTTCGTCAATGCTCTCAAAGCCACCTATTCTCCCTGAGGTAAGAGTCACCTTGTCCTGGGCAGGGCTCCCATTGAGATGCAGCTGCACCTTCCTCAAGGACACAGTCTCCCCTGTGGCTTTTTTGGCCTCGTTCGCCTCCTCCTCTTCTTCTCCCGATGGCTGGGGGCTCTTCCATGCCTGCTCCTCTAACTTCGCCTTCCACTCCAAGTAGGACGGGCGTCTGGTCTCCAGTCTCAGCTTTTCTGTCAATGCCTTGAGGCTCCTCAGGTGGTCATCAGGAGGAGCAGCACCTCCAGAGCTGGTATCTGTGCTGTCCAGCACCTCTTCTATTTGGATTTTGGGCAGAGACATCCTCTTTGGGAGTCAAATGTCATAGGGGTGTGATGTGAAGGAGCCAGGGATGGAGATAGGAAACCCTCAGGGCTGGAACACCTCCTGCAGTGTGACAAACACAGCCGCTTGGAGGACAGCTGGGGTGGTGGTGGCTCCTGCTCAAGCACTGTGCTGGCCCTGGACAAACACCTAGAAGAAAAGCAGACGGTTAGTTTCCAGTTTGAGAAGGAANCAGGGCTGGAACACCTCCTGCAGTGTGACAAACACAGCCGCTTGGAGGACAGCTGGGGTGGTGGTGGCTCCTGCTCAAGCACTGTGCTGGCCCTGGACAAACACCTAGAAGAAAAGCAGACGGTTAGTTTCCATTTTGAGAAGGAAAAAGGAGCAAGATGGGAAAACGGTTCTTGCTGCAGCAGAAGGAGAGAGGGCTTTGGAAGAGGCACAGCGCCAAGGTGCTCCTGGGCAGTGTTACCTCATCTCAGCTATCTGACTTCTCTTAGGGCAGGAACAGACAGGCTCTGGCGTTCAGGGAAGCTCTGGTTACCTCCATCTCCAGTCTTAACTCAAGGGGCCATGAAAGGGTTTCCAAGAAGGCCAGAACATGTTCACAGACCCGTCTGGAGCTGTAGCACACACAACCTGATGTCCTCTGGAGACAGCAATTGCTGTTACTGGTGGTCGGCGTGTCTGTCTGTGCTATTTTACATATTTCCTGGCTGGTAAACCCACATCTTTTCACTTGGGCAAAACGAGACCGGGTGAAGTAAGACAACCCAAACTTCTCCCAAGAGTTTAAACCAAAAGGAGAGCTGGGAAGAGCAACTTTCTTCCCCCCCCCC
>VZSC01018423.1:0-18888 GCA_013398225.1 Steatornis caripensis | reverse complement strand
CTTTTTCTTTTTTTTTTTTTTTTCTGCTTTGCCAGCACCGTTTTTGTCAGATTTCAGATATGCGTATGCAAACTCAGTCTGGTGATCAGCTTTCACTGTGCTGCAGACTTGCACCTGTCCCTCCTGGTACTGCTGATGATGGAGAGGGACCAGGGAGATGGAAGAGCTGTTGCCTTCGTGTTGAAACCATCTGACATAGACTTCAAATGCTGCATTTTATCTCTCAGCAGCAAATGGGTGGTTCAACATTTCCTGCAACATTTCATCAAAACAAAAACTGGGTCTGTGCTTATTGAACCAAACGGCATCAGAGAACGCGCATGGGCACAGAAGCCTGGTGAAACAGTCCCTGGTCTGATTTTTGGACGCCGGAGAAGCAATCCCAGGACATAGCTCAGGAACAAGCAAGACCATGGTCCCTTCCCAACAGACAAGTTGGATTCAACCACCCACATTTGATAGCCAAGAGCGTTTAATTGCACGGACGTGGCCAGACAGGGTCAGTTGGCCTCAGGGGCAGAGACCAGGTCTAGCACGGGTTAGTTTACTAGCAGAGGTGTTGCTACCAAGGCTGGACATCTGTCTCATGGCAGTAACAGACCACACACTGTCACCCTCTCCCTCTTCTGTAAATGTTTATTGTTAATTTAGTAGTGTAATGGATTTCAAATGAGCTGCCATAAGACACCAGTGAAAGGCTGAAGCCAGATCCCTCTGAAGTCTCTTCATGGATTTTGAATGGGTTTTGGCCTGAATGTACCTTATTTAAGTTGTTTTCACCAAAAAAAAAACCAAACCCGGTGGTAGGGATCTGTTCCTTTTATACAAAAATCTTGCTGGTGGTGAGGCTTTAACCCCAACCACCTGCAGGAGACACCTGAGGTTAGGTGTGATGAGCCAAAATAAACCTGTGCAACACTGACACTGTCCATACCTATGGCTCAGATTTTTTGTTCTTTGCTTTGATACAGTGAGGCCTTTCTGTTGCACTCAGAGGTGCAGAAGCTGCCAGCTCCCAGAGCAACATCCCACAGAATCCCTGGGCACAGCACCTTTTCCAGAGAACTCCTGAATCCTGGGGAACACTTGGATCCAAGCCTGGATCCTTGCTGGGATGCAATTTGGCAAAGCTCAAGCTGGCAATTGCCTGCTGTGGTGGTAATTCCCTCCAGACTTTCTTGGGAAACCAAATCTCCCATGCCAATCTGAGCACCCCAAATGCTATGAGGTAGATTTGCCCTAGAGCCAGCTAAATCTCACCTGGACCTTCTGAGCTGCCTCTGTATCACCAGAAATAGGCAGAAATGACCATTCCTCTTCCACAATGGCAGCAGTGCAATGCAGCTTGGATTTGAACCATCTGCTTCTTTCCCTTGCTCCCGGCTTTGGTGAGCTTCTCCTTGTAGGCATCCTGTCAACGGAGCATGGAGGAGCTGGACCTCCTGGCAGGGGAGTGTGGCCATTCTGTGGGACCACATGCTAGCAGCATCTTGGAGGACCATAGACGGTTGCTTCTCAGTTGGTCACCAAATAAATGACTTTCACCCAAAGCAAAGTCCCTGGGGTTCAGCCTGCCCAGGCTGGGATGGTGAGAGGAGGCTCTGGTGCTCTCAGCCATCACCATCCTACCCTAGCCAGCTGCAGTGTCTGCTCACTGCACAGGGACTTGTACCAAGAAAGTCCTCTGACACTGTTGGAGGGCCACCTGGAAACCAGTCAAACTGGAAATGTGGTAGAGGCACCTAAAGAGGGCAGCAGGTCTCCAGCTAATGCTGTCCCCTGGCCACCCCAAGGAAACCGATGCAAACACAGACGATGTGCAGAGGGTTGTGGTCACCTGGATGCTCATCTCCATGGATCACTGAGGGACCTGGGACTGGCTTCTTTCTGTATTGGTCTGTTATTTGGTCTGAGTCAGCTTGTTTAAGAGATGTCTTTTCCTAGCTAGGATGGCACAAGGTTTCTGAGCAGCACAGGGGAAATAGCCCACTGCAAGGACAAGCCCCCTGCACCCATATGTTTGGCCCTACTCTGCTTCTGGATGATGCTGAGCAGCCACCCATCACAGTGCCAAAATTACGTGCGTGCTGGAACTCAGGAATTGCCTGTCCTACAGAAAGGATTGTCCACCTCTGCCTTCAGACCCAGCCTGGAGTGTCATGCAGATTAATTGACAATTAGTGGGACATCGCATAGGGAGGAATTGGGCTTCTGGAAATCTGAAATAATGTGGCAGAAGGTGCTGGGTCTGTTTCAGCATAAAACAGGTTCAAGTAAGAGGAAAGTTAGTTTTTGGACCATATAACCTGCGTGCAGATGGAGGTGGAGTAGTGATATAGGGATACAGGGGAAAGATGGTGGCACGTGAAGTGCTTCAGGAATAAGGCAAGAGGCTGTAAATATTTCACCACTATTTGGAACAGTTCTTAACCTTGATCCTCCTCATTCAAATACCATCCCTGTGAGGCATTTGGTTTCTTTCTCAGCATTTTCAGAGGTTGGTATTTTGTTTTCCTTTGAATTTCCAAACCAATGGTATTATTGGCACATCTTCTCTCCCACCCCCATCATCAATCTCTCCCACCAAATAACTTGTAAACTTTCTGGTGAATTCTAGCTGAGTTGGGCAAAGGATAAGAATTTTCGAAGATGCAAAGAGGCGGCTGAGCAGAGGAGTGAGAAGACTAAGTCCACTAGAGGAAAAGCTGAGCAATGAGCACCACTAGAGTGTTAAACAACAAAGCTTCAAGAGGAAATCAGATTTCATAAGTTTCACCGTCATGGAACATTGTGATGTTTTTCGCAGTGTGTGTTGCCTCAGAGCATCAGTGATATTTTCTCCACGGGTTTCTCCCAGGTGAGTCGACATCAAAGACAAAAGCAAAGGACAATTGTGCCTGAAGTCCTACAGAAATCATGGTGGGAATTTTCAGCCCACTTGTTTTTTCCTAGGTAAAAAGAAATCAGTTTGGTGACTCCAGAACTAACTTTGCAAGTCTGTACATTGAGTTAGCAAATCATTCCTCCCTCCAACTCCAAAAACGTTCCCAAGCCCTGAAGAACTAGAAATCATTTCCAAAGAAAATCAAAACCTTTCCCAAAGATTTGAAGTGGCTCATTTGTAATGAGTTTCCTTTGATAAACCTGCTAATCCAATTCATTGCAGTAACCCATGGTTTCCTTCTGAGATTTAAGATTTCAGGATTGATACGTAGTTTTTTCTACCTCTCTGCTTTGCTGAAAAAAGGACTTGAGTTCCACTTTCCACCAAAATATTTGATGTAAATTGTTTTCCAGAACTGCTAGTGAACCCAAAATTCCCTTTCCAGTCTTACCCGGCTACTCAGTAAGGCATCTTCACCGAAAAACACAAGAGTTGAGGCATCTTGGGTGGACACCATCTCCCCAAACTCCAGTTAAAAAATTCTGTGTTTATGCTTAACTTGTTTCCTTAGCTTCCTGACCCAAGAAAGGGAAAGGTAAGGAAAGCCCATCTCAGATATCTGCTTCAGGTTGGGATGAATGAATGCTGAAGAGACAAGCTGCAGCACCCCTGTCCTTGTCATCCCCTTTGGTGTCAGAGTCAGTTTCTGCTCGCTCCCATGACAAAAGCTGGGTGAAATTTCCTGGATTGGTAGCTCATTGTCAGAAAACAAAGTTTTACTTCAACCATTGGTGGCTTGACAAAATGAGTCTGGGCAATAGCTTCAGCTCAGGGCAAAAAGTGAAAGACAAATGATTGGTTTTAACTTTTCTTTCAGCCCAGCAATTTGACTTTTCATGTTCCTGGATCATACTGAACCTTTTGGGGGGCATTACAATGAAAGCAAGTGAAATGTTGCTGCTTGTTAGATTCTTCTGCTTTACCATTTTTTCAGCCTAGTGAATGAACCATAAAATCAAACATTTGTAACACTCCTGACGACCAGTATTCCAGAGAGATTCATACGCTGGAGGTTGTCTCCATCCCCCAGACAGCCATCAGCAGGAGGCTGTTATCTCAGCCAACGATGCTACCCAAAACTGCAGGACCGAGACCCAAGACTCAACCTCCTTGCATGAAGTTGCCTTCCCTCATCTCAAAAAGAGTTGATAAACAGCCCATCACTCATCCAGCCTCAGGCAGGATCCCTGTTGCCCTGTTTGATGAAGCTTTGGCTGGCTTGCCTTTCTGCTTGCCTCAACACGGCAGAAGCTCTACCAAAAGTCCAGCAGGATCAGTAGGTGATACACGTCAGCTTCCTGGCCTTCAGGTGGGTTGGTGGGTCTGAAACCCTGCTGATGAGGGTGGAAATGAGAACGATGGAGCTTTGCAGTACTGCATGGTGCCCAAAACCCCTTGGGGATAGCAGTCGCTGAAACACCCCAGCACAGTGAGGTCTGAGCTGGTCCCTGCCTATAACAGCTCAGGTGGGAGCTGGGTGCTCAGCCCAGGCAAAGTGTTTTGTAATACAGCAAGTAGCTAATTGCACAAAATAGAGGGAAGGCAGATCTTACAAGATCTTGCATATGAGCGATAAAGAGATATCACGATGTGCTGTTAGATATCTCCCGTACTCGTCTTCCCCCCGCTGCCCTAAATGGCATCAGCTGTTTTGTACTCGTTGCCGAAAGGCAGCCAGCTCTGAGTAGGAGCAGGACCGCTCTCTTTAGATGAGATTTTAAGCAGAAACAGAACCTCAAATGGAAAGTGAGTAAAATTACAACACCATAGCCTAGATGATTGCAAAAGGGGAAACTAGGTTCAGACTAGAACCTGACTAGAGATAAACTCTCACAAAGGTCGAGCGCATGCAATAAATATCTCCACAACTGCTATTGGTCCAGACTGCTCTTAGCTGTGAATGGGTCAATCTAGAAAACTCAAGGTCCCATATTTCTCTCCCCATTTGCAGACCAGTGTTACAACCTGTGGCTCCGAGTGATGACTTTCAACTCACACCAGCTTGAATAAGAGTGATTCGGGGCATCATTTGTAGTGGGACGATACTTTTTATAGCCTGCCGAGCCTTTGTGTGTAACGGTTCTTCCAAGGTAGACACTGTTCTAACATTAGTGCTAAATGAGCAGTGTGGTTGTACTACCAGCCCTTAATTGCTATAAGTGTAACAAACCAGTTCGATTTGTCATTCAGCTGTTGTCGACAGGAAACCACTAACAGCAGTCAAACGGCAACGAGAAGAAGAATTAGGGTTTCTCTTTCTATGTGCTCTAAGGATTAAAAGTTATCAAGACAAGCTTATGGTCTTAAGTACACCTTGCAAGAGATTTTTTAACTCTGGTGGACAGCTAGGATCGAGCAGGATATGATTTAATCTGAACATAGGACTTGCCAGGTAAGTGCAAGCGATTTCCCAGCAACTTTGCTTCATTGCTGCTATTTGTTTATTGCCCGGGGTTCGGTTGAGCGCATCCCCTTAGAGCATTTAAAGATTTGGCCCATCTACGGGCTGGTGGTAATTAAGCTCTTAAAGACTGGGAGTGGGATGTTCAATGGGCCATACTGCTGCCGTGGATTGGGGCAGGGTGAATCTCTCTCTTTCCTTCTGGCAATGTCTCAGTGCTAAAATCAGGGCACTCTCCAAGGTGGGACTGATGCTCTAAGTCAGAAGCTGACCTGGTAGGTTCTCTCTTGGGCACAAATCAACCTCTTTCTCTTAAAAAACCTAAAAGTAGATGAAAGCCCTTTAAATAGAAGGGGCATATGAGTTTCTTTTAGCTGAATTCCTTGGAGAGGAGACAGGGGAGAAAGAGAAATCGGGGACCCAGTTCTGAATTTAAGGGGAGAGGGAAGTTTGGATGCTCAGTGAAGCAAATGGTTGAGGCTTTAATTCCCCTTCTGCTAAGAGGCACGTTTTAGACTGAGGATATTTGCTTTCTTTTGCCGCACAGTCTCGTTGGAGGAAATATTTTGTTTTCATCAGCTCCTCCATTCAAGCTGGTAAAAACAGTGGCAGGCTAACAGTGGTTGTATACAAAGTTTCTGGCAAGTTGGAGATCTCCAACGGAGTTATAGGAAGGATGAACATAGTGCTTGTTCCTCTGGTCACTTCCCATCCTCACATATGCAGTGTCCACACTAAGTTCACAACTTCCATTCTTGATTAAAATTTAGGCCAGACTCAAAATTCCACTGCACTTCAACTTGGAGCCTGGATATCTTAGAAGCCACGTTGTTTGCTGTGCAACTTCTGGGAGGCAAGAGCAGTTGCTGTGTTGTGAGGTATTTGCATATCAGACATCCTCAGGTCTTTGCTCCAGGTTTTGTGGCCAGTGCTTCAGTTACCATATTTGTGAAATGAAGGCATTTCTTGCCTTTCTTATTTAATTCATTATGCATCTTTAAAAGTGCAAAATCGGAACAAGGTGCATAAGCTGTCAGCAGCAAGCGTTCCTGCTGCATGCAGAGCGTGCACATGTGTTCCCTGCTCTGGTAGGTGCTAGAGAAGAGAAGGCAGATGGAAATTAAGAAGAAAAAAGGACAACGGCAGGGCAGCAAAGGCACCCTCACTAATGCATTCTATTAGTCATTCTAATCTATTTTCATCAGAAAATTTGAGGGCTACAGAGCCTGTGATTTCTTGCCCACATTTTGTTTTTTCTCCCAGACCTTCTGCAGCATTATGGGGACAAGCTCCTTAGCAGGGCTCATTGCGATAGGACAAGGGGTAATTGTTTTAAAGAAAAGAGAGCAGATTTAGACCAGATAGAAGGAAGAATTTTTTTACAATGAAGATGGTGAAACACTGGCACATGTTGCTCAGAGAGGCTGTAGATGTCCCATCCCTGGAAACACTCAAGATCAGGTTGGACAGGGCTCTGAGCAACCTGATCAAGTTGAAGATGTCCCAGCTAATTGCAGGGCATTGGACTAGATGATCTTTAAAGCCCCCTTCCCGCCCAAAACTTTCTACCATTATCATTATACTGGTACACAAAAATCCGTAAAAAAACCTGTCTGGCTTATTCTTGTTTTGTTCTGCCAAAATAACCTTGAGGGTTATAAAGTCAAAACCTGATTTTTCTGATGGACAAGGAAAGACCTAAGACATATTTAAGTGAAAATTTTGCAAAGATGTTACCGATTTTTCTTTATCTGCTTTTCTAATGACTTTCTGTGTTCTGCTTATTCAGTGTGGGATGTTCTGGTATGCATTTATACCCTGGGCTCTCAGCTGAGATGCTGTGCTCCCCAGCCTCTGTTAAATAAGCCCATGATATCCTAGGCTGAGCATCCCACTTCTGTACAATTTGGGCTGTGTGTCTGTATCAGGCAAAGATATCAACTATTTTATTTCTGCTTTGTGATTTTCCTCTCAACTGACCTTTCAGCCTTTAATTCTCAGTGGCACCTTTATGGACACATCAGAATCCAAAAAGGTCTTGAAGCCGTATTTAGGTGCAGACCAGACTTTTTGTCATCTCATTCAGATGTGGAAACAGGTCGCCATGGATTTCATGGGGGTCACCCTGCTCTGTTGAGCAGAGTAGGAGCACTTGGGCTCACTATCACTTCACAATTATTTATCCTCCTCCCTTACCCTCCTCCTTCCCATTCTCTCTATGTTAAAAGGGAGTTTCTTCGCTTCTCCTCCATGGTTGACAAGACTCTGGAGGTGTTGACTCCATGTGGGTGAGCTCCCGTGTAGTCAAATGTTCCCTGCAGGCCCATGGGGTTCAATCATGGGCAAGAATTTAGCAAGCTACCTGGGGCTAAATCCTGCTGGGCAGCCCCAAAGTTTCCATTCACATCTTCATTTTATGTGGTGCAAGTCAGCTTTCTCATTAGGTTGGCACCACATTGCAAGATTAGAAGTAGCTGAAGAGATTAAAAATGCTGCAATTCCTCCTCGGAAAGTCTTGGCAACAGATTACAGCCTCAGGGTCCCGCTGCTTGTTGTGGAAGAAGTGGCTGCACTGCTGGACATCACTGTGAAACTCAAAAGTACGTCCCCATACAGAACAGGATATACAGGGTCACAGTTATTGCTTAAAAATAAATGCTAAGAAGCAACATATGCAATACAAACTTAAACCAGACTGCAGTATTTCATGCTGGACAAGCCATGTGCTTCTCACAGGTCAGTCTTAACCCATGTCGGGGTTAAATCCATGTGAATTCATTTCCTTGGCCAGACAAAAATATTCCCTCAGAAAACAAAACTCAAAACACAGCAGCTCCTCCTGTTGAAATAAAAAATAGGTTTCTAATTATAATTTTTTCCAAGAAAATGTTGCAACAGAATGGGAGAACAATGTTTCTGTGGTTTTACGGAGCAATTTTGCCTTTGTTAATGTTCATCAGCTTTAATTTTGAAAACATTGTGGGCTTGCCTATTCAAACTTCCAAACCCAATTATAAATGCCTGAAGGAGCAAGACACAGTTGAAAAAAAGGTGTGGAAAGTGAGGAATTTTTGCCAGAAGTAATGTTGCTTCATTTACTGGAGGCACTAAGAAGAAGGAAGGAATAAACCATGTCCACCATGGGCAGGACAAGCAGTCGTAGCCCTTTCAGTGAAGGAAATCAGCGCTGATTGTTAGGAAGCTGTTTTAAGGCTATGGGAATTGGAGGACTGGGATGGACTGATAGAGTGCAGCAGGAATTTCCATCACTGAAAGCTTTGAATGCAAGTTAGGTAGTCTCCCAGATACCATATTAAAGATCTTCTAGGGGTAAGCCTTACATTTCTGCCATCCTATTAAACGTATGTGGCTTCTGAACTGAAATGTGCTTTTAAAAATCTCTCTCCTGCATTTCCATGTATTTATGAAATAATTTTCCAAATTTTACGGAATCTCACTGATCATTTCTGCTTCTCTGGAAACCGTGGAATGTGTTATTGATCAAAAAACAGTGTGCGGGACCCCTGCATGTCAGTCAGATAGGAGACAGGGTAGAAATAGAAAACTCATGATTTACAAATGAATCCTTTGCTGCCTAACGAGGGGAGAAGAGTGAAAGGCTACTCGATTGTCCAGGATGTCTGGACTGCCTTACTGATGGTTGAATATGTGACACTTTTTGTGGATGAAAAAAAATTTTATGCCATCTGCTTAAGGATCCTTATGGCCAAGAGGCAAAAGAGGTGATTGACCCTGTGCCCATGTCCCCAAGGTCCCAATTTACTACATCACAGCGTACCCTTGTACGCAGAACGTCGCAGCCTCTCCTTTTCTCAGACCTCTGTGCTTCCCCAGGTTATGGTGGCAAGTGGTGAGGGACCATCGGGTCACAGCAGGTGTCCTCATAAGGAGGTACCCTTCTTCTCCGTGAAAGCCCCAGGGTGGGAAAAAAATACCTGCTGGCAGAGGAGCTTCAGGACTTCTTTCACCCGGTTTGTTGCCTGCCCAACACCCAAGCCACAATGGCATCCATGTTTAAGTGAATAGCTGCTGAAGGTGAATGGCTTGAAACCATGAAAATTTTCGGCGGAACATCTCAAAATATGTGTATGGGAGGAAGATGCTTTAGAAGTGGGCTTTGAATAGGTTAAATTTGACCTGTGGAAAAATCAAGGCATCACCTGTGATACGTGGTGGGAGGAGGGAGAACTGAGGGCATACTAAGCAAATGAAGAAATTGTTATAAAAGTTATGACTTTACTTTCATCTCAAGAGTTTTTCCTGGCTGTCTGTTACATATTTGACATTCACCATTTTAGGAGCACAGGAAGATTGCAGCTGCTTGAGACATTAATATAGCAAACTTGTATAGGAAATTGTTCTGTTTCCAGTGAAAGACGCCAATATGCATGGTGTTTTAGTGACAGAACCTTTTCAAGGGTGGTGTTTTCCCATGGAACACTTATTTTCCTGGAAATTTTAGTGGAAAATTGGGAAGAAATGTTCTGTGTAAAAGTTGCTAGGTGGGCTGCGAATGAATAACAACTGTGCACAGAAGGCAATTGAGACAGTGGGACTCTTTAGAAGAGAGGTCTCAGCCAGGTGAGAAGAAATCCTCGTTTAAACCCAGTGCTTGCACGGGCATCAAACCATACTGCTGATGCTAGGAGAGCATGGACACTAGCAGTGCAAGAAACTTGAGTAAATAAGATTTCTTCTGGCTCTGATGTAATAGAATTAGACCAGATCAAAGATGAACTAACCTGAGAACCGATCTACCCCATCACTTCTGTGCCGTAAATAGTAACTTCTGTGATAGACGTGGCTACAAGGTTTGGTTTTGTTCTGCCACGTTTCTATCTCCTTTGAGCACTATATGGAAGTTTGAAAATTCTTTTAATTCTGAAAGTCAAGATCATCTTCTAATTTTGAATAAAGGATTAAAAAATGCAAGTAGCCAAGAGTAGGCATGGTGTGAACAGTGTAAGAACTAGCAGGGAGAACTGGTGAGAGTAGGAGAGAAGAATCAGTGCCATTATGTCCAGCATGGGCAGGCTCATGGGAGCAAGGATCACATGCTCCTCCATCAAGGTTTAGTGTGGGCTGATCCTGCCTCGGGGCAGAGGGCTGTGCTAGATGCTTCTCCAGTGGCTGTTTTTATTCCATACAAGCAGTTGTAGTGATTCTGGACAGTGGAAATTCATACTTCCTTGAAGTCTCTAGGAAGGTTTCCATTTTAAAATGTTTGCAATTTTTCTTATTAGTTCTCTTATATATAAGAAGAAGAAGGAAAAAGGTCCGTTTCTCCCCCCAAAAAGGCTTTTCCTAACTGGGACCAGACAATTATCTCTTTGTGGTCCCTACTAGGAGAATATCCCCCAGTTATCATCAGCCAAACCCACTGCTGTGTTTTCATCCCAGTCCTTTGAGATAGCCCTGCAGTGCCTGTGGGATTCAGCAATAAATAACGATAGTGAAAAAAGAGGGAGCCCATCACCACCCTGCGCTCAGGGTGGTCCGGCACGTGCGACTACACAAGGAGCCTGTGTCTGAGTGTCATCCCAAACACGGTGGCCTGTTTAGGATAGCAAATCAGGGGAAAAGGGACAGCCTGTCTCTTGGAAAGCAGAGACCCAAGAGGCGGGTGGTGCAAGCTGAGCAAACAGGCTAGGCTTTCCTAAATGCAGTCCAGGAGCTAGCACAGGTTGGGGACTACAGGGGGTTTGGATGCAACCAGCGGATTTTGAAGGGTGGGAGAACGAGCCCCAGTATTACCTATTTTACTAGTGGAAATTCTGCCTCGGAATGCTCAGAAAGTCTAAGTGCTCAAAACGGAGGCTGGTGAGTTGCTTATACCACATCATCATCTTCCAGAAGCGGCAGTACGTTGCATTAAATAAGCTTTTAATCTACTAGAGGAATGGAAACAGGGAGGTTCAGATGACAGATTAGGCTATTCATTCTTAACAAGGAAGAAGAAAACATGGCCAGACCATGAAAACAACATCTGAGGGGAATGAGCTGCTCGGCTTTCACAGCAGCGGTATAGGGAAGTAGCCCTGGGGGCCAGCTGGAGGAGGAGAGGTGCCTTCATCCCTCTTGGTAGTTTCAGATCAAAGCCAGAGTCACCTCTGCAGCAGACACCTTTACAGGAACACTTTTGGTTCTGTGCGAACTGGATAAAATGCAATGGGAATGGGTGTTGCTGCAGCAGGCTATATGGTGGTCCTGACTGTGGGGTCATCCTGGTGGTGGCCTGTGGGTCATCTGGAGGGAAGCTGCTACATTTTCTGGTCCCTCTCCATGTCCAGTGGAGGGACAAGTCCTAGAGGTCTTTGTTAGGGACGTTTATCACGTGGGCTGGACCTCTGGTCGCCATGCAAGTCTTACAGGGGACTGTAAAAGACAGCCTCGGCATTATACTCCCATGTAGAGGGCTGCGAACATACTGGAGAACATCTGGGGACTGACATATGAAAACAGGGTGGAAACCACTGCCAGACAGACCCTACTCGGCTGGGTGAGATTATAGCCTGCACTTTCAGGTCTGGGAAGCAGGTGCAGGTGGAGCCCCTCTGGAGTGACCCAGGAGCTGTGTACGAGAGACTTTCGCTTTTTCTAGTGCCCCTTTTCACATACTTTCTCCGTGGTCTTCCTCCATCTGCTTTCAGAGGACATCCCTGGGCTGCTGCTTCATGATTTCTGAGTAAGCAAATTGCAGAAGGGCACTGTCTGCCTGGGCTTCTTGGCTTCAGGTTTTATCTCAGGTCCATGAGATGCCCAGCCTGGAGGAAACAGAGGTGGCACAGGGTTGCGGGGATGTGCCTCAGGTGGCATGCAAGGGCACAGCCAGGATACCTTAAATACCAGAAAACCTCCCTTGAATGCAACAGGCAGACCACACCATATCTAATCGTTTTGATTTTTACTTGTTGCTTCTGAGCCACTTGAGTCATGGCCGTCGCTGGAAGGGTCTTTACAGCAGCCTGGCTGCAGCTGCTGGGTTTCCCCACTGTCAGCATCAGGAGCGCGTCTCAAATCAGAAGCAAGTTTCTGTCTGGAGCTACCACACTATCGCCCTGTTTCCTAAGATGACTTGGTAGCCGCTAGCTCATTTCTAAGCCTTTGCAGCACCTCATGGTAGCTCCTCCTTCCTATCTCAGTGGTAGATGACAAGCAGCTTTCTAAAAAAGCAACTTCCCTTTTTATAGGAATAGGAAGTGAAGCTTGCTTAGCAAAGAGCAGTCAGGTATCTCAGATCTGCTCTCCACCAAAGGATGAGCCTCTTCCCTAAAGCTCAAAGCACTACAGCTAACCCTGAAGCTGTCCTCTCCTTCCCCAGCCCCAACCTGACCGTCTCCACCTGTCTCCTGTCTCCCCTGCCCTTAGCTGGAGGAGAATTGAGCCAGAAAAATGCAAGCCAGCAAGGGAGAAGTTTGATGAATCTACAAGGGTTTCCTCATTTCTGTGTCTCCTTGGTATGCAAACAGCAGGCCCGTCTCTGCAGCACACCTGGCTGAGGGGTGATGGGGTAGGTCTCTGTCCTGGTTGTCTTCAGAGTCACCGTGTGCTCACCCTCTAGGGTGAGAGGTGTAGCACGACCCCCGAGCACTTGCAGACTCCTGCTTATGGCCCAGACAGACTTGCAGCCCCCTACAGGGTTTTCTTCCATTGTCAGGAGCACAGAGCAGTTGCAGAGCCAAGGCTGATTTCCATGCCTTGCCTCCCATGGGGATTTTCTGGGGACAGCACTTCACAGCCCCACAAGCAGTGCCGGGGCATCAGGAACGTGCAGCTTGAAGCAGTTGCTCCCATCTCATACAGCACTGTGTCCTCTGCTGGCCTCGTCTTATCCTTGGGTCTTATGACTGGTAAAGTTCCTTTGCCTTGACCTCAGCTTAGATCTGCTCCGCAAAGCCTTTCCTCCTGTGAACAACATCACCAGTGTGTGGGCGACCTTTAGCTTGCGCATCACACTTGGTGGACATCGGCTTGTGTTTGTCCTTCTCAGTGAGAGCAGCTGGAGTGCAAACTACTGAGGTCATTCCAGCCTCGAGGTGGCTGAGAACAAGAGTCCCTTCCTCCTGCCACCCCATAGAGAGCAAAAATGATGTCATAGAATTACCCACAGAGGTTTATACCGTGGTATTTTGTGGGGCCTCATCTCTGCAACAGCTTAAACAAATACATTGAAAACACCTCAGAGAAGCCAGCTCTTTATGCACCCTACGGGAAGCCTCGGGAGTCTGTAGAAATGACTCTTGCTTCTTACATGTTATTTAGCTCCTAATACAGAGGCATTTCAGTCTCCCTGTTGAACATGCTGAGGCAGAATGAGAAAGTCACTTCCTCAGGGTCATCCACAAGTCCTTGTCCAGGTCTTCATTCGTTAGACCGTGCTGCCTCCTCAACGCTACGGTTGAGTAGGTTCATAGAGGGTTGGGGCTCGCTGGAACAAGATGCATTTCGTCTGAAAAAGCCTTTTTTTGCTCACAGAAAGGAAAGATCATTGCAAAGCCAGTTTGTTCAGCTGTTTCCTAAAATTTGGTGGTTTGCATAGTGGAAACACAACCCATTCACAGTCATTGTAGCTGTTTTTAATGACAGCTGTTAATAGCCTGTGGGTTTTTGCTGGGTTATGTGTCTGGATTCTCTTTGGGTTTCTCGCCTTCCTCACTGCTATTTTCATTGGCCAGGTTGTCTGGGAAATGCAACTCCCCCCCCCTCCCAAATGATAATTTTTATATTCAAAATAGAGCAAGGAATCCTTGGGGGAAGAAAAGAGTTAGTTCTGACACAAAGACCTGATTAAAAAAAGAAAGTCCATTAAAAGCATTTGCAAAATCAGGCTGCTCCTGCAATCTGGGGGTGTAACATTCAAAGCAGTCAGTCCCATGGATGGTGTGGACGAGGTGGGAGCCAGAGGTCTCTAACAGAGAAATTCTGCAAAGGGTCTCAGCCCCATGGAGCATCTGTCATGGGTCGGACCAGTGGTTCGTCCGTCCTCAGGTCGTGTCTCCAGGAGCAGCTGCGTAGGAAGCAGGCAAGTAGGGAACATCCCACCCCCATCCACATTCCCCTGAGGGTGGGGAGAAGACCGGCAGGTTTTTCTCTGTCCTATTCCTCTCTTCCATCCCTCCTTCATGCGGTGCACCCCTCTGCCCTGTTTCCCCTCCCCAGGATCTGTGGGGTAGAGAGATGATGGGGCACTACCCAGTGGCTGCCAAGATCCAGCCCCAAGGAAGGGTTTGCAGGGGTGCTGATCCCTTGATTTACTGCAAAAGGAGAGGAGAACAAGTCTAGTGCTGGGTGTGCACACCCTGGTACTCCCATCCGTCTCTGTCTGCGCAGGGCTTGGTGGGGAGGTTGGGGTATATGTGTGGGGGAAAGCTGGATGCAGCTGGACACATCTGTGATGAGTAGGAGATGGGCTCTGTGTTCAGTAGCTATTTCTGAGACGGCTTTTCAAGTGGTTGGAGGTATTACGGTGGGGAACTGGAGATGTACATATTTCCCTACATCTTTCTTTCCTCATCTGAGGATGGTGGGAGGAAGCATCATTCCCTCTGAGAACTGAGTCAAGGATGCTGTCTATGACAGCATCGAATGCCTGAGCACCAGCCTGTCAGTAGCTTCATTGCTCCTCTTGGGACATGGCTAGCAGGTCGAAATAAATGCTGTCCCCTTGTTAGGGAAAGGCAGCCACCAGGATGAAGACCCTCTGGAAAGGGCCCTTCCCAGGGCAGAAACTTGAGCAACCACATGTAGAGGTGTAGGGAGACATCTCGTCCATCCCCTCATGTCCCCAGGGCTGTGAGGACCCGATCTCCCCACATCCCTGCAGACCACTGTGATGTGCCGGCAAAGCACTGTGAAAGAGAGCATCAGGGATTCTGGCCAAGCAAGCATGGCCTGTGCCCACTTCTGTAGGACTTCGATGTCAGACAGGGGTGACATGCAGAAGGGATTTTTCCCTTCTGTGCTCCAACTCACCCATAGCCCATCCACAAGTCCGGTTTGCCCGCGTGTTGNTGTGCCCACTTCTGTAGGACTTCGATGTCAGACAGGGGTGACATGCAGAAGGGATTTTTCCCTTCTGTGCTCCAACTCACCCATAGCCCATCCACAAGTCTGGTTTGCCCGCGTGTTGGCAGCAGGTAGATTTGAGTTGAAATTTGGGTTGAAATTCCAGCCACTGCAGAAATTGTTGTTGAGCAATGCAGTTTCATGATAAACCCCCTCACACCTGCAGAACCTCAGAGATGTTCCAGGTACCCAAAGAGATGCTCCTGCTTCTCCTGGCCCTATCTTCCTTCTTTCCCTCTCCACTGTATCATCCCACCTTCCTGTGCTGCAGGACCTTCAGAGCCATCCCCAGCAGACCTGGCTGATGCACCCAGCGCCTGGGGTGAGCTCATGAGGACGGCATGTTTAAGCGAGGTGGGATAAGAAGTCTACCCTCCTGCTCTTCCCCCTCTCCAGAACCCTGAGCCCTGGCTCTGCCTCTTGGCCCACAGCCTCTTGCAACTCAGCCAAGCATCTACCAGGTTCCAGCAGGGCACAATGCTCAATGTAAGCAGACATTTTTCCTCCAGACAGATGTTTTGATTAGCGAATGACCACTCTGGCAGCAGGCAGCTCTTTTCTACTTCTGGGGAGAGCAAGAAGCTTTTATTACCTTTTTTAAATTCTTTTCCCCCTGTCAAGAAACTTTTTGCATCTGCTTAGACTCAGGGTCCTGGAAATCTGCATGCTCCTACCCCCCAGCCTCGCACAAAAGCCTTCTCCCACAGAGCATCCCAGCTCTTCAGAAAGGCCTGAAACAACCAGATTTTCTACTGGATTCATTTGCTTCGGCCAGGTTCACCTGCAAAGCATGGCCTAAGACAGACAGCAGATTTAGGGCAGACTTAGGTTACAATGGAAATGGTAAACTGGATAGGATTTGATTGCAGTGAGTAAGAGATCCCAGAATAAACCAGTGGACTCCAATCTCATTTCTGCAATGCATATAATCTTCACCGAGGGGTAAACCACAGGAACACAGAGCTCCTCCAGATTCATCCTCCAGCTGCCCTGGGCTGGCAGGAGACAGATTTTGCCGAGACCGATTTGGCCACACTGGCTGTGCTAGAGACTGGGACCCACAGCAGCACAGCACCAACGTCAGCATTAGCTGGAGAGCCTGGCTGCTCCCGGATGTTGCCCTTCATTATCATTCAAAGGTCGTTTACCCAGGACAGAATATTTGAAAGAGGCCTCAACGCAAGAACAAATGCAACTTGGTGTCTTTATCCTGCAAGGACCAGGACTGGATGGGTTCTGACCATTGCCAGTGCTCCAGCAAGGATGCAATACGCAAGCCAGACATCTGCTTCGATCCCCAGCAAAAACCGCGATGCTTCTTGCCCTGGGCTCTGCATCACTGCATGTGGACTTTCTGCATCACAGCAACCCCTCCTCACGCAGCTTGGTCCTCCTGAGCAGCAGCTTTTGGCTATGAGTTCTCCTGATGTTAGCTGGAGACCCAGTGCTGTGTCTATCATCACAGGAGGTCTCACTGCCCTCCCACTTGCAAGGAGGGGTCTTTAGCAATTCGACCACTATGCCCTTGTAGAGGATGGTGGCCATAGCCTCCACCTTCTGCCTCTGAGACAGGCCCTCTTCATGATCAGTACTGTTTATAGCACAGCACGCTTGTTTGTAACTGTCTTCTAACCACCTCCTAGCAACAAAGCCACAAATCATTTGAAAAAAGAAAAATAAAAAGAATTTAACCAAAACCCAGCAAAAGTAGAAAATGCTTCAGTAGCAAATCTGCGTTCCTATTTAAGTAGCTGGTCTTGCCAAGATCTTCAGTAACTCTCCAGTTTTGTGTCTTGCAAAGCAATCCAAGGGTGTCAGGTTGGGAAATGCAATGAAGAGCTATTTTACTGAGGGAAAAGAAGGCTTCTGGACAATTTAATACGTCTGTCATGTGCCTAGAACTGCTGGAATTTTTTTTTTATACCGAACTTTTTTGCTCCTGGCTGATGCAGAAATGCAAATCTGGAATAATTAAATTATTATATCCAAAGTGAGTTGATTTCAGCAGTTCTTTGTGGTAGGGAGACAACACACACAGAGAAATTCAACATTTAAAACCTTTCATACTTGTCTATATCTCCATTTTCAAAGTAATTTTTTTTAGGGTTTTTAATGCCATTTCCTTTTAAAATGTGTTTTCTTAAAAAAGACATTCTGGAGTTTTAAAATGAAGTGAAATATTTAATCTCAGTGAAGTACAAAAACGTTTTGCTGGATTCACTCTAGAATCTGGATGGAAAAGGAAGTTGTTTTGTGATCTCACTGGGCTTGGGGGTTTTTTGGAGCTGCCCTCACAGTAAAACACTATTGGCTTGCTCAGATCTTAACCTATTTTTCCATGGCACAGTTTCATGGGGGTGAGGCAAATAATGAGCTGAGACTTCTGCTTTTCTGCTAGATTCTGCCTCGTTTTTCCCCTGAGCCTGCCCATGCAATCCCAAGGCCGCTTGTCTGAGTCACCCACATCCCTGCTGTCGAAGACGTTGCTGCGTTCATGTCAGAAACAACTTTTGAGCTCTCTTGCTCTGGTAGCGGAAACCAGCTAGCCGCAGTAGATGGTGTGCCCATGGTGCAGGGCTGCTTGTCGTAAAGATGAGATGGGCAATAAGCCCATGCTTGCAGCACTTGGCTTAGCCCAGGTGTCTCCATCCTACCCTCTGCTGCAACAAAAGGAGTACGTGCATCCAGCACGTCAAATTCAGCAGTGTCCTGTTTGCTTTAGCCCACCCTCGGCACTCAAAACAGGACAAACACAGGTGGAAGGCAGATCTCCAAACCCTCTGGTCAGCAAAGACTTGTGTCTACCTCTACTGGACCTTGGACTCAGACCTCATAGAGTTCCAAGTTCGGCTTGATGGGTTGCTCCTGTACGGAATGTTCTCCAACCTTCTTTGAAGATGGGAGAGTGATATGGCATTTAGTCACAGTCTCTCCTCTCCACCACAAAGACGTCATCCAAATGCCAGAAAAAACATTGCTGGAGCAGGACCTTGTGGTGGGATCTTCGTAAGACCTCCCTTTGGCCCATTGATGCGGCAACATCTGTACCTGCTTCCAGCTCTCGCTAGCCAAAATGTCACCTCAGCTGCCCCTCTGAAAGTTACTGAAATTGCCTTCTGTTATCCTACAACACAGGACACACAGCACGTTTTAGAGGTCCTACAGAAGCATCTAGTGTTACTGTGACCTGCATGTCTGTCCCACACGCATTCAGAGCTGGCTGATACACAGAGCTCATTGTCCTGGTGTCTAGTGACTTCTTCAGCAACGGCTTGCTTGACTTTCCTGGGAAGACTGCTGTGTCAAGTATTTTTACTCAAAATTTATCAGCACTTAAGCTGGACTATTTTTTGCTAAAACTTTTCAAGCATACAGAACAAATTTACGTTGCCTTGAATGCTTTTCTTTTCCATTTTGCTTTCTGGTTGCTTTAAGAAGAACTTGTTTTAAACATCTT